>JAMAGZ010000033.1:254709-266317 GCA_023626575.1 Penicillium sp. PF1803
CGCGGCCCCCGGGGGGGCGGGCCGGCCGCCCCCCCCCCCCACGGGAGATCTTTACCATTGCGAGCCAGGATCCAACACTGGTGGCCACGTTCTCGGATACGAGGTGATGCCCCAGCGAATTTATATCAGTGCTCTTCGTCTGGCCCCCCAGCAGGTAGTGGGGCTAGCTTTTGCGAGTTTCTTCACCATACGGCCATATCCCCGTATGGCTCCTGAACCAGGATAATTTCCGCTTTGAAAGATGGCAGGAGGTCATGCGGCCCTTCCGGCGTGGACCTACGGCATTCCCATCCTCATATATTTCAGGTCTGGATGCTTGAGCTCCTCGAAGAGCTCGCTTAGGGACAGACAGAGAACTTCAGGGTCCTACAGGGGCCGATTACGTTTAGCTAGGGCGACAGGTTGGCCGTGAGTGCGCTTGCAAGCTCCAGTAAGTGGCCTTGAAGGGAGGAGACAACACTGAGTGGAGCTTTTCCATGAGAGAGGTTGTCCGCGGTAGCTAGTTTTCAGTCCCTGAGAAAGAGGTGCTGATCGCGGGTAGCTACGGTGACCTCGTGACGGACGGAGAGGGCGCATATCATGCCAGCCCCGTGGAGTGGGGAATTACCTCGCTCCTGCAGTATCGATGAGTGCCATGGTAGAATAGTGTGAGGAGAGGGGAGAAATTGGGGAGGGAATTGAACCAGTTCCTGTACGAAAATTCGATTTTAAATATTATATATAAGGATAAGGCAAAAACCTGCGACTGATTTGGAAGAGCACACCTAGGGCGACCACTTGACCTATCTAAGGCAATCCTTTCGGAGCGGGAATTACTCAATCGGGTAATTCTCAACACTTACCGGACTAAACTTTAATACAGTGGCATGGATAAGGACCCAACCATAAATCTCTACGCCGCCATTCATTGGATAAAAGGCCACACTACCAGTGTTCTCATGGGAGTAAATATTATACTCAATCTGGCAGCAAGCTACTTCTTTAGTCGGGCGTTCCTTGCCGATATATGACGGCATGAATGTTGTGTTCAACCTGCGCGGCTGGTTATCAGATTCAGGTCGAAGGTCCTACCTGATAAAGAAGACAAAGAACTTTCTCGATGGCTATGTGATGTGGCTTAGTTAAGGGGGAATCATTCCAACCGAACAATGTCACGACGTATATAAGTTCGAAATTCTTATAGACCATCACTCCAATTCTGATAAACAGTATAATTCTTTCTCTTCCTCCTTTGCAGTGACACCAGTGCCTCCAAGTTCTACATTATCCACATCATGGGTTTGCTGCGTGATGCCATCGGCTCGGCACTAATGTTGGTGCCAATCAGATTAGTAATGGTCTGTTAGGACCGAGATTGCCTTTTGTCAAGAACAGCAACCGCGACAGCGGTCGATTCTCGTCTTCGATTTATCAAAAATCGCCATCTCCTAGTCAAAGAAATGACTCTTACGCCAACTACGACGATGGAAGAAACTCTCCCAGCATCGGATCTCAGACGCCAGTGGCTAGGTCGGCTCGGGACCCGATGCAGCGGAGGTACAACGATGATCGATATCAGTATTCAGACGAGCTTCTCTGTTACGAACTAGCCGTATCTGATGGCTGAGATGGCTAACAAGGGCAATTCTATGATGGACGGCCGCAGGATATGAATCGCACCGCAGACTTTGGACAAGCCGGGGGACCCAACTTTCGACCACTGGCTCTACCTCAGATCGGCTACGGAGACGGGGAACCTTTCCTTCGAGGATATTCGAGCAACCTTGGCCGATATGGCGTCTCTGAAGGGGAGTTCATCGGTTTAATAGACGCCATCAATGTTACCATCATTCCCAATCCTGAGAATCAGATATTCAAAAAAGTGAGGAAATTACTGGCTGGTTTCTGTAAGTCTACGTGGCCGCACATCATCATCCTTACATTCGCTAAGACAACTTTCTCATTCAGACCTGGCGCTGCCGGGATTGGTCTAATGGTCGGGCAGATTGGCGTCGGACTCGGCGCATCGCTCGGTCACGCATCTGCAGTCGCTCGAGCTCTATCGAGTGCTAATCTACAGCTCTTCCTCCCAAGGGGCCTCGAAATATGGTAATTTCCCATTCCGAATCCTTCTATAACCTCGGCCAGTACTCTAATATCTTTTAGTATTGAAAAGACGCAAGACGTGGAAGCTCCAGTCGGTCTGGCCCCGCCGCCTGGTCCACGAACAAGCTCCTATAGTATATCACCGGAGGAAAGACAGGCGTTTTTTTGGTGATCTTATTGCTCCTCTTTCTCGAGTACTGCCTCCGTTGCAGCAGAGTGGTCGCAATGACCCAGTGTTGCCATGCTTGGTCGAAGCCTTGTCAATCAAGCCAATCAAAAGAAAAAGCAAAAAGCAGAGAAGGATATGACGGAAGGCAAGAAAAACAGGACCCTTGACGCTCTAGAAGGAGGGCTTCAATGAGTAAGTTTCACAAAATTTGAACTTGTCGCAATTTGAGTAAAAATCGCTTATAACCATTATAACCATGGCAGCTTATTGTTAGACCAGCCTCTCTGCAGAGGCGCTGGCGTACTGGAGGAACTCAATAAACGACCAGGTGCAGGCACAGGCCAGACCAGGCAGACAGACTCAGCACAGCAGATAATAAAGTCACGCCCAATGGGCTAGTACCTAAGCTCTCACATATGTCTCCTCGTGGTCTGAGGCACGTCTGTTTATTCGGGTACTTCTGCTTCGCCTATATACGAAGCGACAGAGATCAACCAACGTGGTAGCATTCAGCAAAGCATACTATGCATAGGAAATCAGTGAAGGAGAGTGTGCAATAGAGCGAGTCATGATCTAAATATACTGCATGTAAGATATCTACGGGGCTGGCATCAACCTTACGCTGATAACCGGCTGGCGTCTACGCGGTATCCCGTATCCTTCCGCTTACAGTGCGAGCTTTTCTAGTCAAGAAAACCCAATGAAAACCACTTAAAGTCATATCAGATTCACCCAGCAGATTCATTCCATTCGTGGATGTGTGGAAAATAGCAAGACGAATTCCCTGGTGACTCGAAAAACAGAAGGTAGCTAAAGATAGCAGGGAATTGGCTAAGTTCCTGGATAACTAGTGGGCATAGATCTACGACGGGCCTATGTTGGACAAGCCAAGTGCCCTGGAAATATCGTTTGAGGGTCGTATTTATTTTTGAGAATATATGTTTGTGCTGTTTCACTCTTCGGTCCGCACCCGAAGCACAATACCAGCCTTACGCGGCTGGTTGACAAGGTTGTGTCTGTAGGTTACATTATTTCCCCATCTACTAGGTTATTCTCTGCTTACCTTGGGCGCTTAGAGGTATGCTTCCATGAGAATTCTTCCACTAAGCTGCTGACGGGGAATATGGATGCGAGATCCTATGTCTTGGACGGCTCAGCCTAGTAGGCGCATGATGAGCGCCGGGACGAGCCAACGGAGCCAGAACCTAGGCAGATGACCCTGACAAGCTTAAGAGACATCAGATCTTATCTTCTGTCCTGGATTCACTTCTCCAATGAGCCCAACTGAGTACATGCCAAGATAGAGACCCGTATTTTGGACTGACATACTCCACGTGACTGATAATACCCCGCTAGATTGGCCATTGTCTTACCCGCTTTCAATCGTCCCAGCCTCACGCTGACACTCACACTTTCCCTATTTCCCCTATTTTGCGATACCATCTTAAATCGCTCCTATCAAACTGTCATTGATAA
Organism: Penicillium sp. PF1803; assembly: GCA_023626575.1. Classification (NCBI taxonomy): domain Eukaryota; kingdom Fungi; phylum Ascomycota; class Eurotiomycetes; order Eurotiales; family Aspergillaceae; genus Penicillium; species Penicillium sp. PF1803. The sequence goes on from JAMAGZ010000033.1 coordinate 258,440, forward strand.
TCAGGCAGGCCAAGATGCTCTCGGATGAAGAAAATATTCGACAGTTTCTCCAGAAGAACGAGTCGACTCAGTACATCCGTCTTCAATGGATCGACTTCTCTGGTATTCTGCGCGCGCGCTTCGTTCCCGTTGCTCGATGCCTGCAGATAGCTGAGGGCTTTGAAAATTATGTTCTTCCGCAAGTGAGCATGATATTTCCTGTCTCGACAAGACCCGCTCCGATCGGCAATGATATTGAAACATGGCTCTTGCGCCCCGACTGGTCCTCGCTACGCAGCTGCGGGTTCAGGCCGAGTCACGCCTCTGTGATGTGTTTCTTAGAGCACAAGGAAGCTAAAGATACATATGACAAGTGCCCGCGTATGCTATTATCCAGGGCACTCGCGCAGCTCGAGGGAGAACACGACAAAAAGGTACTGGTTGGCTTCGAAATTGAGGTCATGCTCCTAGGCCAGGATTACCAGCCACTCAATCAATTAGACCGACTGAACAGCTATCAGACGACTTCTGGCCTGCGTGGCCAAACGCTGGACATAGTTGAAGAGATTCTCGACTCCTTCAAGAAATCGTCCATCAACATACACCATTTCCACACTGAAACTCATGATCAGATAGAATTTGCTCTCAGTCATGAGCCAGCCCTCCAAGCTATCGATTCGCTTATTCTAGCCCAGGAAACAATCCGCACAGTCTTTGTCAAACACGACATCAAGGCAACTATGACTCCTAAGCCACTCCTCGATGGGCCGACTAATGGTATCCACCTGCACATGTCTGTCCCCCAGCTAGCACCAACATACACGGATAAATTCCTCGCAGGCATTCTGAACCATATGGGCGCTCTTTGCTCTTTTGGAATGGCCAACTTTGACGGCTATGTTCGCACTGTCAAAGACGCGGCCGGTGCGTGGATCGGGTTTGGTACTGAAAACCGCGATCTACCAGTCCGCAAAATAAGTGGTCAGCACTGGGAATTTCGTATGATGGATAGCACATCAAATCCGTACTTGTTTACCGGGGCAGTTTTACTGGCTGGCTTGAGCGGAATTCGCGAGAGGGCGTTTCTGGGTTGGGAGGATTGTAAGGTCTTCCCGCATTCGCTCGATGAAGGAGGTCGTGTCAAGTACCAACTTGACAAGAGGATGCCGAGTAGTTTGCAGGACGCCCTTGAATCACTCAAAGAAGACACAGATTTCCGGGCACTAATACCGGAAGGCTTGCTAAACTCCTACCTCCCCGTGAAAGAGAAAGAAGTCGAGGTGTTTCAGACTATGACAGAGGAGCAGAGGATCTTTAAATTCCTAGAGTATTTTTGACGCTGATTTACGTCTAACATACAAGGTGTTGAATATGAGATTATGTACCATTTAATTATCGCATTAATCGAATTCTCATTAATGCTCTCAGATTGTAAGCTAATGTGCTCTCTTTGGCAAGCACAAATACTCAATCACGAAAGGCCACGAGTCGAACCTCTATACTATGCCGTAGGTCGCTAGTCGAATCGGGATTGTGAAACGAAGCATGGAAGCCACCTTTGAATTTTTAGTCAACATCCAGCATCACGATTAGGTTACTTGACTTACGAGGCATATCTCCTTCCGAATCCGCGTTCCGGAAGACGATCAGGTCGCCCTCCATCATATCACTGAGATAGTACCACCGGTGTGCATCGTCATGATGAAGTAGCGAATTCTCTCCCACTCGTTTATAATGGAGGGCATCATTTGTGGTAATATCCTTTGCAGCATTTATAAGGGTGAAGTCAGACAAAGCCAAAGGCCAGTCGTTATTTGGCCCTTTTAAGACTCGCCACACACCAGAGGGATGTTAGTCAAAAGACACAAAGATCTTCAGAAACATACTTGATCAAATCGAATTTCCTATTTGGTAATATGAAGGCTGGCCCGGAAATATGTCGGCCATCCGCAAAAATGCTCCCCGAGCTGAGAAGTCAGTATGAGCCATTGTCGATGGTTGGGCGAACTCGGCTCTGCGCTCCTCGCCATTTGGAAATGCTGGATGTCGCTTTCGAACCTGTCGAACCGATTAGCAATAATCTTAACCAGAATCAACAGGTTACAATATACTTGAAAGTCCATGGCTTTGATTTCTTGATACTGCGGAAGGTTGGTTCGCAATATGTCGACAATTTCCTGCATATACTGCTCCATAATCTCGGTTCTCTCAGAAGCAGCATCTTCTGCCCGAAGAGAGGGTTTTGCCTCGATGAAGCAGAATCCATTCTGATCCAAGGTAAAAGTCTCCTTGACAGGTCTTGCATCGTGGAAAATCATCGGACGAGTGTCGAATATGTGATTGGTCATCTTTGCGTCGTCAATCTCGTCCACAGGAAAATCAGTCGCATATGGCTTTTCTGTCTGATACAGCCTATCTCTCGATAAGAACGTCATATAAGATCTGACGTCCTTTGGGACCGTCTCTGGGAAATTCGATATGGCCATAGCTTCTCAAAAATGTGTCTACTATTAAACTCTGAAGTCGGGTTGGGCTGTATGAATTCTTTGGGTATTCGATGACTCGGGAAGCGCGGTAGATTAGTTTTATCAGGAAGTGCTCTTGTCATACTTATTCTACCCTTCCGCACTTTGCGACAAAAGCCTCCAATGACAACGTATGAAATACAGGATCGCGGAACTATTCCCCTATCCAGTTTTTTTTGCGATCAAACTGCATATGGACTAACTGCACGGTCTTCAATCCGGACAATCCTTCTGCACGTAAGCTGCCACAAAAGGCGGGATGGAGCGGGGTATGAGCATGTGTATCATTTTCCCTTTGAAGCTCTAAGATTGTACTTTCGCATAAATTTGCAGTTTTTCGCCCCAAACTATCAACTTAACACCTTTCCGTGACACAAACAATCTTATCTTAGATGTAAGTCACACCAGCAGAACTTCGGGACATGCTCTAACTTGCGAGTAACAGCTTAATCAACATGCATGATTCCACCGATCAACGTATCCAGCCATGGAAGAAGTGGTATGCCCCTCTTCCCGAAGAGGCTTCCACCGGCCGGATGATTCTTTGGGGAAACAATGGGAATGATAATCTCAACCGCAACGTTTTCGGAACCAGCTCCCCTGCCACTTTTGCCGCCAAACAACAGATCCAGTCTCAGGTCGCCGGTAAAAGCTAATAGGTGTGAAGAATACCTTGAGCCTCAGCAAAGTCGACCAAATTATGAAGATTTGTGTTTGAATGATTTTTCTGACGCAAGATACTTTAAAGACCGATCGCTACCGATTTCAGAATGTTGGAACCTCCGGTTGGAAGCTATTGGCCAGACCAATGTATCTAGCCTTCGAGAGCATTTCCAGAGTCTATCCAATTTATAAACTCTCACGATGCTTCAAAATTTTGAAAATCGTAAAAAGGAAGCAGTAAAGGCAAGTAAATCACTTTTAGCAAGTGTGTCAGAATAGTTCAAGATTGCTACAAAGAACTTTTACCACATAGTCTAACAGGCCAGCTGGGCAGCATATGAGCACGAGTAGCATGGAAAGAAAGTCAATTTCATATTCAAACCAAGTTTCCTAACTAATTCCACTCAACGCATTTCGTAAATTCATTAGGTAGTTGTACGCAGGACAAATTGGCAAGTCCATCCTCATCGAGACCAGAACATAATCCAATGATCGAAATCTTCGTCGTCCAGATCGTCAATGCTTTCGACACGGTCTTCGGGAGGTACAATGCTGTTGAAGGTATCCAGTGCCGCGTTCAGCTCCTGCTCAGCTTCGTCGTCCTCGCCCATCTTTTTCAGAACATTTCCCTTTTTGTAATGAGCTCGAGCAGCCTCTGGTTTGTGATATGCGTCGAGTTTGAATATCTTAAGGGCTTGGTCGAGTAATGCCCTTCGAGAATTAGCTGGTTCTTTATCTGGATCTGAAAAGCGGGACTTACAGTGCTGTAGGACCGTCTCCGGTGCGTGAGAAATGATCTGAAGCCTTAACACATCCGTCGCCTGTTCGGTGGTGGAAATTACCAACAGAGCGCTTATAATGCTCTAGACATTTGACGTGTAATTTGAAGCTGTCGTCGAGTCGACCCTGCGCAGCGCGAACATTTCCCCACCCTAAGTACAATTTGCCGTTCCTAAATTCATTAGAATATCGGTCAAAAAGATGTCTTGGGCCCACTTACACGAAAGAAGAGTAGTCATCCTGACCAAGCTCCGCGTGACGATCCTTCAATGCGGCGTCGAAAATCTGCGAAGCTTCATCGTACTGCCCAAAGTAGCCGCGAACAAACCCAACATTGATCTGTGCCATGGTAGTCTCCTGTGCGGAAGGATTTTCCAAGCCCTGCAGTATAGTTGTTGCTCTTTCAAATTCAACCAGAGCCTCATCATCTTTCCAATCATCAGATAGGCACAGCCAAGCTCGTTCACCGTAACCCCAAAATATGAATCGGCTTTTTTGGCGTCATCGTCAAGTAACACGTCCAGTTGCTCGACGCACTTGCTGAAATCAGTTAAAGGATACTCGCGGTCATTGATATGTAATCCGAGTTCTCCTCGGCGATAATGGAAAGTTGCATCAATCATCTGCAACTCGTAACTGGGGCTGTCCTCCTTCACTGCGTCTCTCAAGAAGTCGAAAAACGCGAGCATCGTCGGCGAGGCACTGAACCGGGAATCTGCGATGCTAAACCTATACAAATTGTTAGCTTGGTCATGACCTGAGCCAACATTTTCACATACATCAAGACATCCAGAGTGAAGTCCATCCGCTTGATTGCAATAGCAAGGTCAGCAGCAGCCGGGTCAAAACGGCCCCGATACTTGAACAACGAGAGTGTGTGGGCCCAGAGCTCGGAATTTTGTTGCCAGTCGGTCTGCACATTTCCAAAGCCTTTGAAGACCCTTGGCCACCGAGCACCAAGCATATCCAAGACTCTCGAGTATACCTCGTTGAATGTTGCGTTGTCCATCTGAGTTCGGACTGTGTCCTGTACCAATCGGTGCACACGTAAGGTCTTCTTGCCTCTATTTCTGTAGATCAGGGACCTAGAAAGCAGTTCAGAGCGAGCCTTTGAGTATTCCAATGAAGTTTTAGGATAGCGATCCCAGTCCATGCACGCTGGATTGTTTTCAAGAAGAGACTCGGGGATACTATCTGGGTCGAGGAAGGCGATGACTTCTAGTAAGGCCCTGCCTTCTTTCAAGTCATCCAGGGCCCAGACAGTACCGAGGGTCTGATTGTATCGGCGAAGAGAAGCTGATTGTCCTTCTGAGATTCCGAGCATTTGCCTCCGCTCTGAATATTTCGAGTACATTTGGAGAAATTCAGTGAAGCTGAGATCTCGAGCTAGGATAACTCCAGCCATTTGAGCAATGGCAAGGGGATACATTCCAAGGGCGCGCACAACCTCAGGCGCAAGCTTGAGATCATCTTCGTCGCTTTCACGGTGAGTGAGTCGAAGAAGGAGAGTTATACCCTCTTCTTCCAAGAGCTCTGGAACAATCGTTCCGGAGTTTCTCAGATAAAGGGAGCTCTTAATCAACGGATCCCGGCAGGTAACCAAAACCGAGCCGGCTGCATCCTTCGGCCAAAATTCTTCCAGTGTATCAACGTGATCCACGTTATCGAAAACAATAAGCCAAGATGCCATTTCTTGTTTGACGTGATTCATATGCTCATATGACCTGAGAGGATTGGCGAGCCATGATAGGAGTGTTTCTCGAATTGCTGGCAAGTTTTTAGCCTCGGAAGGCTTAACAATGCCGAGCTTAAGAGCAATGTCTCTGAAACTATTGAAGAGCTTCGTTTCTTCATCGGCTGCGACCCAGAAGACGGCATCGAACTCCCTCTCATATCTGTGGACAAACTCGTTGGCAATGGAAGTTTTCCCCATTCCAGCGGGTCCACAGAGAGAGTATACATTCAATGATGGAATCACTTCGCCCAGGGAGCTAGTGGATGAGTCCTCTGGCTCCTGGATCGAGGAAAGAAGGGCTTGCCGAATAGTTGCGAGTGTATCCTCCCGGCCAGAAAAGATGGGATCTCTAGGCAATGGGATAAACTTGCAAGGTAAAACAGGGTCTCGCTGTTCGACGGAAAAGTCCTTCAAGGCTGATATGAGGTCCGGGTTGAATTTATCACTACCCGCGGTCGCGTCTTTGGACCATGATCCGTTATGTGTTGTAGATCCGAGCTCTGACGATCCTATAGTTGAGAGGGGGTTCTGGCCTAGAAAGAATAATCAGTGAAGTTTCTACTTGCTCGCAAGCAAAATTTGCAACTTACCGAATACAGATTTAGGATGAATGATGACGCCTTCGAGGTCTTCTTCATCGCTGCTTTGCTCTCTGACGGTAGATTCGTCGAAGACAGAGGGTTTGGCGTCTAAAATCCTGTGAGCAGATTGCTAGCAAAGGGGATGATTTACACACATCGTGGAGATTCTTTTGCGATCGCTTTTCTGGTGTCATCCAGTGCTAAATAAATGGACTGAAAGGCTCGATCGAGTACCTTACTCCCACCGGACATCATGCAAAGGTCTCGGTGATTTGATTCGTCCTCAAAGACAGTCTCTCGATCATGGCCTATTGTTGCTGAATCTCGGGTGACAAACTTTTTGCTTCAGTATCGCCTTGAAGAGATGAAAAAAACCAGGAGAAAACTCACTAGAACTTTCTTCCCAATCACTTGCTTGCTCATCCCCTTCTTTTCGCTTACTGTTAAGACATGCTTCTGGTCTTCGGCGAGGATGACTCGGAAAGTTTCGCAATCCACGGCCAAACTTTGAACGCATTGTGTATCAAGGGAATTATTTCTCGCCTTGGTGAATTTCTGTAGAATCCATTCGACCCCAACCCAGTCTTTCAGGTGGTGGGACAATGAATGCGGACATCCCATGAAAACAAAGCCAGCAATCCTGCGTATCACATTGCGATAGGTTTTCGGGCTCTGTTTTGCCAGACAGATGGCCTAGATAACCGCATAATTCAGGCAACGCATCATGACTTTCATAAGACGAGAGACATACTCTTTTCACAATCAATCCACCTAAGCTGTGAGCTACTAGCAAGATGGGGGTATTTATGACCTATAACGATCAGTCTTGCCTCTATTCCCAAAGGGAAGACTCACAGTCTCATCTTCGACGAGGCGGCTCAACTCGCCTAGAAGGGCAGCGCCCTCTTCTTCAACATCTCTTCCAGAAAGAACACCATTTGCCGCAAGTCTGTTCGGAAAGGAAAGAATACCAATGTCAGGTGCACTTTTTGCGTCTAATGTGCCCAACCACAGTTGGCCTTTCGGATTTGTCCAATGCTCTGGAGGCGTTGTTCCGACTCCACCTACAGCCAGTAGACTATTGTGGTCAGTCATCATGCTTTGCCCGGGAATGCATAATAATCGACGAGAAGCTCGAAAACATACAGTGTTCCGACTCTTGGACCGACATGAATCTGTTGCAAACCTCCACTTCGGGTGGCTCTGGTGCTTGACAATGGTTCGGCCATGTTTGCTTCTAGAACCGGTCTTCACGGGTTCTCGGAAAGCAGAAATTATAGATCAAGAAATAACCTTCCCCACAAAGAACACAGTTTCAAATCGTTCTTTTCAATTAAGTTCGCGATGGGAGCCACCGAATGTGCGTGCCCCGCCCGCTCGAGCCGCAACAGGTTGCTGACCCGGCAAGGATTCCCTAACAATCATATGACGTGATACCCCTGTCCATGAATGCTCCTATGGGCAAAGGCCACGACGCGACTGGTCAAGGATGCTTTGATAAGAATGTTGTGTGACATGTACTGGTCCGGTGACCCCGCGGGGGGGGGGGGGGGGGGGGGGGGGGGGGGGGGGGGGGGGGGGGGGGGGGGGGGGGGGGGGGGGGGGCGGGGGGCGG
>JAMAGZ010000034.1:0-296690 GCA_023626575.1 Penicillium sp. PF1803
GCATAATACCGCTAGACCAAAAATGCTCCATGGGCAACATTCTTAGTCATACGGGCTGTTTTCTTTGTTCCGTCACACCTTATAAGTCAGGTCGTCTATGCCAGAGGTTAATACAAACACCCACGAGTCTGGATACCCCTAGAATATTCCCAAAGAGCACTGATTGGAGTTACTACCGCTTATCATGCATATCAGCAGGGAGAAGTTGACACTGGCCCTGGGAAATTCCAATCAGTAATCAGAATAAACATAAGCAACCATTGGTCCCCAGCCCTGTCGAGTGACGACCCCATCTGGCACTTCGAGCTTCGTCCTCCCGCTTCATTCTTTCTCGCTCTTCTAATACACAGTCCAAACCCTGACTTGGTGTCTGGCTAGCTCCATTGGTCCAATACATAGATGCTCCAGCTCCAGCATCCAGGTCGTGGAAGGCGAGCCGTTCGTTTCCAAACCCCAGGTGACGCTGATAGAATCTGGTATATGCCACGGCGGAAATGAGAGGAATAGAAGAGTTGGAAATCCGGTAGAGAGAGAAGGGAAAGAAAACGCGAGGTCAGGACTCTGCCAGGTCGGAAAATGACAAGATAGCGTTATGGCAGTGCGGCCTCCACATGTTACTACATTTGGGCTCTCGTACAATCCCTAACCGAAGGTTAGTAAGTACTAACTAGTAGAAATCGATTAATTAAAGGGTTAGCCGAGAAGATTTGCCCAATATTTTTCTGCTAGGCAAATAAATGTTCAAGTTCAACCAAAGCGTTCGCATGATTATTTTCATGCAGCGGGCCCTTGAGGCTCAAAAGGAGGTGTGACAGACAGGAGACTTGACGGTCAAGCTTTTTGTGGGGTCTGAATCCCGGGGGCCAAGCAAACATGATTGCCATGCGCTTCTTCCGTGATCTCTTTGGCGAAGCGACGACGCTATTTCTAGCGATTAACTGTAAGCGGGCTCGCTAAAGAGTTTCTGGCTTAGCCCAAACCTAATTAAGCGAATGGCAATAACAGCACCTACACTTCATAAGGGGCTTATAAGACATACCGTCTGATTATTGAACAAGATCTTCCCCCTACCCTGCCATTGATTCCAGATCAAAGTCCGATAATTCTTCCCCTTCGAAACAAACATACTCGTGAAAATGTTCGATTTTCTCTCCAGCAAGCACGAGCCTAACGGGAGTCCTAGAGATAGTGTTGACGCTACCTCGAGTCTAGAGAAACTCCCATCAGCTTCCGACAAGATCAATACCGAGAAGAAGAGTCTGGAAGCTAAGATACTCTGCATTTATCACTTGGCCTGGCTTGGCATCTATCAAGTCCATGACGAGAACGGCCGATATCACGCTACTAGATTAGCTGAGCTCTTTGACGGCGCAGGAATGTCGTCCTATGTCGACAACTCCGAACAAGAGCTTAACGATCACAACAGGAACAATCGGGGAAGATATACCGGGGCGGAAAGCTGTGTCCTAAACCCTCTATGGACAGCTCTGAACAAGAAAGGGCTAATGAGCCTAAAGTTGTTCGAGGGACTATCAGTCACGTCGCTAGAGGCAGTGATTGAGCTGCTAGAAGCCTACGTGAAGGAGGTTACTAGCGTAAATACCTTATACCAAGTACTCCGGGAGCTCCAGGTGGGGTTTCGAACTCCAACGGAAGGTGACGAACAGGCTGTTCTGGAACAGTTCGTCCCCGTCGCGAATCAGTTTGCTAAACGGCTTCTGCATCTTGATGCAAGATTAAAGGTTCTCGTTTCAGACATGGAGGATGAATTTTGGAATAAGCATGGGGCAGCCAAGGGCCGGGAGGGGTGGTTTGTGCATTACGCACTTTTTCTACCGTCATCGGCACGAGCCGGTAAGCAAACGAGCCTTATGTCTTCCTCGAAAGCTTAGTAGTATGGTACGCGGTGACAAGGTCAAGGGATTCCGAGATACTACGGTTCATACTCCTTAAGTCTACCTATAAATTCAGTACACACAAGCACAGTTCGAATGATTTTGGTCGATCATATCGAAGGTATTACTATGGCAGATGCTAAGCCGAGGAATTTTTCAAAATCAGTTCGTTAAAGCATTTTGAAGTCGATTGTGGACCTTGAGAGAGCCGGATCTTTGAAAAGGATGTTTGGCTCACCGATCTCGAACCGCGAAATGTCATCATAAGCTCTCCAGATAGCGACAGACCCGGTGTCGTGTTCATTGATTTCGCCAATGCTCTTTTCAACCGCAGGCGAGATGATCCCCCTTTGTTACAGTTGAATTATTTTCTAGGCGAATACGTTTCGCCGGTCCTTCGGTGGAAGAAAATCAGAAGCCGAGGAGATATGTTTTCAGGGTGGATTGATTGGGATTGGGCTACCTGCATAACCCCCGACCATGTCCGATACTCTGATGCCGGCCCTATCTGGCACGCCGAGCTTGGTCCTCCCACTTCAGCCTTTCTCGATCTTGAGTAATACAAGAGGTGGAGATCATGTAGAGGTGGAAGGGAAAGAAAACGCGAAGTCAGAATTCTGCCTGTTCAGAAAATGACAACATAGCATTATGGCAGTCTTACGCCTACAAGTTATGTACTATATTTGGCCTCTCGTACAATCCCTACGTTCGGTTGGTATGTTTTTGGGCTGTTTTTATATGGCAAGACGCCGTTTTCCTATGTATTTACTGTTTCATGCGCGTGGGCTGGCGTTCGGATCACTCTTGCTTCCGCCGGAGGAAGCGCCTGCATAGCCATTACACCACTAGTTAGGCTGCAACAGGTTAATAGAGTGTTGATTGATTGATTGATTGATTGATTCGGTTGGTAGAAATCGATCAATTAGGGGGTTAGCTGGGACCATTCGCCAAAGCGCAATATTCTACTACTCAAGATACTAAATCTTCAGGTTCAACGAAAGCGCTCGCTTAATTATTTTCATGCAGCGCCCCTTGAGGCTCAAAAGGAGGTGTGACGGGCTTGACAGTCAAGCTTTTTGTGGGGTCTAAATTCCGGGGGCCAAGCAAACACGATCGCCATCCGCTTCTTCCGTGATCTCTTAGGCGAAGCGACGGCGCTATACTAATAAGTCAAAAGCGGTGCCACGAGCAGTTTAGCTACCAAGTGTTAGGGGGTCGCACGGTCCCTGCCCCAATTCTTAAGTCCCAAATAACCAGGACCTCAGGGTTACATTCCTGATGCCACCATGCGGACTTAGGCCATATAGTCCTTCCACTAAGCGTGAGAGTAGTAGAGACAACGGCTTGCCGGGCGCCTGCATTTGAATGCGGCGTTTGACTAGGCCCAAGTTCAGCCTCGCTCGGCCGAGGTCCCTCAGTCCTTAACGGTTTATTTGTACTCGCTCTTTCACTAAACCCCTTCAACTCCACTCGTTGTATTTTCCTGAAAATTTTCTGTCCTGACTCACAAGGATCTGCAGTCACTTTACTTCACTTTTTGTTGCAAGATCACGATGAGACGATTTTTACTGGCCCTTGCTTCTTGCCTAATTGACCCCCTAATCGTTTCAGCAAAGGCTGACCCAAAATACAATGCTTCTCTTCCATTTCGACCAAGCAATGTGACGGGACTAAGTGATATCTACCTCTGGGCTGGATCGCAAGTTAAAGTCCTCAATTCCATGTTCAGTTGTTACTGACCCTAATTTAGTTATTATAATGCCACCACGATGATAAGTTTCACTCCCGAGATCGGATCGACAGTCAACGCGTCAGTATGCAAAGATCTGCAAGGCCAGACGTTCACCACCGAGTTCCAATCCTTCCTTTCCATCACAGAGAGAGGTCCTTATAACCTTGGTTCAAATCCAGTCAACACACTTTTGACCCTCTGGAACTCGGGCGCAAATCTGTCACTACCAATCACGATGGACACGCTTCCATGGGCCTCATCTGGGCTTCGATGGTATCTCGAGTCTGCCCCGTAAGCCATTCCCTGTGACATGCCTAAGAGATTTCTTTATCTGATTCTTTAATAGCTGGGTATTCTACGCCGAGAACACCACGACTGAGAGCGATGCGCCCACTAGTTCTTTTGTCAATGATATCTACAACTTGACCTTATCCCCAAGCGCGAAAGGAGGTCCATACAACCTGACAGGGATCATCAAGGACGCAGGTATAATGATAGGGACTTTCGACATGGATATGAAACCCTGCAACTCTTCTATTGAGAGCGGCCAAAGTTCCATATTGCTCATTGACCGCGACTATGGAATCAACACTGCCGGTTGGGAATGGACATATCCAAAGGTTGACATACAATTCGACAGCCAGACGGCTAACCTGACTGTGTCTGGATATGCCGCTGCTTTTCAATATCGAATTTCGAATACCGAGAATGGCCAAAGTCACATAGTGGGCTCGGATGAGGCTCAGGGAAAGATAAAGATTTCGTTCTTTGGGGTCATCGACCCCTACCATTCGGATACCTTAGTCAACACGAGCACAACGCCTACTTGGCTTAGAACGGTAGGGTTTGGGAATAATTCCATGAACATCGGCTACAATAGTGGGGCCTCTGGCTGGTCTCAACAATCTAATTGGGATGCTGCAAAATTCTGCTTTATTATTTCCTCGGCTTGGATATACCTATGATTTCCCAAAGAAGGGCTTGATAGCATTTTGGTGGTTGATTTCATAAATCTAGACATTCAATCCAGTTGATAATCGCCTACATGTAACCACCTCCTGCGGACTAGAATTAATTGCTTCAAGAACATTCATGCATGATTTGGACCTGATTGATATTTAATGTGAGCATAATCAGAGTCTCGAGTACTTAAGGCCAATGTATAAGACAATATTTAGTATTTTGGAGAATAATTTCTCTCGGGGGTCATTCAAAATCACAGATGAATTCTAGATTGTCCCTGGTGATATACACTCTGAGCAGGATCAGGTACGTTCTATATTGCCTTAAATTACAATTTAGTACCGTGTTTTGGGAGCATAGAAACCGCAGCTAACATTCGGGTTGACATCCAACCCCACACCTTCTTTGCTTTGGGGACCGAGCAGAGGCAAAGAGGATCAACATGGCGTACGAATTCACGAGGAATCGCTCCGTCATAGGTACTAACTCCATCAGCTTTGTTTTGGAGAATTTCCGAACTTTTAGGATATCGGACTTATCAGTTGTCCGTACCCTGCCACTATCTCTTGCGCTTCAATGCGAAATACCTATATCATATGAAATTGCTTAGAACTGATTCGATATCATCGCGAAATAATGAGAGGTCCTCAATTTGCTCGCTCATCCTTTCCCCACATGGCTATCCCAAGTTGAACATACAAGACATCCCACGAACATCCCATTGCTTGTTGTCGACAACCATTGACAGGTTTCACTGCATCATAAACCTAGGCCCATATGACGAGGCTCAATTGCTCACCTTGAACATTCCACCCCACATGTTGGTCAGCAGTAGTCACTGTAGTACAGCAAAGATTAGCTGCAAGAACATCATCCCCACGGCAAGATCCAATACTGATCAACATACCTCCTCTGTGAAGTAGTTGTATGTCCAAGACACACCCCAATACACACCTATCCCGACGCATCCAGCTAGAGCACCAATCTGTCCAGCAGGATGAAGAAGATTCAACGAGAGAGCAAGACCGCCTGCCGCGGAAGGGATGATAGTAATGCCACCACCAGTGGCTGCACCAAGCGCTGCAGCACCACCAATTCCTGCGATCGCAGTTATCGGATCTAGTTTGGGGTTGCCTCCCTGCATGGCGTGGTCCCATTTATCTCGAGCGTGTGGTGGGATAGGGTCCTTCTTTGGTATCTCTATAGCCTTCGGCTCCGTGGGTATATGAAGTCGCAGAGACTCTGGGCTACTTGGATAGGTAGCAGACGAGACATCTTCAGTGCTGCCAGCGGAATTGTCTGTCGTGGAACAGCCTGTTTGCCCGCATCCCGTGGGCTCAGGGCTGTCGCATCGGCGCTCTGCGATCTCTTCTGGGCGATAGCTTCCATTATCAAGCATGGACTCTTGGTCTGGGTAGGTGGCTGTGGCTAGACAATTGGCAATTTTGTGAACATAGGCTACCTCGTAGCGATGCTGATCCTCTTCGTGGTATTTCTGCACAGCGTAGGTCACATCGGCAAGCTTCTTGGTTTGCCAACCCGGTATGCTAGCCAGTTGTTTGAGGAAGAATCCGGCTGATGTATAAACATCCTCTCGCTGCTCGACGGTGAGCAGCTCTTTTTTTTCACTCCACGGTTCAAGTCTGTTTCTTTGGCGAAAGGTCGGCAACTGTTGAAAAGCCCCTCTGGCGTTGCTTTTAGGGTTTCTCGCCTCCGGATTCATATCAGACTCTCGATGCGTCACGACCAAGCCAATTTCGGATGCTTTGCAGGCATCTTTTTCGGAGATAATCTCATCTCTGATGGCTTGATCAACTGCTCGGAATATTTCAAGGGCAACCTTCGCCTTTGCGGGTGTGAATTTCTCGCCGGGGTATTTCTTATTCATCCTTTCGAAGGCTTGGTAGAATCCCGCTTCGTCTCGTACTGTAGGCCAATGGGTTAAGCGTCCTCTATCAGTAAATTAGGTGTCCCTGGTATATGCTTACCAGTCTTTGAGGCCATTTTGTGAGTTGGAATGTAGTTTAGTCTCAACCGAATCGCCGGTGCTTTCGGACGGAGTTAGGATCTGTAGGATAGTGAGTTAACAGAAGAGAGTGTTTGGATCAAGAGATGCCCGGTGTAGCTAACCACGAAAGCCTTTCGGCTTTCCACGTATCAAATCACAGCACGTTGCTCGAGCGACGTCATAATTTTCACTTGAGTGTTGGCACCAATCATGAAATCGTAGAACACGAAGCACTGTTCGTGTTTGGACTTGATCACCCCCAACGTTATGTGCACTACAACCGGTCCCAGGACTAACAAAACATGAGTTCTCGTTTTATTCCGTCAAATGTAATCTTTTAGCTTGTTCTAGTATGGGTGCTTAGGCGGGAAATGTAAAGTCGTCCCTTTCGTGCCTCAAGGGACGGGCCAGCAGCTCTTGAAGCAATCATGCATGATGCAGTCATGGAATTGTTTCCAATGCCCGACTCCACTCGGCAGAGGTCAGACATTCCAGAACTAATAAGATCTAATGTGATCTCTCCAGTCTCCACTACCGAGACGAACCCCCTATCACCCCCCTCGACTCGGCCCGCTCCGACCCACACCAAGCGATACTAATAGCGCAAAACAACAACCGAAATCAGGCGATTACCGTCACCAGCTATAATAGATACTTTAGATACTATTTTCAATTACGGGAAGGAGACGATACGGTATATTACCTTATAAAAACCCCAAACGGTATTGGCCACCATAGACTCCGCCACATACTACGTGGCGATGCACTCTAAGCCCCGGCACTTGGATAGCGCTTTGGAAACCACGTCCCCATTTTTGCTTCCATTGGGGTAAGTCAAGATGATTTCCACTAACGGAGTCTCGCTTATCGGGCAAGGCAGATATTCCAATCATGGTAACATTTTATCGTAATGGGGATCTCTTTGACGTGTCAAAAAAGCACAATCGATATGGAAGTAATCGGACATCGTTTAGTCCCTGTAATGACCAGGATCTTCTCCACGATGCCAACCAGTTTATTTCCTTTCTCTAAATGCCCTCATCGAGACTTAAGGCTAAAGGAGGGCACTTTTGGGTCGTCCATGCCGGAGGTAAATACGAACAGACACAAGCCTCGATACCGGATCGGTAAAGTGAAAAAGCAATCCTACGAAAGGATTGGACATGATAGATATTTACTAATGTCGTCCACCACGTTCAAGCACTTCTAATTGAGCTATCAAAGACAGGAAAATGCAGCTTGGCAGATCTAAGAACTATTTATGAGGAACCTTGCTGATGCAAGCCTTCTATGCAGGCCGCTCGCTCACTCCAGTAAGTGCGGTCTCGTTTCAACCTCATGCCACATGTCCAGCTTCTCCAAAAATGCAATCCAGGGGAGGTAGAAAATATCGACGATAATATAAGTCTATACCCATTAGCCTATCTATGCTGGTACTCTCAACCCAGGTAACTCTTTTCAAAATAAACCTACGTTTCCTGCTAGGTATGTTTGCGTTGCGAGGAGACCCTCGTAATAATCGAAACACTGGCGAATCTGCCTCACATAGGAGGACACCAACTCTTCATTCGTCTCTCCGTGTCCCATCATAATAAGTCAATTAGTATATGGGCAGTCTGTTGATAGTTGGGTATCACCTTTTTGAAAATCTTTTCGTAGTCCAACACTTTGCATGGCGGATCGAAGTACGAGGCACTCCGCGCTTGTGAACAACCTCATTGGGGTGGGGGAAGTTCTCGCTAGAATGCGGGAAGCAGACCCAATCCAAACTGCGAAAATTACACCATGCAAATGGCTATGGCTCACGCGCAAAATATGTTCGAGCCATTACTTCGTCCCGAGGCGCATCGTTTCGGGGCAGAGCAATGTTCCGGCACGCGGGTTGGAGCAGGAAGACGGAGTCATCGTGGTCTGCCGAGATGTCACCACAGAGAAATATACCAAGTATAACACACATTATTTGGTTGCCTACGATGGAAATCGGAGTGCCACTCGGCGGAAAGAGGGAATCGACTGGAACGGGCCGGGAATTTTTGGGAACAACCTTTAGATCAATTTCAACGCTAATCTCACGCCGTATCTCGGCTCGCACGCCGTACATAGTGTCACCTACGTGAATAACAAATATTTGTCTGCTGGCTTTCGACTTGAGAATGGTGGCAAGCGAGGATTCATTATCGTCGCCAGACTTGGGGAGAAAGACGACTTCGAGCCCGACTCGATTACGGAGAGAGAGGCTCGACAAGCCTTTTATGCTGCTTCCGGTCTTGACAAAAACTTTCCACTGGAAATTGAATCAATCTTGTTTTGGGCTGTCGCGGCACTCAACTCGGAAATATATCCTAGTAAGAGTGGTCGAGTGTTTCTTGCCGGCGACGCTGCGCATGTTATGCCTCCAACTGGGGGAATGGGCGGCAATACAGGTATTCAGGTAGGGCGGTCCATAGCTTGCGGTCTGTAAACAATTCTGACCCAGTATAGGATGCATATAACCTCGCGTGGAAGCTGGCATATGTCATCGATCGAAAAGCGTCCCCGTCATTGCTGGAGTCCTACACAATCGAGCGACAGCCCGCAGCCGAACAAACAATGAGCCGAGCGTTTGCCAGATTAGCCAAGCGGATGCTCAGAGAACCAAGTATTATTCCCGGCAGAGAGCTGCTAGATGATACTTGTGAGCTAGGTTATCGGTCTTTAAGGGGAGCCTTCGCCTTTGGAGAGCGTCCCCTTGCATCCAACGGTGTGGGAAGACTGCACTATGCCAGCGTTCAAATTGGAGCTAGGCTCCCGCATTTTCTACTTTGTGATATCTCGAAGCCAGGTATCAGGTTCTCCACCATTGATCTGGTGAAGAGGAATTTCGTGCTTCTAGTTGGCGGAGAGTTTTTCTCGTGGCAAGATACCTTATTTGCGTAACGCGTGTAAATAGATGTCTATGAGATATCGAAAAATTCAAGTCAGTTTGCTGACTTGAGGGGGAATTCAAGGCCGTTTATCAGCTTGCAATTGGAATTGGAGAAGCCATCCTTGTCCGGCCGGATAGTTTAGTGGCGTGGAGAGGCAGAGAAACCGACAAACAGGGAAAGACCACGATGCTGAAGGAGATCCTTGGGCAAGTCTTGGGAGTTTGATTTTAGAAATTCCTTGTGCTCAAAAAGACGATGTGCACTAAGATTTATCTTAACGAAAAACGCCGGGACTCAATGTTCTGGCTATGTCCTAGTGCTTTCGTATCCGTGGTGTGCATGGTTGCAAAATCTTACTTTCTTGTCTTGTAATGGTCGGTGATATTGTCATCTATCTTGTATGGGGTGGGTTTTGGCAAGGAGCTTCACTAGATATGTGCGGTTTTTGGAACTGGTCTAGGTACACAAACTATATGATTGTTTCTTTCTCAAATATAAGTTACACTCTATGCTGACTGGTAGGTTGTAGTCATGGTCACCACGGTCTAGGCAAGTAATATTGGCATCGTTTATATTGTGGACTCATATCGCTCAATTGCTGGCGAAGTGATTGTGACCCAGTCTCTCTTCGAAGGTTTGTCATTCCGGAAGCAGAACACTAACTATCCCCTCTGTATAATTCTGGCAGCTAAAACGTGGTTGTAACTCTTTTCGGGGGTTTTGATCAGCTTTTATGTTAACCAGTGGATTGCCGAGTCTGGTTACCTCCTCGTGTTTGGTATTCTGGCGGGTATATCTGCTGCTGTATTTCTCTGCATTTTTCCTTTCTATCTCTGAGGAAGCGAGCTTCGACATGTGACATGGAAATGCGTACTCATTAAAAAGCTGCTTCACTGGAGTGTTGGCCGTGAGGTAGGAGAAGTGAAGGTGGTCAAGAACTTAGCGCCCGTTTTCTAACTTCCGTTAACAAAGCGGCACGTAGAAAGACATTTACAAACATACGGGGAATGAAATAATAGATCCATTTCCCTGGTAGTCTAGACAAACACCCTTGAGAGAGTCCAATAAGGTCAATGTGGGAACAGAAATGTGTGGGAAACACTATGGCCATAGAAACCTATCCATATGAGAACAAAAATTTATGAAATTATTCAAAGGCTCGCATTTCTCCACGGCGCTATCACAATTTGAACATATATTCAAGCTAACTTAAGTAAAGACATCTGGTACTCCAATCACCGTTTGGGTCGTTCCCATACTAGGCCCGAAAATTTTGTCATTATACTGCTCCAGGAGATCCTCCAGAGAATTGCAAGTCTTGGAAGAACTTCGCCGTTTTAGGCGTCACATCCCGCCAGCAAACGATGAGGGAATCGTTCTGAATACGTATTTTGGAGACTCGAACCTTAGAATCGACTTCAGTTTTATAGTCATGCAGGAAGATTTTCATTCATTTGTAAATGGCTTACAATTCATAAATTTAAGTGCCGTGTTTATCAGAGCATTTATTTCTTAGCCTAAAGCAGGAGCGGTTTCCCTAGCACGTAGATGAAGCAGGAAAGCATCAATAGTACCTTACAAGAAACATATTGTTTCACCTTGAAAGATTATTACAACTGAAAAGTGGCTTAGTATTCTTGTTTCGATCCTACAATATATTCAATACATACTCCGTCAACTAGATTCCTATAACTATCATGTGAATTCTTTATCCGCATCGTTAGATACTGTAGTATAGGATTATTAGTGAGAGGTGTAGTCACTTTTGATTGAATAAGCATCAGGCAGCATAGAGCGGTGATGAGAGGCCTATCAGACAAAATGGGAAGCGATCAATGTGGAGGTTAAGACATAGATGCGGAATTGACGTGAGACTCGATTATTACTGCCATCCCATCGCAGCTATGGGAGCTAGGAGATATTTTCAAGCAACGTCATACTTCGCATTTACGACGAAGCGAGAATCTGCAAGGACAGAATACGAAGCAGCGACCAGCTGTGCTAAGGGATGAGCCAGCCTCTTTTGAAGTAATCATGCGGTCATACTTCCCTGCCAATGCCCGACTCTACTTGGCAGGGGTGAGACATTTCGGATCTGATGAGATCTGATGTGATGTCTCCACTGCCGAGACGAACCCCCCTCGATTCGGACCGCGTCAGCCAATCCACACAGCCACTGCTCCGCCAGGAACGCGGGGGATATCCAGGGACGCATGAAATATTCACTTCCTTACTACTGGATTGGACGCGTGGATATCTAACCAGCGGATCGATTGACTCTGCCACGGCCCACGATGGATTGTCAATGTCATGGATAGAGCCATTGCCCCGCGAGTTGTGGCCATGGCTGCCATGCGGTGTTTCACACACAATCCGTTCGTTATTGCCATCTCGACTGAGCTCAGCCCCAATTGTGGCAGGATGGATCCTGGGATCCTGGCAAAAACCGTCAAAGGATAAACAAACAGGAGTTACAGAGAAAATATCTCGACGGAGCTCTATGAGGCCTGCCTAGACTTTGAACATGACTATTGTCACAAATGCAAACCGTATCGACCTGGCCAAGACTCGAGATCCTAAGAGCGAACAGCTTCAAAAATTTTCATCTTTCCCGTCTTCGCAAAATTGTATACCAGTCTATGCGACCTCACCGTCATCAAGGATTCCCTCCGCGAGCAGCATGCAAGTCTCACCGGTCCATCGTCACCACCAAACCTGCACCACTCTCGTGTCACTAGCATCTACAAGCAAGGGTCCAACACCCATGCAGGACACCGCCGAAAAAGCCTACCCCATAAGGCTCGACCCATCCAGCTTGATGACCCCGGAACCCGCTGACTGCGGAAGAAAAATGTGACTGCCTACGTGCATGTGAGATATGCAAGCAGGGGGGTTCGATGGATGGACTAGAAGATGGAGGAGCTCTGTCATCGTCACTGGTGGTGACTGGGAATTTCTGGGCCCGCCGGGTATATTCCTGTGTGACGCTGATAGCTGCTTCTCGGGTTACCGTGCCGATGACAATTGCCAGTGTCAATGCGATTGCTAGAACTCAAGGCCCCAGCCCGAGCTTGCGATGACACTGCGGTTCCAATACTAACACTAATGTACTGATCGACCCGCTGGCCCTGCAGAGGGATGGATACGATCATGCATCAGACCGGGATCCGAGGACTGACGATTTCTAATTATACCGGTTTGCCTGGAGAGGCGGTCTATATAATATCTCGTTGCTGACCGCAGTCCACAGGAAAGGTTTCCGATCAGCAGGGACATTCTATTCTACCATATAGTCAGCTTGATTCGATTCTTGGTGTTTATCACTGTCCAGTACTGCGTACTCCTTCACAATGCCATCCAGCATCTACCTCGCCGTCTCGGCAGCTGCCCTAGCCGGCCTTGCACAGCTCGCCTGTGCACAAACCAACATCACCGCTAGTGCCTGTGTCGAGGAATCCGTCTATTCAGACTGTAACCGCAATGTTGCCGATACATGGCGCTCCTGCATTAACAATTGCAATGGCAATGGCAACTGCATTGTAGACTGTGGATGTACCGCACACCAAGAATACATCAATTGCATGGCAAACTCATGCTGGAACCAGGTCCGTCACTTCTCTGATATCCTCCGTTCTCGACATGAAACCTACCAGAGTCTCCAATCCTTCAATTGCAATCTGTAACTTTCTCAACTCATACAACTAACGAACTATCTTCCCACATCCAGGTCTACTCCTGCGAATACCAACTCTTCGTCCAACAGTACTTCGCCGTCTGCCCCAGCGCCACCGAACCAATCCCCTTCTGGCCAGCCCCAGATAACGCTCCAAACCGCTGCTCCTGCAGTCTAGGCAAAGTCCTCACAAACACCCTCTCCGCACGCAAAGAACAAACCTCCTGCGTCGAGAACATAACCAATCAAGCCCTCAACAACATTCCCGACCTCTCGAATCTGGGTAATATCCCTGATATCGCACGTACAGCAACAGATTGTGCCTGCTGTGGTGCTAGTGCTAGCATGTCCTCGTACGTATACCCCCAAACATCAAACCAAAAACCTACACCCCCAAAGGAAGAAAGCGAAAACAATCTGATTCCTTGATTTATGTAGTGCATGGGAAATCTGCCCAAACACAATCCCAACCCTCGCCGGCGCAAACCTCTGGCCCCTCTTCTTCCCCTCAACCTTCCCAAACCTCTACACCTCCATTCCCAACTTCGTCTGGTCAGGTTGCGACGACGTTTTATCAAACACCGACTGCGCGAATCTGGGCTTCTCGGATAGTAACAACAAGTTCTATAGACCGGGAGATTTTCCCCAAAATGGGACTTCCACGTTACATAATGTTGCGGGCACGGTTACGGCGCCGCCAAGTGGGACGGTGATTACTTGGTCGCAGGCTAGTGCTACGTATACGGTTACGGCGACGGGGGTTGATAAGAATGTTGTTGCTGGGGCTGGGCAGACGAGTGGTAGTGGTGGTGGGAGTGTTAGTGTTAGTGGGACTGGGACGGTGAGTGCTAATGCGGCTGTTGGGAGGGGTGTTAGGTCTTTGGGGGGTTTGGTTGGGTTGGTTGTTGGTGGGTTGATGGTTATGTGAGTGGAATTATACAGAGAAGAGTGAATTAATGCTTCAAAATGGGTATTGGATGGTTGATGTTCGTCGTGATGAGATAGATATTCATGATTGATGACTCTATGGATGATATATCGTGGGGAGGGCTTTACGGTTAAGGTGATGAGTTATGGTTATGGTTATGCTTTGTGATGATGGGTACCGAACGAAAAGGTTGTTTATGAATGACTCGTGGACATAATGCAATGACAGACATGATCTATGATGTTGAATTCGATCTAAGAATAAGACGAGGTCTAAGAATGAATGCTCTATAGAAACAGGAAGTAAAAGCCGTCAAAGCAAAAGACAAAAGCCCAGAAACAAAACTCCGCGTGCGCCGGGTCTAGCACGGAGATGCACGCCAAGTGATCCAGGATCCGAGTACAGGATATACTCAATCCTCATCTCAACCACCTCAAGCCCAACTCGGAACAACCCTCTTCAAAAACTTCATAAACTTGAAGAATCCCACCACATACTCCACATTCCCACTCGGATCAACCACCCTCTCAGGGAACGCAATTCCCGCACCAAACAACCCCGGAATCTGCGGCCCATCCCCACCACTCTCATGAAACTTGCCCGAACCATGATCAAACTCCATCGTCAACGCCCCCCCATCCCTCCCCAACTGCGGCAACGGATCCCTCGTGAACCCCACCGCAGAAACAACATACGAGCAACCCGGCAATTCAGCCCGATACTGCGCCGCCTCTCTCCCCACACCACCCCCACAATCAATCTTCTCAATGACCCGGCCAGCAGGCGAAGTAGCCAACTTCTCGTCTTCGAGTTCACCGCGCGCAAAGTCCGCGGCTAGACCCTTGAGACCGATGTTATCGCGGAGAATCCAGCCGTCCATGTACTCTGCGTAGCGGAGCGGGTGGCGCGTGAACCATTTTACGCGGAGATGGGGGTGGGAGTCGCGGGCGAGAGTGACGAGGTTGAGGAGGGCGAGGATGGCGCTGTGGGAGGCGCCGATTACGGCGATGGTGGCTGGGGTGTTGGTGGGCAGGATTGTTGCTAGCTCGGAGGGTTTGAGGACGGTGTCTAGGTCTATGCGGGTGATGTTTAGGCCGGGGATTGGGACGGGGATGTTGGTGGGGTGGGAGCCTGTGCAGAGGATGAGACGGGTTGTTTCGATTGTGAGTTCGTCGGATGAGTTATGCTGTTTGATGTGGACGGTCCATTGGGAATCCGGGGATGTCTGTTTGCCACGATGTCATTGTTAGTCTTCCTCCGGGATACACATAGTTGTTGTGGGGTTATATGTGATATCAGCATGAGGGGATGGTGGAGGAGCTTGTATTTACCCTGCTGCTCAAATTGGCGGCCGTCACGAAGCCGCCGCAGGCGTGGACTTGGTCCATCTTGATCAGCCCGTCCGTGAGACCGCGGACCATGTCTGCAGCGTAGCCGAGATGACATGTCTGTTCCTGATCCAGCTTGGCCAAGGTTGTGAAAGCATTTGGCCGAGGGGTATTCTCGATGACCGTCTTGAAGGGCTGCACAGCGGTGGCGTACGCCTGGAAGAGGGCGACTTTGGTGTTGCTACATGACGCTCGTTAATCGAGATCCCAGAGATCGGACCAAAGAAACCACCAACCTGGGAACCTCGCGGTATTTGCGATGGACACGGCCAGATTCGAAACTGGGGTCAATCCATGCGATTGTGCCTAGGTGGCGCTCGAGTAGGTTTCCCACGACAGCCACACCGGCTGGGCCCGCGCCCACAACGACAGCTGCGCATTTCCTAATAACCATTATTACCAGACGATATGTGGAAAGCGAGTCTGAACCGACGAAAAGAACGAAGAAACCAGAAAGCGAGGGGAGAAGAAGTGTGTAAAATATGCAGAAAATCGCAGAGTTAGAGAGAAGTGGAAGTTCAAGTCCAAAATGGATTCATATTCGGGTATATAATTAAGAAAGAAAGAAAAACAGCCCAATCATCCAGAGACCACAAGTTATCGCACCAAGACATGGTAACACGCGGGCCGCAAGAGAGAAGGGGGGAACCACGTTCCAAAAGGGGTGGGAACATCCAAGGACCCAAAAAGCCAAGAACCCACGACACGATAGCAGAAATGGGAGGTGGGACATGGTCCATATGGAGTGCGTAACACTCCGATGATCATTTTAGCCAGCCCAGATAACGCAACCATCAGCCAGTCGGGATGTCGCTAGCGGGGAACAGCAGTACGTAGAGTACACGCTGCGGTCAACCTTGGGGACCTCTAGGCTCTAGCAGTATCCATGACACATTAGGTAGTTGTATCGTGGTAGTCATTGTGGCCCGTCTCGGTGGAGAGAAGACGATCGTGACTCGATTTCTCGCCTTCAGCTGAGAATCAGCTGACCATCGGCCGAGAAACGCAGTTCGCCCCCACTGTGACTGAATTGCACCTGGCTTCGGGTTCTGCCAGGCGGAAAGAGCGATAGGGGGCATTCTGTGGTTCTGGTTGTAGTCGACGATGGGCTTCACTGTATCTGTTCAACGTGGCATGTTAGTAAATGTTGTCATTATGCCTGACAGGCTATTTGAGGGGGTGGAAAAAGGAACCAAAGCTGGTTGAGGAGGGCGTTTGGTCTTATGCTCGCCTGTCCGGTCGATCTGGAGGGCCTGGCAAAATTGCGTGATCGAGTTGAGGCCTCGGTGCCTGAGAATAGGCCACGCCAGGAGGACTCAAGGTGTAGTTATATTTTGTCGTACTCGAAAATGATCTTTGATAGAGTCATTAAACACTATAGCATGTCATTACGGTAAAAACAAGACTTCCTCCTAGCGCAGACTAATATTCTATACCGAGTGGTGGGCCCCAAGACATGAAATGAAGTATGAGGGCATCATTATTACCATCCCCAGTCCAAAGACATCCAAAAAGACATTGACTGGATTCATTAAGAATGTACGAAACAACCTAAATGTCTCGTGCATGGTAGAAATATCAGCATCTAACCCCTCACTCCTCAAACAGCCCAATACACAGTCGCAGAAGCACGGTAGACATGATTCGACCACCCAGGGAAGCGCGCTCTCGCCCAAAGGGCAATAGAATCCCCAACTTGCATCTCCCGCACAAACCGTCCATCGAGAGTAGCCCGACCACGGCCTTTAGTCTGTTCAACATCAAGCGCTGCCGGTGAATCTGGCTGGACATTATCATGAGAGTCCCAAACAATCTCAACATCCTGCATCTCAGACACACGGGCACCATTAACCTGAACCTTATATTCACTGGGCAACAGAAGAGGATCATCCGGTTCACGCGGTATAGTCGTTTCACCCTTTTCATTATCAAGCAGCACTTGCTCCTCACCATCAACATACATCTTCTTCTCGTGCGCGCCACGGATAACTTCCACGTCAAACCACGTCCAGGAATGTTCGTACATATTCTCATGAATCCGACCGGGGCCCTGATCATGAGACGATAAGTGGAACACTATTTTCCGGCACGCGTGGTTAGTAGAACGGTGGGGTAGTGGTTGTGGTGAATCGGGTGAACGTTCAAGTTGCTTCATTGTGGGGTATACTTTGTTAGCGCATACGTCATTGGTGGGTGAATTGGCCCCCCGAGTAATAACACACCTTTCGATCGTAGCAGAGCGGGACAGTCTTGAGGAGGACTTGGTCTCGGTCTTTTCGGATGATTCGGTGTGTGCCTTTTTCGGGAGGGGCCATCGTGGCTGTGGTGGAGGGCCAGTATTCGGCTGTGTCGATGATCTGGTCCACGATCTCGACTGGGACGCCTAGTCTCCATTGTAGGAAACTGCGGACTCGGAGGGCGTCCCAGGCACTTGGGAGATGTTCATGAATCTATAGAGAGATATTATCTTGTGAGTAGTGTTTACATTAAGTAAATCGGGTTCATTGTTGATGGTGTGGAATGCACCTCATCTTTGGTGTCTGCCTGGTCGTCCTCATTCATTGATCGTTCATTTATTCGGCGCAAGGCCTGCCGTGCGCCATAGGGGATCATCATGGAAAGTGAGAATGGCATGTAAATAGCGGTTTTATGGGTACAATCAAAGCTCGAAGAGAGATAGGCGCTAAGAGTGAGTGAATGAAGTTGGCTATGTTGACGCGTGATGATGATGGAGGGTCAGGGTCATGTAAGCAAGCTAAGCGGGTCTCCGCAGATCACTGATCGACAATGAGATCTCTCTGATTATCTAATACATAGGCTAGGAGACCTCACAAGACTATATCACATTGAAGCGTTACATTAAATTCTGCCCCCAGAACGGGTCGAGCATGTCGAAAGAGTCAATGTTCATCGTGCCGGCCATCGCAGCCTCTTGTTCGTATCCAAGAAACCCAGAGTCGAGCCCTAGGTTGAATTCCAGCCCCTGCTGCATTGGTATGTTGTCAACTACGGCAGTCCTCTGCACCATATCTCCGTCCACTGCCCTTGCCATGTTACCGTTGCCAACTATTTGCTCGGGATTATCGTTGTTACTGATCGTGGATATGGCGCCAGGGCCACCGGATGTGAAAGAAGTGCTGCGAGCAGGATCATTTTCATCTGTTACGTTCAGCTCGGCACCTTGTGTAGCTGCTTCGAAGACGCGGCCTATCAAGGCGCAGCTGCGGTTAGCAGTCAGAGACCAGGGCTTCATTGCTTCAAGGAGGTGTAAGATGATGGGAATCACGCGACGACAAGGCTCCAGAACCGTCTCGTTTGACATGTTTCTTGGGTTCCATAGGAGGATCAGCAGCGGGACCATCGACGCCTGATGCAGATACCAGGCAGCCTTCCATCCAGCTACTCGACTTGGCGTCCACTCCCGTTCAATGTCTTCCACCGTCGCGATCGCAAGCGCCAGACACATCTCCACCGCGGCCGCATCGTCAGGGCTGCAGTCTTTCCAGTCGCTGCATCCGCCGTTCGCCAGGAAGAGAAGCACCGGCCGGTGCAGCAACATGCGTAGGTCCTGATAGCGCCACTTCATGAGGCTCTGCGTGAAGCGCCACGGCGCCTCATCGCCCACAGCGTCTTGGTAGCTCGCGTTGTCTCTGCTGGCATTCTGGGAGCTTCTGGTCCGTGATGATGGCCAGGACTGCGACTGGTGCCAAGCAGCAAGCTGGCTGTCAATATCTCGCCGCAGGGACGTGGTAATGACAGGCGACACGGCGAATGCGTCCTGAACCCGCGTAGCAATCTTGGCGAGCTTGACGCTTTCAGCAAGCTGTCGCAGAAGCTCGGCGTCGCTGGTCTGGTCTGTGTCATCCTCTATTGGTTCGGCCTCCACTTCTTTCCGTCCATCGTCACCGACCTTATCATGAACATAAGAGCCATTCTCGCCCCCTCTCCCGTCAGGGATTACTATGTTCGTCGCCAGCTCCAAGCGTCCGAACGATGGGCGCCCGGTCAGCATGGTGGCCCACGTATCCACGCAGAAAAGAGTCCACCAGGTGCGACGTCGCATCTCCAGGGCCACTTGCAAGGCTGTCGGGATAGAAGACGGCGGAGGGGCTGTCAGACCTTCCTTGTGTAGTCCCAGGGCGCCGGCCATGCGGATCGCAGCTCCAAGAACACCATACGCCATGTTAGGACGGTTCACATAGTGCAGATACTCGCCGCCCATCAGTGCCAGGGTCTGCACTGTCTCGATGTGGGAGCTGCCAAGGGCACTTAGGGGCAGCAGAGACACGGCCCTCTCGTAGTAGACGGCGTGTTCGGCCTCCTGGTCGTCCGACCTTGCTGCGGCGACGCTGCCGAGAGCGAGGACCATGTTCACCAACGCTTGCCAGGACTCGTCTTCCCGTCTCTTTGCACCAGCGAACTCGGCCCGGAAGATCGGCTCATCCAGCATCGGCATGTACACGTGGAACGTCCGAAAGTAGGCGTCGACCAGTGCCTGGCCCCGGCGCGACCAGGCCACTCGCGTGGAGAACGCTGGCTTGGGAAGCTGTTGCTGCAATAGTGTCCGCGCCTGGGAAGGACGATGCGGCCGCACAGAGTCCGATGTTGAGTTATAGCGTCTATCACTGTTGCTAGCATCGCTTTCACCCGACATCGGTATGTTCACCAAAAGCCGCTGGGGGAAATTTGGCGCAGAGTCAGTGGCTATCATCTGTCTTAGTGAAGGGCACAGCTTCAACATAACCAGGAGAGCGGCTCGTATAGATGATATCCCCAAATAGGATACCTGGCGGTCTGCAACAAAGGAGAGGGCGTTGACATCGTCAGCCTCAGCCGGGACATGCTCCTGCGCCCGTTCGCGCCGCTCCTCGTCCCATTCTGCGTCAGGCGTCGGAACCGGCTCCAAAATTGTCAAATCACCATGCAACGAAGCTGTTGTGCTTGCTGCTAAGGAGCCTGGTTGCGAGGGTGTAGCAGACAGTGGTGAGCGAACTGCCTTGGCCATTCGCTTTGGCGAATCACCGCTCATAGGAGACGTGTAGATATCATTTAGAGGTGATGCGTTCGGAACCACTTCCGATCGTGCGCCACTGGGCGTCTCTGCCGCGCTGCGTTGGTTCATGTGAAGCAGAGCGATGAGATCCTCTCTCGACAGCGGGAGCAGGTCGTGCACGCCGTGTGTTGGAAACAGTCGTCGAAGTATGGTATGGCAGTCAGCCAAAGAGTTGGAGGCGTCTTCAAGGGCCTTCTTGGAATGCATCACGCGAGGTCGAGGCGTGATATAACAGCATCGTCTTCGACGTGCCCTCGAAGAAGCTGTTGATGACATGCAAGGCCCGCAGGGATGATTGCCGTCGCATCGCCTACAGACAGGCAAAGAGATTGAGCCACCGTCAGCATCTGGAACCGTAACAAACATGGAGCAGGTAAAGGGTGCCTTAAGCGAACACTGTATGCATGAATGGAATAATGGAATAATGAACACGAAGGATCACTCACACCTTGCGCCTCTTGCACTCTGTGCAGGCGGTGGGGATATGGCTCCTCTTGGGCGCGTCTCTGTTGTACGGCTGCGCATCGCCATCGATGGCGAAGGTGCCGCTACTCGGCTCGAAGATCTGGAACGTGTGAAATGCGCCGGGTCTTGGGGAAGAGCCCACCATTGCGACGAGCGGTCATGCCTAGCCTGGGATGGTTGACCGACTCTGTAAGAGGCGAAGGGAGGACAGTTGCGAGGACTGATGAACAGCGAAATTAGAGTATGTGACGCTGTAATCAATCGTACGCATGGAAGCTAGGGCCACTCTCGATTCAATGATAACGGCCTAGCTGCAGCGTAGGGCTGCGGTTTGCAGTGGCCAGCGAAGCTGTGAGGAGAGAGTCTTGAAAGAACAGTGTGGGAACGCGAGGTCGAAGCCAATACTCGTCCATGTTAAAGCGAGCTGAAATGGTATTGACTAGTATGCATGTGGGCGAATGAGAACTACCGGAATCATCAGAAAAAAGAATAATTGATTGGAAAAGGACACTACTCAAACGAATAGGACCAGGGGCAGGTTGGGCTGTCCGAGGGGGTAACCTAGTTTTGAAGTAACAATACCGGTCTCGAGGAGGTACCCGCCTATTACATACAAACGCATCAGGATGGATTGGTAATGGACCAATCCCCGTGTCACTGTGATAAACCTCTCCACTTTTCCGTAACACAAGGTTTAAAAATCTCCCTCAGTGTATAGTTAGCTGGTACCTACAGTAGAATTGGAGGACCCACCATCGAGAATTCGACCCCATGGGGGCAGGCTAGACCAGAGTTCAAATTTTAGTCTACGCCGTATTTGTACGTGGCACAGGCTCGCGGAGTTACCTAATTCCTTTAGGATGACTGCACTACTAACTGTTCCTTTATTGATCTGGACCACGGACCAATGCTTCTGCTGTGATGTGTATGAAGCAGTCTTGGCCTTTTAACTCTTGTATTTCGTTAGCTTGGTAAGTTCTCTAGGCGTTGAGGTGAAACAGGCTACTAAGACCGGATGGGTATGTACAGGTAAATAACTGCGAGGACCCTCATAGTTCAAAGTTCTCTTCCAACTCCCAGTCATACAGGAAGCGAGACTGGACGGGTCTGCCTTTGAGGCCCTGAACCTGAACTTGCACCGTCTCCCCGGGCACCAGATCCATGAAATTGTCGTCGAACACAGCGTCGTCACCTTTTTCAGTCATGGGTACCGACAGCATGACTCCCTTTACTGGCGCAGACGTAGTGATCAGCAATTTGTCGCCAGTGCCACCATCTCCAACAGCCTCACGAGTGATTTTGATGGCCAGGTCTCGTGCGAGCTGGACTAATCGAAGCGGCTCAGGCCAGGAGACCCAGCGTGCAAGAACAGTTCCATGCCCATCTTCCAGATAGGCCGCGACGACTGTCTGATCTGGGTTGGGAATGTTAATGCTGCCTATCTCTGTTGTCTGGTTCGGCGGCAGCTCTAATTGGTGACCGTCTTCGAGGTTGCCGCCGCCATCAGGGAGCTCTACAGGTGATCCGGTGACAATATCAAACATGCGTAGCTTCAGCATGGCGTTGAGCGTCTCCATGGTGCCATTGATGGCCCAAATATCCGCTGAAGCCTTCTCCGGCAGGTATCCCGTCGTGATATACGGCGGCTTCTTCGTCACTGTCCGCTCCATCCCCACAACCGTCTTTGCCAGCGCCCTCTTGGTTATGTAGTACGCTGGTTTGCGGTGCATGTCCACGTCCACCAGCGCCCAGCTCGAGCCTGGCCAGATGTCGTTGAGCTGCCACACGAGTACGCCCGCGCAGTTCTCTTCCTCAGGCCCCCGAAACTCCCGTCGCCAGCAATTGTACGCATACTTCATCGCCTCGGCCTGCATGTATTGCGTGCAGTACACGAAGTCGCGCAGTGGGTTCATCCGGAACCTGAAGTTCTCGCCCATGTACATAGGATATCGCCTCCCGTGGCCAGGTCCCTTGTCGTGAATGTCGAAGGTGTACGATAGGGAGTGTCTCTCGGAAGGGGAGGTGATGGCGCGATGAAGCGTGCGGAGCGATGGGCAAGACTCGAATCCGAACTCGCTGATGAAGCGAGACGTGTAGTCCTTGTAGTCTTGGTAAGGAGAGAGCTTACCATGCCAGACTAAACAAAGATACGTCAGTATTTCAAGGCAAATGCCACATGTGTACGGGAAAGCATACCGTCCCAAATATGCGTGTCACCAACTGTCGTATCGTTGGAAAAGGAACCCCCGTACGGGCTGCTTCTCCAGTAGGGCACATCGCCACCTAGCCTCTCCACGAGGCTCGGGAGCAGCCTTTCATAGATCTCACGAGCGGGAAAATTGGTCTCGTGCCATGGGCCTACTTCGTCCGTCATGTCGAGCTCCCAGTCAAATCTCTCCGCCAGCATGTAATCTTCATTATTTCCCGCCCACAGAGCGAGAGAGGCATGATGGCCAACACGTCTAAGCTGCTGTTCAGCTTCCACCTTCACAATGTCCATGAAGTCCTGAGATGTCGGATAGTTGCCGCACGCAAACAAGAAGTCCTGCCACACGAGCAGCCCTAGCCTGTCGCAGATGTCGTAGAAGTCATCCGATTCCACGATGCCGCCGCCCCAGACCCGGATCATGCTCTGATTGCCGTTTTTGGCAAGCTGCAGCCAATCCTCATACCGCTGACGAGTTGTCCTAGGAAGCATGAAGTCATCGGGAATCCAGCAGGAACCACCAGCGAACAAGCGGATGTTGTTAACCTCGAAGATAAATGAAGTACCCTCGGCATATTTAAGGCTATGCTGAAGCAATCGCAGTCGGCGGATACCAATGCTTTGAGATTTGCTGTCGTAGTCTGGTATCTTGACAGTGACTTGGTACAGCGGCTGTGCACCGTATTGATGCGGATACCAGAGCTGTGGGTTCTCCACTGTCAGGCTGGTTTCGAATTTCCCTTCCAAAATATCAAGAGAGTGCGTTTGTACCACAGACCCAGCAGGATCCTGAATCTCGACAGTAGCTTTTTGATTTTGAGCGCAGTTCTCAACACTTCCTTTGATTGTGAGCATTGCCCTCTTCAGGTCTGAGTCTGTTTCTTGGCGAACCAAGAAATCGTCAATTCTCTGCTCAAATGTCTCGACATAGATTGGCTTCCATGGCCCACAGGTGTTAATAGCTGGACCCCAGTCCCAGCCCTGCAATCCTATTAGCCATTCACTGCGGTTGGCTCTTGAGAGTTCAAAAAATGCTCTTACCCAGTGATACTGTGCTTTTCGCAGGAACAACCTCTCTGGCCCACCAAAGTGAACGTCCGTATCATTGCCTTTGTAGCCAATGCGAGCCTTCTCGCGGCGTGCAAAGTCGGGAGCGTTGGAGAAGTGCAGTTCCAGCGAGCTGCGCCCTTGGGCTCCCCTCAGAAGCTCCGTTACGTCCACTCTATGCTGCACATGCATGTTATGACTTTTGAGAATACATGTATCGTTCAAGTACACATCAACAACTGTGTCTAAGCCCTCGAAGACCAATACAGCTCGCGTCTGAGGCCCCTGAAATTCTGGCTGCGGTACCTGTGAGGTGCGGTAGGTCCAGTTCGCATCGTTAACCCACAAACAGTCTAGCTCGTGATCATCAATGTAAGGATCGGGAATCAATTTATGATGTAAGAGGTCGATGTGCGCCACCGTAGGAAATTGGGCCACGGGCAAAAAGGAGGAGGCCGCAGAGTCATTTAGCGAGCTGCGCTGCTTGAACTCCCAACCCCCATCGATTGCCGTCTTCGTGAGCTGCATTTTTTTTTGGCTTGTAATGTCGTTGTCCAGAAGAATCTACAGTTTATTCTACAGCTACAGACTTGGCTCATGGTCGTATATATAACCAGCTAGCGTGGGGGTGTACGGTCAGTAGTCATGGGGCTATACCTCATCTGGCACGGATTGCACATTTTCGTCACAGCCGCGTCTGCGGCTGGAAGGTGCCATTGCTATTCCCGGACGCCAGCCCCCACATTAATCTAGTCCCCTATTCTGCAAAGATGTGGGTATTCGGAGAGAGAAGTGAGGGGTTTGGAGGAGTTTGTTTCTGCTCACCATGGAAGGAATAAGCGTCGTATGATGACAATAAGCTGTGGCGTCCGAGCTCGTTTCGTAAGCCTAGCAGACTCCGCGCCAGGTGCCTCGGTTTTGAAACAAGATGAAAGTTTATTTCGTGTCCCACGATGCCGAGAATCGGTCATATGGATTAGAACAGGAAGAAACGAAGGAGCTAGATACGGAACCCTATGGCAGGAGACTGACGAAACTGTCAGCGTTTTGGTACAGCATTGTTTTCTTCTCGTGAAAGCATCGTCATATTTACGGAAAGCCTTCTAGGACCTTAGATAGCCTTGTCTTTGAAAGCCCTCCCTCCACCAGCGAATCTCTGTCCAAAGCCTGGGTCATCGCCATCGAGAGCATCGCAATGCATTTAAATTGATTTGTATAATGTTCGTGCTAAAATTTCGGTGCTGTGTTTCCCTTTATTTATTCTCAGAGTTCTGGCAATAACGGAGCGTGACCTTGTTGATAATTTTTGAGTTCCGTGCAAATGATATCCCTACACGATCCCCGATGCTACTGCAGGTTGGCAACGATGATTGCTTCGCTTGACATCTTTCTTGATTCGTTACTATCTTCAAATATGAAAAAAGGTTCAACTAGCTATATTCAGCCTCCTGCAGTCCACCAGAGCTCTCGGTCAAATCAAAAACATTTTCAATTGGCTGTGGCAGAGTTCATCAATTATCGTGGGATAAACTCATCGACCAGAAAGAGCTTACATCCTTTCCTATGGACGTCTGAAGTCAGCGGTTATTCAACTTCAGGCCAACTTGCTTAGGTGGCTGGACCAGAGTGGTGGCAAACACCGCTAACGCAGGTGTAATCAGCGTTGCAAGGCTGAGAGTCACTGCAGTCCCAGCCGTTACAACCCCAGCTGCAGCTTCCACAGATGCCTCCGCTGCAAGTGTAGGCTGACTGGCAAGGGCTTGAGGAGCTACAGTCCCATCCTTCGCACCTGATTTCGGTTAGCTATACTGTCCTTGCAAAAAGGAAAGGGAAAAAATTACCCCCAAGTACAAGTGTCGGCTGGGTAGCTGCTGCCAGTACCGCTGCTACCGCCGCTGGTGCTGGTGGCGCCATCGAGAAGAATCTGCTGCGTCTCTGCCAGGTTGCCGCTCTCGATTATACGAAAGTCGCATCCATCCTTAGAGTACTCAAACCAGGACGCGGAAATGTAGTTGGGGTAACCACTTGGGGGATTCATGATGGCGGACAGCCAGTCATCCGCGCCGCTGCTGCCGCAGTAGCCTGTCTCGCCGATGGCGAATGGAATGTTGTAGGTTGCAGAATAGGTGCTGTAAAAGGATTGGTAGCAGCTCCCAAAGGTGCTCGATGAGATGGAACCGCTAGGGTAACAGTCTACGCCGACCAAGTCCACATACTCTGCACCAGGCCAGTACTGCGCAACGGAGCCCACGTCGTTTCCCACGTTGTTGGGCGACCACCACATCTTGATCATGTCGTTGCCCGCCACAGCCGCTGCCATGAGCTTCCAAGCATTGACGAACTGAGCCGCCGTGCCCGAGTAGGTGCCAACAGACAGGTAGTAGTTCATCTCGTGCCCGAAACGCAGCCAGACCTCTACACCTTGACTGGTGAACTGTTCAAGAACGGAAGCAATCTGTGAAGCCGTGGAGGCCGTGAAGTCACCCAAAGGCAGGGTAGGCATCACGGCTGGCTGAAACACAGCACCGGAGCTCACAACATCACTCATGACTTCCGTCAATTGGGATCCGTCGTAGCTGCTGGAGGAGACCTGCGAGTACCAGCCGTATCCGCAGATCTTGGCACCCAGAGCACTGTCTAGTTGAGCCATGGTGTATTTCGGGGACTGGCCAGGCTCTCCATCACTAGGAAGTGCGCCAAAGGCAATGTTGTTGACATAGACGCAGTTGGTTGGAAGGCCATCCGCTGTGCACAAGAACTTCAGTAAAGAACAGGTGAAGGTTGATTCGACCAGCAGCTAGTATATATACTCTCGGACGGGTGCTCAATGCTCGAGGACATTCGAGTGCTATCTTACCTCTTTTCAACACGACGGGGTTCCCGAAGGCGAGCCCAACCAAAAATGGTGCGAGAGAAGCCAACTTCATTTTTATGAAGAGATTTATTTTATTTCTGATTGTTGAAGATTAGACCGGACGAAGAACACTAACAAGTCTAGATGATGATCTTGCGGATTGTGTGGCCAAGCCTTCGAGAAACTCAGGAACATGAAAAGCTATTTAACTGCTTCGCACCATCACGGCAGTGTTCAGTACTAAGTCTCCAAGCGGACTTGGCCCTTCCCACCTTGTGACTGTATAGAGGCATAAGATCGGTTCGGCACTTACATTCATAGCTACCTTTTGGGGACAAAAAGGATACCGAATATCCGTAGTTTGTGACCGAGATACGACGGTACCATGATTTATGACGGTACCGGCTCGTAATAAGCCTCCGTGTAAACAAAGCGCTTGAAAACCAACGTCTCAGTTAGAGTCCACGTGTCGTTCCGTGTCAAAGCGAGATATAGTGATCCAGTGGAATACTACGCTGTCAAATGGAACGTTTGTAACACAGGACTAGTCTAGACTTTAGATCCGACTGCTTATTTTTTTCGACTCAAGTCCGAGCATATTTCCAACTTTTGCCCAAAAACCTATTCGTTTCCCCAAATTACCCCACCAATTCGCCCTACGTGATTGTGGGGTGGTGTTTACCCTATTCCAGATTAGGATTTGCTCGGCGGTTTTGTGTGGGGTTTTCACCGAATTAGGTCACGGAAAAGACAAATCCGTTGAAACCCTGCATCCGTGTTTGAAACGAGACTGATAGCTGGCGGGTTGTCTACATTTTCAGCTTCCGATGAACGGTGGTACGGCTTGGAATCAGGCTCTCCAGGTATGCTCTGTCCATCATCCGTTTTTGGTCACGGTCTTCTATGTGGGATCTTTGTACGCTTGACAGAATCTTCTGGGCTTGGTCGAATGTGTTAGGTAAAGCGCCGTTGGAAATCTTGTGTGCTGCGACTAGGGGATACCGTTACCCAGACTAGCCTTTACGGCGGGTGAAAGGTTTAGTCAATCGGAGAAGTGACATATTTTGTTCCTTCTTGGGGGATCCGATTAGTCACTCTGCGTACTATGCAATTGGAATGCAGAGCATGGCGCGCGGGCGAAGGTAGGATCCCCGTGGGGGGAATTGAGTTAAAATCTCATCGACTCTTCCCTCTATTCTTGGGAAATTTTCATGCACTGCAACGTCGGGGTTTAATCATTGACATCCGTCTGATATTTTAACACAATGAAGTTTGCTCTCCACCAGCTTGCTAAAGCCCTCGTGCTGGGAACGGCATGTGCCGCCAACCTCCCAAACCATGGTATGCCACATGCTTCCTGAGGAGAACATTAATGCATGAACCTCGCTAACTTTCATTTCCATTACCAGCTCGTAACTTTGGCTGGCCATCTCATTTCCTCGAGACCAATGGTGTGGCCATCGGCTGGGTTCCTTCCGATGGAAACGCCTCAGAGGGCGTCACCTCGCCGCGGTACACCATGAAGGAGATTAATGCCAAGTTGGGGGCCAAGGGTGCCACCTATGGCATGTACTCTCATCTCGATTCGCAGCAGTACAACGGCTACGAGCTCATGGAAGAATTTGATGATGTTGTGCACTCTGGTGCTATCTTTGTACCATCGGTCATGCCTGTGCTGGCTCAAGGTTT
The DNA here is from genome assembly GCA_023626575.1 of Penicillium sp. PF1803. Taxonomy (NCBI): domain Eukaryota; kingdom Fungi; phylum Ascomycota; class Eurotiomycetes; order Eurotiales; family Aspergillaceae; genus Penicillium; species Penicillium sp. PF1803. The sequence continues at coordinate 28,808 of JAMAGZ010000034.1, forward strand.
TGTGGGCATCACTAAAGATGTTGCTTGCCAAGTTGCCGATGTGATGAGGAAGTTTACAGAGCGAGGAGTTCGTGTCTGGCTTCGCTTCGGCCATGAGATGAACTGGTACGTTGATCCTGTAAGTACCCCATTTGCACTTCAGCCCTATATTACATTCATCTAATCCACAAACTTGTTTTCGCGATGAAAGGCTGCCGAGCCACGATACTACGGAACATCCGCTGAATTTGTCGTGGCGTGGAAGAACGTGGCCGAGGCAGTTGCTGACAACCCTCTTGTGGAGATGTTCTGGTCGCCAAACAATGTTGGAAATGGGTCGGCAGACGTTCTAGATCCTTGGTATCCTGGCGACGAAACAGTTGATATAGTGGGCATTGACTGCTATCCCAATGCGGAATATCAGGACTTCGAGTACCTGTACAAGAACTTCTACCATCGGTACTCGGCTGGTAAGAATAAGCCATTCGCCATCGGCGAGACTGGGGCCAATGCCACATATAAGGAGTGGTGGCTTTCACAGCTTGTTGGCCAGAGCAGGCACGAGTACCCTAACTATGTCTCCATGAGCTGGTTCGAGTATCTGAAAGGAGACGACTTCCGCTTAGTGGAGGCTGGTAAGAAGATCTTGGAGGAGACTAAGCAAACACTTGGCCTGGATCACCACTAGCTGGTCTAAGACAGATACTTGAGAAAGATTTAAAAGCCAAGAGGCAGTAACACAATTGCTTATGTGCCCTTTTTGATATACTGATAGGCCTCGCAAGCACGATGTCGGAATTGTCAAAACACAGGAATATTCTTATATCATAGTAGCATATAAAGGAATATCTGATTCAAGTGTAAAATATATTCATAGAGCCTGTGCTGCAAAGTTCCGATCATGAGCTCTTAGAAGCTGGGTCTTCGGCGTTATTTAGATCGCGTCATTACAACCGGAGTCGGGTAATGGGAGCTCTAACAAATCAGCGGTCATTCTAATGGAAGGTGCCATTTTGTTTTACCATACCAATTGCAGAGTCAGAAGAACCCAAAAGCAGTATCCGTGGACAAAATATGTATTTGACTGGTCTCCCGCATGCAAATACCCACACATGCAACCGCACCCGCACCCGCACCACACACTTTACCATACTCAGACACCTTCTTCATGATGTTTGCCATGCGACGGTACTTCTTTAACGGATCAAATTTTTGTGGAGGGTTTATCGGATTAGGCTCTTTTTAAGGAAGCTATTGGAAGTTGATGTCTTGCTCTTAAAGTTTCTTGAATGGAAGAGAGCGTATCAGACAGATGGTGGGCCCAGTGACATTTTTTAAGACTGGCCGAAAGGAGCGGCTCAATAAAGCAGGTCCTAAGATTCAAATGCGAAAATCGGATATTTGAAAGAAGACATTATTTACTCACAAAAAGATACCGTGGTCATGTGTTATCTCGCGCTTCTGAAGGCAAGAATGCCACGTTAACCGCCTCCGTGAAATTACCGTCACCAGGTCATTTTCACAAATAAGGCGGGCAACTTTCTGAACACATAGATTAAACCAGCATTTCAAGGCTTTTCTGTTATCGAGCATACTAAATTCGCGAACAACATCATGTTTTACAATGTGGTTTCTTTACCATAGGACTGTTGCCAGAGCGAGACACTAAAAGAGTGTCGCAGGGACTACGTAAATGAAAATGGCCATTTCTACATCTAATAGAATTTTGAGGACTAACGAGGTGGAATAATGCGTCTCTTTTCTTTCCCACCTTGTAGACTACCGACTCAAGCACGGAGTGCAAAATAAAACGAAACAAAATGCTCTGGCCCCTGAAGTGGTAAAGTTGTCACAATAGTAGACGAAGACTCAGGACCAGCTTTCCACCCTTCATAATTCAGCCCTTATGATAGAACCACGTTCTTCCCGGAAGGGTAATCTATCAACAGTAGAACTTTGAAAGATCTTTCTTTTTACGTCAGCGTTCAAATGGCCATAATCTGTCGCTCGAATCAACCAGTGCACACAGTGACTTCAGTCAAGTGCCTTACATGCTCAAATAAACTGACGCGGCTAGATATAAAAGTGATAAACAACGGGCACTGTGTATGTTCACCATGATGCAGAGATTCAACGTCCATTGTTGCGGTTCATGTGAGAAAGGAAGAAATATTAAGGTGATGAATCTATGACCAAACTTGAACAAGGTGGGTGTTAAAAGAGGAAGAGTTGTAAAAATATCAGGAACTTGGCTTGAGTGCTCTCTAATCCTGAACGCAGCGAAAAAAAAATTTCGACAAAAGAGAACATAGAAGAGATATGATCACCATTTTCAAAAGGATTCAATATAACGTAACAGTCAAATCGTTATAACGTACTCTGAGTACTTTTCCTTTCAAATATGGCATCTGGAATGAGTGAGATAATTGGCTAGGCAATCGAGCTTCCCCACAACAACGTAGAGTCCGTCCCAGTCGTATTATCTTCGAAGCCCCCAAGTCATGACCAGGAATTTTCAACCTAGGCCACAGACTCCGGGTTTATGATCCTCTACGCTCAATGTCTCCATACTAAGTAATAAGATACAGAAAATGTAATATTACAATGAGTATATGCTTCTTTTCCTCGGCAATCCCCCTGCTGCGTTTAGACCCTGGGAGCGCGATCCACTAACTATAGTTGAAGTACCGGATAACAACAAGAACACGACCTCCAGGCACCGCGCACTTGCACAAGACAAATAGTGACAGATCGACTGTCTCCTTACAATCACATAGCCTAAGGAGTGCAAGGATGAATTTGATCGTATTAGTGATGACGACAAAAATGCTCTCGCAGCCACATCCGAGACCTTCCCTGTACCTAGTAGGAATGCAATTGTGAAAAAGCCAAGAAAAAAGGATATGGAGATCCCGGATCCCCTGATTGAGCTGGATGGTGAGGATGGAAATCCCCCTGCCTGATATTTGCGACCACCATGGAGAAAGTATCATAGGGAGGCATATATCAGGGAGGGTTCCAAAGCGTTCCAAATGAGGAGCAGAAACCTCAGTCTTAATTGAATTGATCATTGTTGCTGTTTTTACTCCTTATTATCTCTTTAACGACATTCTCGCACAACTGTAAGCTAAATTCATGAAAATACAGATAAAATCTAAATAAAATATGCACATCACGGGAATTTATAGGTTTGTAGGGTTTGCGGAACCTGCGATTCTATTGGAATCGAACCGTTGAGGCACTAAGTAGGATTTGGAGGTTTGGGGGAAGTTGCCCCTATAGTTCGCCGAAGGTGGGGCAAGGGGATTATTGCTTTGCTGATTAGTGCCACGCAGCTGCAACGTGCACCACCTCGGAATACTTGTTTGCCTCGTGAAGTCCAATTTCACTTAGTTCAGGACTAACAAGAAGAGTTTCGTCTATTTTGGCCTTATTCAATGGTTCGTGCGCAAAAGCGACGGTCAGAGCATGAAGATTTGCCGTTGTGGCTGGCAGCGCTACCGTACGGATGAGGAAAAATTATGAAATGACTGGGACCTACCTACTTCATGGTCTTTTTCTCTTTTGATGCATGGAGATTTTTGTCAAGTGGATTTCTTGAACCTACATGAAATGCGGGGCTCCAGCGCCACATTAAGCTTCACCTGAACAACTTTAGTCTCCTTCTGTCAAGGCGAGCTGATTTGGTATCGACTAGTATGCATATGGATGAATGAGAACTACCGGAATCATCGGAAGAAAGATTGGTTGATCGAAGGAAACAACTCAAACGAATGGGACAAGGAGCAGGTTGGGCTGTCCCCGTGCGGTGTAACCGAGTATTCGAGTGACAATACGAATGTCGAGGTGTTACATAGTTACCCTCGTACTACATACAGTGACTACGCAAAAGTCCTAACACCCCTCGAGACCCACCTACCACACCGCCGGTACGCAGGCTCTACCGCCTATCAAAGTGGTCGCCAACTCATAGTATATGGCGCCTAAAGTGGATGAGGAACCTGCTAAAAACCTAGTACAGAATTTCATGGATAATTTCGGGGTCAATAAGGGACATTTTGCTATTATAAGTATGTTATAATGGCTTATTGGTAAATCCTGGACGCATATTTTGACTGGCAGAATATTATGTAATGTTCAGATGTGGGGCTAGGGGTGTTAGGACTTATGCGTAGTCACTGTACAAACACATAACTAAGGAATAATGGACAAATCCCATACTGTCATACATCTCTCCGCTTTTCTCCGACACCTTCTTTCACTCCACTGCCGTCCAGATTGGGTCCAACTGCACCCAAAACATACTCCTGAGCCTGTCTGGTCTTTCCTGTTGGGTTTTTGCATCGTGAACCAACCCGACATCCATATACACAACGTCCTAAGCCAACACTTCCTCGGAATCGCTATGCCATCCTGATTAAATTTCTCGTAGCCATCAACCAGCCCTGAATTAAGCGAGGAAGGCGGAATTTTACTCAAGCATCTGCACCCATTTGCATAATCTGGTCGGAACTTTCGTCGGGTTGGTGAAATGAAGCGTTATCCTTTCCTAGAACAGGCTGAGGCCACAGCCGTTTTCCGCAGTACCAAAAAATTGACACATCTTGCAACTCAACAACTCTGCGGTTCCTGAGGTTCTAGTGGAGAACGCTGTATATAAACATCCTATGGTACTTATGTGTAGAGGGTCAGTGTATGGGCTTTGGTATCCCCCACAGTCAGGGTGTTAATGAGGAAAGACCAAGCCCTGGGGGATCAAATGTGGTCTTGAACACCATAACAACTCGGCAGCGAAGTAAATCTGCAGATTTTCATAGTATGTACTATAGAGATACTATTCCACCAATGCATAATAGGTAACTTTTGTCAAAAATGTTGAGTTTTCAGCGTTGTCAATGGCGCTGAGGCTCTGATGGATACTATGGTGTCCTCTTTGAGATACTTTAACCTCGCATGTTAAAGTAGACATTTGGGAAGCACGTAGAGCACGCTTCCAATCAGGGTTTTATCTCAGACATCTTCAATAGCACTCAATTTTCTGGTACAATCGAATCGCTCTCCTCCTAGACCCTGTCCCTGGTCACAACAAAGTATATATTTCTGCGTCGGTACAATTTTGTACGGCGAACCAACTCTTAACGTATAAAAGAAGGTGTAATCTGAAGTGAAGCAGTTACGTAACGGTTTTCTAAGGTCTATCTCAAAAGAATTTCATTTAAATGCGTGCTCCCCTCTGTTATTTATAAGCCCCTGATTCATCATGTGAATTGAAAGGACTCCTGAATGGGCCGCGAAGAAAGATCCTGAGAGACGGTCTTCTCTCTGATCAGACGGAGCGGCTTCTTTACCTGGTCAAGAGGCTCAGAACCCTGGTATGGGAATTTTTTACCCTAAAAATGAGTATCGATTTGCGTCTTACAAATAGCCTCAATCACAACTAGGATCTCCTGTACCCACTGTTTGAGAGAGCCTCGACTGGACTGAGCGCGTTTGGTTTCATAGTGGGTAGTTGAAAATGGTACTCCCTAGAATGCGCCGCTCGCTTACTAACTGCCTACTTTATTGTTGGCGTTGAATTCAAACATCGGACGAATAGTGGCAACAGTTCTTCCTTATCTGATTGACTTTTCGCCAGTCAGTTCGCCTGTGCTCGGGACTTAGGACCACGCGGGGAAAAGCAATCGCCCCAGGATATGCTGAAATGAAGGTGTATTTGAATGTACTAAAAATCCTTATATCATTCTACGCACTCAACCACCTTTAAGCAAAGTAAACAATCAATCCTGCCGCTTCGAACGTCCAGAAACATCGTTTTGACTTTCAGTTCGTCGCAATCACAATGCCTCGGCCTGTGATCACTGTAGCCGACGAAAGATTCGATAATCTGGGGCCTAGCCTTACTCAGCCTGTAAATGGTATAACGAAAGGGAAAGTTGCAATTATTTCTTTGTGACGCCATCGCGGAGGTCTTTCAATTTTCCAATATGCGTTCCTCTTTTTGCAGGAGTGAGTGGCTCATTTGATAGAACAGACAAATTATGGAGCTTTTATCCAAATTACATCGTCATCAGATGGTTTTGGAGAACCTTTTTCTCAACCCTTGAGCCAGAAATTTCGGTGGACCTCCGCAGATCCTTTCCTGAAGCTCATCCTTGAGAATAAGATTGCTTAGGATTTCGGGCCATCAGGTTCAAAATCGAGGACTTCCTTTCACCTAAATCCAGCAGCTTCGACATTCTTGAGTACATTCCGGAAAAATAAACCGATCAGAAGCAGTTGGATGAGCCGCAGATAATAGTTGAAATATCGGATGACGTGAATGCCCTCCTAGCCCTTACTAAGAGCCATTCAACATATCAATGGATATCGTCAACTTAAGCGGCCCTGAAAGCTATATAAAGAATTGATGCGAAAGCACTTGGTCGTTCCGGGCAGGTTTCGATTTTCCCACGACAAGCAAAAGCAGGCGGAAGATCATTTAAGGTACCGTGGGTGGTTGACAAACACCTTCAATCTTTGCTCGTCTGTTCCGTACCCTAAAAGTCCCAGAAGTATCTGGCCTAGAGCGTGTTGATGCATATTTTGCTAATTTTCACCTCTTTCAGGAATTAATCCATCAAGGTTATACTCTCATTTTCTGTCGCTTGGGATACCTGCATTGTATCTTCGGGTCTTGTCAATTCGAATCGCCTTACATAACTCGCAGCCTGACCTCAATGCTTAAGGAATCATATCATCAAAGCACTTGGTTTTGAGACCTACCCTATTAGAAAATGACATAGTCTTTGTATAACTTCATTTTCCACCATAAATGGGTATATGAAAGATATACTGGAGTGCTTAGGACCTTGATTTCAATTGGCCATATTACCCAAATTCCGGATAGCTAAATACAAGTATTCCCATCCACAGGAACGTTCAGCCTGTTCCCAAGGATATAGGTATTCTGTCTTCCGAGATTTCTTCTCACTCCAATCTTAATATCCTTCTCGTTTCCTCTAATGTCGATTTGTTCCCCATGACAAGGCGAAAATCAACTTCTTTGTTATATTCAAACCACCCCATAGAAATATAATTTGGATATTCTTCCTTTCGTTGAGTGACAAGCTCTCTCAGCCAATGTTCCTTTAGGTCACTAAAGGCACCGGTCTCGCCTATAGCAAATGGCTTATTCTTGCCGGTGGAGAAACGGTTGTAGAAATCCTTATAGCACCATTCAAAGGTTTGGTTCCATGCCTGCGGGTAACAGTCAATGCCGACAAGGTCGACAATATCATCGCCCGGGTACCATTCATCTAGAGTCTCAGCTGAGCCACCCCCTAGATTATTAGGTGACCAAAACATGGATACCAGAGGATTGTTTGCAACAGCCTCAGCAACATTCTGAAAAGATGAAACAAACTCGCTGGGGGTGCCATAGTATCGAGGTTCAGCGGCCTCGGAACGCTAATTAGCAGCGAGAAGGTCCCAATAGATAGACGACGACTTACCGGATTAACGTACCAATTCATTTCAAACCCATATCGCAACCAGACAACAACACCTTGATCGGTAAATTTTCGCATCACTGACGCAATCTGAGATGCAACATCAGGGGTGATAGCTGTGAATCCAGCTTCAAGCACGGGCATTACTGACGCAACGAAAACAGCACCTGAACGGACTATATCTTCGTACTCTTCCAGCAGCTCATAGCCATCATAAGTTTGCGAGGTGATATGAGAATACATCCCATACGTACTCGAGATAGCTCCGAGCCTGTGGTTGATTTCGTTCATTGTGTACCTGGGCGAGGACACCCCTTCTGTCTTGTTGCCGTCTGAGGGCAACCAACCGATCGCAACGCCATTTGCCTTGAGACCATATCTAGGTAGACCATGCTCGTCATCTGAAAAATTTTTAGCATGCAAAAATGCCATAAATGATAGGAGGCCATACATTGTCCTGGGAGATATGCGCCTAATGCCAAACTTGAGATGACCGGGGCGAGCAGGATTTCAAACTTCATTGTGCAAGTGGGGATGAGCTCACAAAGACCTGAACGAATAGCTGAATTGGAAGACTGCTGCCAAGTGGTTGTGGCAGTCTTTCAATTTATGTTTCAAAGGCACATCAAATCACAAGGGTGCAAAGAAATCCATTAGAGACATTCATTTACAGACCCTCAAGTAGCAGTTTCGGAGTTGTTGACCAAAGTCCGCTGGATTTGGAGTTGAATGTAGTACTCCATTTCAGCTATAAGCTATACTAGCGTATGATCTCCCCTTATTGTGTTTCGTTCTGGATCCATACATACGAGTGAATGAATGCCGCTTTGGGTACGGAAAACCCCACTTTGGTCTTCGGAAGCCAGAAATAAGCCCGTGAGTGTATCCACAATTGGCTACGAACAGCTCCGGTGCCAATGAAAATGCCACTGCGGGGAGCGCCATAGACTGCCTCGGAAAGGGCCTACCAGATCGGTATCATCATCTCTTGGAATTATAGCGCTTCTCTGCCGTCCTCTAGATGGATGTATTGTGCTTGTTTAGTGCGCGCCCACTTACGTACGGGTTATTCCGAACCAAGTTAGGTTTAGTCTACGCCTAGCTGCGGGGAGGCCAGACGCTGTTATGAAACGCCGCGGACGTTCGCCAGAATGGTTCTAGTAAAGGTTACGTTGAGCCAGTTAGGTAACAGCTCAGTATGGGATCAACTGATCCTCTCAACCATTACCGTATACTCTGATTTGTTATTGGACAATGCACAAAATTACCTTGTCTGCTAAGCGATCTCTCTGGTGGTTCGGATTGACAGTCCGGGGGACGGAGACTACTATCATCATTTTAGGTCAAACAACGAAACTTTGTATCCTCTTTTTTGGTTCAGAGGTCATTTCTTACCCCATATATAAGACAGCCTCGGCCTAATAGATGAATTTTAACAGTCCTAAGGTGAAGCACACCTAATTTAATATCACACGGTACAATCATCTTCATACAGTCCCTCTAGCTCTCGCCTCCCACTGGCATCTTTCCTTGAAAAATGGCAGCCAAGGAAAAAATTTCCGTCGATCCAGTAGTTCACTCGGAGTATCAACATGAGAATGCTATCTCCGCTGTGAATGCTGACCCAGGGGTCGCCATCGAAGCCACCTTACAGGATGCAAATGCCGTCCCCAACCCTTGGGGACGTGGGCACATCCAGTTATATATGATATGTTTTATCATCTATTTCTGCTCTACAATGAATGGTAAGCGAGTGATTTTGAATAGCCTCTAATGTTGAAACTGATGCGTTGCCGAATTTTAGGCTACGACGGCTCCCTGATGGGTTCCATCAATGTCATGCCGGAGTACCAAAATTACTATAATCTAGGAAGCAACGGATCAGCAAGTACGGGAATCGTCTTCTCCATCTTTCAGATTGGCCAGATGATCGGAGCTCTATTTGCTTGGGTTAACGACTGGCGAGGAAGGAAGTTCATGGTCTTGTTCGGTTGCATTGGAGTGGTAGCATTTTCAATTTTCACAGCGACCGCACCGACACTCGGTAGTTTCATAGGAGCTCGATTCTTACTGAGTTTCTTCTCAACTTTGGCTAGTGTTGCGGCTCCTTTGCTCCTTGTCGAGCTTGCGCCTCCACTTCTTCGCGGCTCAGTTGCTGGTGGATACAACACGCTTTACTACATGGGAAGCATTATTGCTACGTTTGGTAAAATTGGCCCCCCTCTGAAGACTTTTGTGAAAAAGGCTAAAGTGTTTTTTTTCTAGCAATTTACGGTTGTAATCTCCACCTCCATGGCAATATCAAATGGCGTTTGCCTTTATGGCTACAAACTGTGTGCCCGGGTATCGTGGTGCTCTTTGGTTACTGGATCCCTGAGAGCCCAAGATGGTTGATTGCTAAAGGACGACACGAAGAAGCGCGCAGGTTCTTCGTAAAGCATCATGCCAATGGAGACGAAAATCATCCAATTGTTGCACTCGAAATGGCCGAAATTGAGGAGTCACTGAGTCACGGTGGTATACGCTCAGCACGCGACTATTTCAATATCAAGGCATTATTCAGTACACGTGCAAGGCGTTATCGCATCATGCTTGTTGTTGCTTGGTCTTGGTTTGGTCAATTCTCCGGGAACAACGTGGCGAGCTACTATCTTCCGACGATGGTCAAAGCCGTCGGTATAACATCAGTCAGCACGGTACAGCTATTGAACGGAATCTATGCGGTTACCGGATGGATAGCTGCCAGTATTGGAGGTGAGTACTTCAATAAGTAGATATATGCCTTTATGAGATCGATGAAAGGATTTTATTCTAGTACGACAGCTAACAAAGAATTGCATATAGCACGATGTCATGACGTGGTTGGGCGGCGCAAGATGTTTATGGGCTCTTGTGCCGGCATGGCTGTATGTCTTGCCATCATTACAGGGGCGACAGCCAAATATCAGCATGACAACAGCGACAAAATCGCAAGTTCTGCAATGATTGCTTTCATTTTTATCTTCGGGGTCGTGTTTGCTGTCGGCTTTACATCCATGCAGCCGATCTATTCCCCCGAAGTGTTAGCGAGTACGAGTCGCATTTACTTATCACAATAACACGTCACTGATTTTCAATAGACGATATGCGTGCAAATGGTATGATGGTATCTCAGATCACTTCTGGCTGCGCAGGATTTGTCAACACGTTTGCTGCTCCCCTTGCCATGCAGAACATCTCATATTGGTTGTAAGTCAATTGGCTTTGCCCAGAACTCACATTATCTCCCATAACTTCTCTGACTTTCCCAAAGCTACGCGTTCTTTGTTTTCTGGGACTGCTTCGAGTTTCTATTTGTGTACTTCTTCTTTGTGGAAACGAAAGGCAGAACTTTGGAGGAGCTTGAAGTCGTGTTCGAATCTAACAACCCACGCAAGGCCAGCACTCGGAGAATGGTTCAAAACGACACAGCAGCATTGGAGTAGACAGAATGTGTTCCTCTCATCTTGATCAACATCGCTGTAAAGCCACTTGGGGTGAAACAGTAAGATGAGCATGAATATTTGTTTTAGTTTGGAATAAAATTGGTTGATTATGGTCTGTGGAATAGGCAATAGAAAATCAACGCAGTTTTTGAGAAATTTTTCTACCTGACAAGCACTGTCATATTATATAACCAGATGTTTATCTCTTTCATCATATACTAGGCCGGAATGGATTCCTCCATGCGGACAGGTGTAGCTTTGTCCTTCTAGAAGCTCTCTAACATTCAGAATAGCTTCGTAACTAGTGGCCTAGTACCAATCGATGTAGAAAGAGTGTTTTCGAAGCTTAGTATCTCTCTACGAACACCTACACCACTAAGCAGCCGGCTAAGCAGTAGATCAAGCTAATTCACAGCAAAAACGCCTAGAACTATCATTTATCTACAAAAACAAGCTTCAATGCTAAAGGATATACTACACCGGCGGTAAAATAGCCCTCCGAGCACAATCAACGACATGATTAATCAGCTTATCAAGTGTAACGTAATCCACGGCCGAGCTGCGCACACGGTCGGCCTGCGCACCCATCCCCATTACAAATTTTCAAAATTGATTATCTCAACCAACACCTATAGATTTAACTAGATAATTCGATTTTTACATGAAGTAATCCTGTGGCCAATTTGTCCACATCCACTGCAGGTAGGCGGAGCCCTCCTGGCCGGTTGAATCGGCTGAATAGGCAGATCGACCGCCTTGCGAGACTACCTCATTAGCTTCTACTGGCTGAATTAACTAGCTGCTAAGCTAGCTATAGGCCCCCTTCGTGTGTAATCTGCCTAGTCGATTAAGTGCGCTTTTAACTCACTGGTCCACTGCCAACATATATCTATCCAGAAATGCGAAACAATGGCTCTGTTTACTCCAATACATGAGTGACAAAATACCCACAACCATTGTCTACCAATTAGTACTTGTCTGGTTTGTGCTCTTTTAAGTTACTCAGCTTGCCCCGCATTTCAGCCCGACGATCCACAGGTACACATCCTGCGACTAGGTATTCTCGTTCTATGCACAAATTTCACATACCAGGTGATTCCAAAAGACTCTTTGCATAATTAACGAGTGTAAGGATTACCTAATTTGGTGTGCTCAATGACAGAGCATTCTTATTGTATCTAAAATCTGACGGCATAAGGATTACTAGGTGGGAAGTGAACTACCACAAGCCCATATTGTAGAGATGAATCGTCAATTGATGATATCTGCCAGTAATTTAAATGCCCTTCCTAACGCCAATAAGATACAGAATCAAACCCTTCTTTTTTCCTTTAATCATGGCCTCTGTCCACCAGCTGCCCGGTACGCCGCCGCACGCTTGCTGCTGCGGTTCTTGGGCTTACCCTTCGAGCCACGACTCTTCACCTTCAACTTCAGACCCTTTGAGCCACCCTCACTAGCACGGTGACCCTCGAAAACGAATGAGTTTCCAGCAATGCCGCCCTTGCCCTCGGACTTCAGCTGTGATGCACCGGCACGGCCAAGCAGCTTGCCCGCACGACCTTGAAGAGTCTTGCGAGCCAGGTCTCCAGCACGAGCACCTTTGCCGCCAGTGTCATCGCGTCTCTTCATCACCTTGCGGGCACGAGTCACGCGAATCTTACGGGGCAGCAGAGGAGGGAAGTTCTTCTCATTGAGCACGAGAGCCTGCTCCACACTGGTACCCTCGTAGAATTGGACGTAGGCAAAGCCCTTGCCAACGCGAGTGTTCTGATCACGAATCACACGCACAAATTCGACATTCTTCTTAACAGCCTTTTTGTCCTTGGTGTCGCCCGTGTGGGCATTGAATACCCGCCAGAGACCTTCCTCAATGTCAGACGGCTTGCGAGGCTTCTTCTTCTTGCCGTTTTCATCCTCCTCGGCAACTTCTTGGTCGACAAAGTCCAGGTTACCAACGAACACGCATCGCTTGTTGTCGATTTCGGCAGGGTGCGCAATGCTGTCGACACGCAGGTGTCGGTCAAGAACGATAGTTCCGTTCAATGCGGCGGGAGCCTTGCGAGCGGCTTGAACAGTGGTGTAGACGGCATAGGCGTTGGTGCTGTGAGTGGTATCATCCAGAATCTCGCGGCGAGCGAAAGAGGCACGCTTAGGAACGCCACCACCGCTGGCGAATGGCACAGAGCGGAATCGAATTGACTCGACCTTGTGTGGGCCGGAAGATTCGGGCAGATTGGAGCAGAAGGATGCCAGGTGTCGGAGAAGGGTCTTCTTGCCAGCCTTGGACTTGATGGCTTCAGTTGAGACGTTACCCAAGAAGACTGTGCGGCTGGACTTTTCCACCTCGCTGGCCTTCTCGCTGGCCTTGGTGCTACCAGACAAACTCTCGTGCATGGGAACAGGCTCCTTTTCGGCAGTCTCCTCCTCGTCGCTGTCCTTGGATTCAGCGTCTTCCTCGGCCTCAGCCTCAGCCTCAGTCTCAGATGCATCGCTGTCGTCATCATTTTTCTCAATGGCCTTTTGGCGCTTGGCTTGCTCGGCGTTGCGCTTGTCTTCGGCCCTCTGCTCTTCCTTCTCAATACGGCGCATGTATGAAGCCTCGAGGTCATCCTCCACCCCGCCTCTCTTGCGCTTGCGGCTCTGGGTGTCGGCAGCCTTTTCCTCTTCAGCCTCGGAATCGCTTCCCTCAGCGGAATCCTCGGCAGCATCCTCCATCTCTTCGTCCTCTGACTCGGCCTCATCGTCCTCCGCGGCGACATCCTCGCTCTCCTTCACTTGTTTCCTCGGCTTGAACTCGACATATTTGACAGTGGGGGTTTTCACCGGACCAGCCTGGAGCATAAAATGTCAGTGAGTTCTCTCCCGTGAGACAATTAACAAAACATACACTCTTTTCAAACAGTGAAGACAGACCCGCGTCCAGCGGTGCACTGCCCAGCAAGGAAATTCCACCCTTGGTTGGCACCTCGGGGGCCGACTTTGACTGCGACTTGGATTTCTTGCCCATTTTGAGGAATTTCTTGTCCCAAAAGAAATCTATTTCTTTGGGATTTGCTAATAAGTTGCGTCGAAAAGCGGCTGGGGAAGACTGCGCATATCTCCGAACTTTTTTTTTCTTTGGGCTTATCGGTCTTGGCGCGGGAGCTGTCGCGCATCACATGATTTTGTACTCCATACTCGAAAGATATCAACAACAATATTGATACTTCAAACAAGTTTAAAAGAGGTGAGTGTTGGTTGAATGAAATGGTCAAGTTCGAAAAAAAAATTAATACTAATGAATATTTTGAACTAACTTGGGCTTCTCAAAAGGTCGCCAGCATGGTTCGAGGTCTCTTTCATACACTATATCCCAGTGTTGTAAGTAAATCAACCCATTTGTTCCCTTTAAGCTTCGTATTCACAATGCACCACACTCATTTCACAACTCTAACTTATCCTCCTCAACAATGCGGTTTCTATCAATTATCCCGAGCTGGAGGCCGTCTCCGGCGACGTCAGCACCACGTGATCTGGGAGTTTTTGCAGGCGGTGAGCCTCGCCCTCGCCAGGACACGGCAGAACCCCGTCACTCGCTTCTGTTGCTGCACCCCATGATAGCAGTCTTGTCGCTCTCACTCCCCTTTCTCTCAGGCCGTCGACTCGAGTTGCTTTCCGATAGCCCTCTCTGACCATTGCGACGATCTCAGCCACTATCCTCCCGTGCCTATTCATGCCGAACGTCCTCCCGCGACCCTCTACTGTGGTGTTGCCCACGTCCTAGCCGACCTCCCCTCGCCGTTCCAGCATTGGCGCCCCCAGCAACCTCACAGGTTCTGCTGATACTATTTACCGGCGAGACGCGTGGATATATCTCTGATCAGTGTTCTGTGGGCCAGGAACGCGGTGGCAGTGAGAACCGGGCTCGATCGCGAGCAGCTGTGCTTCTCACCAGCGTCGCTCCCGGCGCATTGTTGCAACGGTACGTCGCTGTAACTTTTACAACTGTCCACGGGGGGCTTTCGCCCGTTATGGTGGATCTTGATGGTCCTAGGTGTCTGGGAAGCTGCCTCTTCGCTTCTCGAGCCTGCGCGAGGTGCCAGTCTCCTCAGGGCGCTTGTTGCCGACTCTTGGGGGCAATCCGGCGATGATCAATCTCCGCACCGCCTTCTGGAGGCGCCGACACTACCTTTCGCACCCGCCCACCCATTCCCCCCCCCCCCCCCCCACAACTCATTTTGGGTCAATTCTGGCCCTTAGACAATGTCAATTGAGCTAATCGATCTTATGTCTAATCTAGAACAACAATCATCATCCCTTCAAGCGGGTTGGTGACCGTGCCGTCCTGACCCCTCTCCTACCGATAACGACCACTCTGCCGAGAGCTACCTTCAACACATCAGGACCACTGTCCTACTATACCCTTCGTTCCGCTTTCTATACCACACTCGCTGTATACTCGGACTCTGTCACACCCTCAGATGGAGGTAGCCGAGAGCAGAGAGCAGACCTCTGTTGGTCCGACAACCGGCGCAGAGTCCACCATGACCAATGGCGAGCGAAATCCCTTTCTGGATGACCCGCTTATGGATGACGGACGATCGAGTAGCTTGAGCGAGATCGATGACGTGTCGGACGACGAGCCATCGGACTTTGAAGACTCGCCCAAGCCCGAAAAGCAGCTGGAAAATGACTCGGAGGCGGAAACAGAGCGCATCGAAGATTCTCCGCACAACATTCGAAAACGGGACATCGTACTAAGTGCCGGTGGCACTGGCAGCGCTGGCCCAAGTCCCAGCAAGCTTCACCAGTCCACCACACTCGACGATGTCGACGATGACGAGCACCTAGTGGACGACTCGCCCAGCAAGCCACGGCGACCGTCCAACAACAACGCAATCGATGACGAGAATGCCGATCTCGACGATGTGGAGCTTCCCGATAGTGTTGGGAAGAAGCGCAAGCGCGTTGAAGCCGGCGACGAGACTGGAACCGAGTTTGGCGAAGACGAGCCGCTTAAGAAACGCCGGAGCTCTATTAAGAGCGACCTGAGCGATCCGATTGACGACGACACTCCTCTTTCACCGGAGCCGATGATGGATGAGGAGCCAGTCCCCGTGATGGACGATGAGCTTCCTGTCGACGACATTGCTGAATCAGAACTTCCCGCTGTGCCATCCAAGGGCAAGAGGGGCAAAAAGGGTAAGTGGAAAGGAAGAAAAGCCCAACATAAAGATGAGGATACAGAGAGTGGTGATGCAGATGCTGGTATAGAGGACGCTGCTGACGACAATCTTGGTGAAGTTGAAGAGCCAACGGACCCCGTCGACGAAGTCGATGATGCTGAGGCTGCTGCTCGGGTGGAAGAAGAATGTAAGTGTTGTTCCGAGGTTCACCTGGTGATCGTGAAACTAATTTTTGTCTATAGCTACGAAAAAGATGTCTGCCATGGAATCATTGGCGACGTTGGAGAAAGAGTTTGCGACGTTGCGGGACAAGTATGTTTCCACAGCCTGCTCTATCTACATTGTCAATTACTGACAATTATGGCAGAATTTATGATGAACGGATCACAAAACTCAATCGCGAGTTGGAAATGCTGACTGGGCCAAATCCGACGCATCCCGAGTACCTGCGTCAGATTGAATGTGTGCAACGTTACCGAGACGCCAAAATCAAATACGAGCATACCTTGTACAGGTACCGCTTGAAGGCCTTGTTGAATAAGAGCTTGGCCGAGCGTGCGCAGGGCCACAGTACCTTCTTCCAGCGCGTTCGGGACGTGCGCGAGCGACATTCAAGCGCGATCAGCAAGCAATTCTATGCGATCCAGCATGATCGTTTCAAGACGGATGAGCTCAGCCCGCACCACATTGTGCCATTCCCGACCCGCCGTTCCCAGCAGATCGCACACCAGACCGCCTACAATCACGAGGTTTCAATCATGGCTGGAGTTGCCAAGTATGTCGGTTTCCCGGCCGCGCCGACTTTATTGGGCGCACGTCCGTCTGAACTGGAAGATGACTTGGAGAAGATGGGGGTTAGTTAATGGAGTTCCTGGCGCCCGGCGAGCATTACTGACAGGCATTCTTAGATCTCCATTGAGACACGAGTATCGGTTCCACGACATTCACATTCATCTGCAATGCCCCCTCGTGGTACCATGTCAGCAATGTCATCAAGCATTTTCCGCACAGCCGCCGAGGAAGCTTTCCTCGAGCAAACGCCGTGGGCCAATCCTCAACATCCCATCCATCAACAACAGTCACAGCACCAATATTCTCAACATCATCGGCCTCCGGCGTCCTCGTTCGCTACACCAGCAGCTCAAAAGCGGGTAGTCGATATTAACGCACCCAACGGATCCGCGTCCACTATACCCGAGAATATGTCGGCGGCTAACTCATCCGCCAACAACACCCCCTACGGCACGGAGCAGGACCCACGACACCCCGGTCAAGGACCATTCCGCAATCCAGACTACGATACCGAACACAAATCTGGATTCCGATCTCAGAGTTCTTCTCCACTAGACGTACGAAAGGCTCAACCACACCCCATACATCTCCTCGAACGCCGCTCTCCTGGACCAGATGCCTCCCGCAATTCCCTCTTCTCTCCACCGCCCGCTCGGGCTGGCTTATTCCAACCCTCCACCTCAAAACCAAGTCCCTCGCCATCTCTCCATTCTAAGCAAGTCGACACGATACATTATCACCCACACCATCCCGAGATTTCTACAGAGCCTGGCTCAAGTCACATACCTGCGCGGTAGACGAAGCGCTCTCGTCTTCAATATCGAAGTCATGACTTATTGAGCTGGCCTGTTGCTCATGTCGAAGGGCTGGAACCTGTTCCTGATAGATGTGATTGCATTGGCATTTTGTTGAGGTTTCTAAGATCAACTTCTCTCTCCCCTTTAATGAATATTCCCCAATTTCCGTTCTGCTATTGGTCCAAAGGCAAATGTCATTTTGATCAGCGATCTGTGCTAGAAAGAGAGGGTGCGTGTGGAAACATAGTGCGTTGACGTGTTAGTGTGCATGGAGGGTGTCCGTTGAAATAACGGGCTTCAATCTTGAAGCCCAACGCTATATATGGGAAAAACTTTGGTGTTCGTCACTTACGGGAACCTGGATTCGGACTATGACTGCATGGGATGGAGACAGGACTTTTTTCGATCTTTCTATCATATGAGGTCTTTTTGTACGGGGTATGGGGAATCCAACACTTTTCGTTCTTCTGCTCCGTCCACTCTACTTTGCTAGATGTGACATCTGTCAGATTGGCGTTGATTTTTTCTTGGTTTACTACTGAATTGGAAGGATTGGATTCCTGAATTCCTGATATGTTGGGGAGTTTTTTCGATGTTCTTTTATTGATACCAATTCATCTGTCTATACTTTATCGTGACCCGAGGACCTGGAGATTGGGGCCGATTTTGAATATCTACGCGTTAAATTCATTTCTAACAGTAAATCACGCAGGGCATGGTAAAACATCAAAACAGACTAAAAGCAGACATCAAATCGAAACAATAAATCAAGCGAAGCGAGACAAAAAAAAACAAACAAGAACAAGCAAATCAACAGAGACTAGAGACAAACAACAAAAACAAGATAACAGTAATCAAAACTGAGCAGTCAAGCAAGCGATATAAATCCGCAACTAGTGAAGCGGATGAGACGAATAGCACATCCTATATAGAGGCAACGCTGCCAAGTCAAAGCGGGTGTGGATGCCAGTCTCTCAGCGCTAGTTAGGAGGAACTGCAGGCACCAAGCCAGCAATTTCAACTGCCGCAAAAGAGTATATGCTCTGGATGGGTGGCTGCTGAGCTAGGGAAGGGTTGGAAGGACTCTGTACCCCTCTGGGAGCAGGCCCCTTGCGATGTGTTGACACACAGCAGTTTTATTGCGGAAAACCTTCAACCGAGCGGTCCCATCTGGAGCAGTGGCAGTGTGTAACTTGTGTCGAACCCACGGTCCATTGACTTTGGCAGGAGGGGCGCTTCCAGGTAGTGAATCATCTATCACGAGAACGTCTATAGCGTCCCAATCTGCGAGACAGTAACTGGAACAAGTTCGAATTTTTAGATTCAGGCACGATCGCAATAATCAGTAATATTGAGATCTACCTACACCTTCAACCCAAAATCCCTTTTCTCCCTTAGCCCACACACTGATAGCAATGAGCTCGTCGTGATCTTTAGGTCTTGGCTCGGACCTCTTTCCCCTCGACCAGTATGTCACAAGCCCTTCGTGTAGATCCAGTTCCTTTGTTCGGTATGCGTCCCGGATAGCCATCACGTTTGGGAGCACCTCGAGTGGGCCGCCTTTCTCTTCGAGGGATTTCGCGATGAACTCTAGCTGGACAATTCGTTTGATAACAGGGTAGCTCAGTCCTGGGTGTTAAGCAATATACGCGCTAACAGGCAACATAGCAAATCAGCTTAGGCAAAATCCGTCAAATGAGGTTGAGACAATATTGACATACTCTTTTGCCTCTTTGTCTTTCTTGAACCTTTCTAGATTCATTTCGAAGAGGTATGGCAGAGTTCTATCCTCGTCAATCCGCTCTCTGCACCAGACGATTTGAGCATCAAAATCTCTAAGAAAAGAAATGAGATGAAGAGTTAGTGAGTTTCAGTATTGAAATCCTCATCAATAGTCTTTTACGCACTCGGGGTCGAGATCAGGCTCTTCACTAGTCCATTTTCTGGGCACCTCCTCTGCGTTGAGAAGAGGTTCCTCCCCTTTATGAGTCCATCCCTTCCTCTTGGGTCGCCCGCGCCGCTTAGGCGGCTCAATCTTGCCGACTTATGATACATCGAGATCAAGATCCTCAACCTTGATCTTCTGCCAGGCAGGAGGTTCATTGTCGGGTTCCTCTTCTGCTCTCGGTTTCTTGGCCTTACTTTGGCCCCGAGCTCGTTGAGTTGCCTTTCTCTTTGGCGGCATGTTGGACACGATTCACTGTATTGGGAAGGAAGATAAAGATACTACGAGAAGAAATATTTTGAAGTTGAGAATGTATTCGAAAGAGAGGATTTTAGAGGAGTATTTGTACCCGCCGATTCCAGGTTGGGAAAGATAAACTCGACAAAGAATGCAACTTGCACAGCCTGGTCACTCAATTCAAATCGAGGTAAGACTCAGAAATAATGGAAACAAAGAGGATAGTCAAGTGGGAATCCAGTTTCATCAAAGCAGACGAAGTTCGGCGGGGAGACTAGAAAAAGTAGGAACTAGCGCTAGACGTAGGCCCACAGGCCAACCGGAGCCTGGAGTCTTTCAAATATCGAACCCTGGTCGATGTGGATGTGGATGGTGAAGTAGAAAAAACATGGTAGACACAATTTGGGAATTTATCAAAGCAGACGGAGTCCAGCGGAAGTTTCCTGGAAACTGAAACTGGAGAGTTGCTGCGCGTGGGCTACTGGAACAACCCGTACCTGGAGACTGCCTAAGATCCAGGCGAAGTAGAAAGCTATGGCGATCATGGGCACAAAGAAAATGTTGCGTGGAGATTGGGAACTAGTCAAAGCAGACTGAAATTTGTGGAAAGCCCCAGCAAAATGAAAGTGGAGCGTTCCTTAGGGGTATCATTTTGGAGGTTTCCAGGCGAAGTTGAGGGGAAAGTGATAACAAAGAAACTAATCAAAGCAGACGCAGTTCGATGGAATATCCCGGGGGACTAGTTGAACACCCACATCTGGAGTCTACTTCATATCTAACTAAAGTCGGTAGTGGCCATGAAAACAAAGAAAATAGCAAGTCGAGCTTGGAAACTAACTAAAGAAGAACGAAGTCTAGTGGAGTTTCCTTTGAAATCAAAACTTGAGTCTGTTACTAGAAAAGCCCGCGCCTAAACTCTCGGCGAGGATGATAAAAACACAAGAACTAGTGCATGGAGATTGAAAATTTGTCAAAAAAGACCAAGTTCGGTGGGATGTCCTTCGAGATTGTGAATGGATTGTTCTGGGGGACTACTAGAACAACCCAACTCTAGAGTCTACCTGAGACGTCGATAGCGGCCATGGAACCCAAGAGAATAGTAGACCAATGTTAAGGATTCATCAAAGAAGGCGCAGTCTGGTGGAAACTTCCTCGAAACCGAAAGTAGAATGTCCTTGAGGACGACTGGAATAACCCGTCCGCATCTGGAGTCCTTGTAAGTCCAGTTCAAGCCGATAGCAAGCCTGAAAGCAAAGAAAAATAAAAAAAAATCGAGCTTGAAAACTAATCAAAGCAGACGGAGTTCGGTGTAATTCTTTCGAAACTGAAAATGGAATGTCCCTGGGGAAATACTGGAATAATCCACATCTGAAGTCTCCCCAAGATCAAAGAAGATGTTTCGATGGAAATTTCCCAGAAATCGAAGCTTGACTTGCCAGTCTACTAGAACAACCCGTACCTAAACTATCGAGGGAGAAGGAAAACAATGGAAGGAACTATTACACGAAGATTGGAAATTATCAACACATGAAACATAGGGAAATGTACCTCAACGCAAGAACTAAAGCATTGCTGAGGACGCTCGAATAACCCATCTGGAGTCTTCCTAAATTCCCGTTCAGGTTGATACCATGAAAACAAAGAAAAAATAGTAAATCGAGGCTCAGAAACCCATCAAAGTAACTAAATCGAGGAGAAACTCCCTCGAGATCAAAATCCGAGTCTTGATGGGGAAGGAGTGTTGCCTCGAACAAAGAGTATTCCTTCCCCAAGCCCAAGCCCAAGCGCCAAAAAGCCCAACCCAAGTCCACCACAGTGGCTTAGAATCCCGGTGGATGGATCCATAATCCACGATACATACTTTGCTTTCTTCGAAAATGAAGGAATATGAACGTAGCTTTCAAGTCGAGCTGAGCCGTAGCTCAATTTCTTTCACATGAACAACCCGTCAAGTCTGAGTTTGAAACTACTGCCCGGGGGTACGAAGGCAAAAGATATCGTAGAATAGACAAGAAAAGAAAAGAAAGGAAGTCAATCCTAAGAAAAACATGTGTATTCATTCCCCCCATTCTGGGCTACTCGATAATAATGGGGACCTTGGATAATAGTAGAGATTTTGAATGATCATGTTGATGCAGTAGGAGCTTGCACTTCCGTCTGGGGCGCTGCCGGTGCAGGCGCTGCGACGCCAGAGGGAGCCGGGGCCGGAGCCGTCTCAGTAGGAGCAGGTAGGGCCTGGGGACGCCACCTGGCCAGGACCTTGCCAGCTGCGGGGCGTGATTCCTCGTCTGGTAGATTCTTTGTCAGTAATTGATGCTGCGTAGGGAGATCCGGGGGCTGGGTGGGGTAACTCACAAGTCTGGTAGACGTCCTCCAGTGTGTTGAGGCACATTTCTCGTGCTGGGGGCCGGAACATGATCAAGTACCTGCGTAAACGGGGTTAGACAAGTGTAGATCCAGTGGGTAGACAAAATCAAACTCACATCAAAGCTTGCACGGTAAGGTTCACACGTTCCGGATCTTTGGCCAGGCTAGCCACCCGCTGTGTTATGGCGATGGTAACCTCTGGAATCTCACTCAGGAACCGCACCAATACCTTGATGTCACGGGAATCAAGGTACGGTAGGAAACCGTCCAGGAGACGAAGAACCCAGGTATCATAAAATAGCGCAACAGTGGGCTCCTCGTCTTCTTCTGCACGCTCCGAATTAGCCGCCTTCATCCGGACCCGGTCATTGTACCACTCCTCATTGAGCCAGGTAATTCCAATCTTGAGCCGAGCACGGAAGTCCTCCAAGATATACCGATACAGCGTCTCCCGAATGGAATCTGAGATGGTTGGCTGTCTTCTCCCAGTAGCCAACTCCCCTTTAGATTTATCACCGCCCTCAAGACCAGCTGGGGCGCGAGTAGCCAAACGGGTGAGAAGAATAACCCAGGCATCTCGGTCGAAGGTGCTTCCGGCTAGTCGTGCGAAGCCCAGTTGTTGTTGGGTCTTGCTCTGGGTGGGCGACGGAGTTGTTTCGACAGCATCGATCATGCCAAACACCCGGGAAACGGCGCTACGACCAACATCTCCAGCTTCTTCTTCGGTCAATGGGGGTGGTTGCGGCAGAACGAAAGGTCCCAAGGATACTAGATCGGGCTCCAACTCTGCGTCTTCTGCTGCAATAGCGATAGCCTCCTCCGAAGCATCGGCTCCAACATCCAAGGGTTCATAGTCGGGCTCGTAATCATCATCTTCATCCGCAGCCGCAGCAGTAGCGGCCTGGTGTAGCTGTTGTCGCTTCAAGTTCTGTTCTTTTGTTATGGTCTCATATCGGTTTCTTATAGCCTAAATTAAAAATTAGCTTTCGTTCGCGCTGCCTGTTTCCAAGGATTGACTTACATCGACAGCTTGGGTAAGCATCGACGGGTTTACTTGAGCTAGCAGCGGGACCGCGATTTTCACCACAAGGTCAGGGGGAAGCTGTTTCACATCAAAGGAGGATAGACCAACATCCTGGGTCAGGGTGAATAATTGGTCATAGCTGGTTGGGCCTGGAGGAAGAGGTGGAATCTTCAGCAGTGGACGTGTCATCGCATCAAGACGGGCCCGCTTCGCGTTGTCCAGGCCATCGGTTGGCTCAACCGGTAGTCCACGTTTCCGAGAAGCTTCTTCGGTGACTTCAAGTCTGGACTGCATCAAGCGCTCAATATAGGCTTGCATCTTGCCCATCAGCGGGTGACTGGGGTTCCTGGATCAGGTTGGTTAGTCTTTGATCTAGGTCACAAACAGGGTTGTGATATTGTCATACTTCTTCATCACATTGAACAGCAAAGCCCGAGCTGTGCGCTCCATGGACTTGACGCCGACACGAACAGTAGGTGTGAATGGCGGACGGACATGTTTAGCGGGAAAGAAGTCCAGGATTGTTTGAATGATTTTGTTCGCAATGGACTGGCGCGTGCGGATCAAAGGTGCCAGACAGTTGAGTGTCGCATTGACGATGAGAGGATCACTTGTAAATCCTTAGTATCAGCTGAACAATACCTCTCGGGCTCATCTCTGGCTTCAAACCTTGTCTCTTCTTGAAATACGCCGAGGAGTCGGTCAAGCAGACCCGATGCCTCGGCCTCTAGGTGTGGAATGGCGAGCAGGGCGTGATTTCGGGGGACGACGGCCAAAGAAGTCTCATTCTGATCGGGTCGCTGGTGGACTTTAGTATGGTGGATGTAAGGACCCGGGGGTGGGACTGGGCTTGCGGAACATACTCTGGGGTCAGCGATCAAACCAGGTGTCTGAACCTGGACCACACGCTGTAGGAACTTGACGGAGCAGATCTTGGCCGGGCATGGGAAAGAGTCCATCTTTCGGAAGATCTCTTGTTTGATGGCGTTCATTGTTTCCCACGTTTTGCTGTCTTCCGGGTGGTTGACACTACGAGCGGCGCGTTAGTATCCGTAATGTCCGTAATTAAAACCCCTTCCCATCTTTCCGGAGGACCTACATGTGGCGGAATATGAGGGGGTACAAGCTAGCAGAGGTCTGCACCAAGCTTGACAAGACTGCGGTGTCCGTCTCGGGCAGAGCTAAGGTCTCTTGAATCAATTGCAAGACCGTCGGCGCAAGCTGCTGCTTCTGCGCCGTAGCTAGAATCGGACTGGCGAAAGTCTCTCCTAGAAAGTCTGCACCCCATCTTCGCAATTCCAGTCTAGCGTTGGCTCCGACGATGGGCAGGATACCGTTTACGATCTGCGGGTAGAGGGCGGCATCACCGAGGACGAGGCTTCGAGCGGCGTTGAGCTGGGCGACCTGGTCGATGACATGATCGGTCGATTGAGCCATCGCGGCTCGAAGGGAGGGAGGGAAATGGTATGCGCTGGTGAGGATTCGGCGAGATGCGATGTTTTTCGCGGGTGGGACTAGACCAAGCTTGAGGTCTTTCCTCGCCGGGCCGAAGCGTGACTGGAGCTACTAGGCGGACAGGACGCGCATGTACGCTAGAACGCGGTGACGATGATGAAGGACCAGTACGAGAGGCCGAACTGTGCGTGTGTGGGATGGATTGTAGAGGATAAGGACGAGCCGTAGGTTGTCGCGTGTCGGGTGTGAAGTGTTGGAGGGTGGAGAGTGGATATGGAGAAAGGAAAGCAGCAAAAGGCCGCAGGGGTCAAGGGAAAAAGTTGGGGAAAGTTGGCGATGCTCCGATACTCTTCGACGCGAGAAGGTCAACCACGAGAACACACTTAGAAGCAGCAAGAGAAATCCAAATGGTCTCCAAGAAGCGAATGACCGATAAAGTGGCACAGAGGTTTCTATCTGGCCTAATAATGCCCGAAACACAACGAGGCTAGCTGTTGTATTCAATGGGCTTATCTATTGTAGACTCTGAATAAAGCCAACAAAGTCACCACAGAATAGCTTCAATTTACAAATAAGAGCTGACTACATGTTCTACGATCCAATGTATTTAGCTATCAAAATCCAGTCGTGTACTTCGTTGCAAAAGAAGAAACTCAAGACTACAGTATACAAATCCCGTCCCAAAGAAGTAATCAGCGCCAAGACTTGTGACTATCCGCCGCATCGAATTGTCGCCGGCCTCACTTCCTAATCTTCAAACAACCACACCACCACTTACCATGGCCACCGGAATGTACGTTACTAGACCAGGTTATCGCTACATGCTGTTGCTTCCCTCGGCTAACATTTTACACCTTCCACAGCTTCAACTCCACATACTACGGCAAGGACTACCGCGCCGGTGCCGCCCTCCTGCGTGCCCGCCGCCCATATCTGTTCAAGAATGCCGTGACCGGCTTCGGCCTCTTCGCCTTCTCAATTGCCGTCTGTACGTATAAATTGATCTCCGGTCTTTCCCCGGACCCTGTTCCTGCATTCGCGACGCCAAACACCAGGCCACTCACCCACAAACCGGGTGGCACGATACCCCCCCCAGACGCATCAACTCCCACAGAACACCCTACCCTACCCTACCCAAGGACCCTTCCAAGACCATCTGACTAACCGTGACACCTCTCACAAATATAGACACCTACACCATCAAGGCCGTCGGCCAAGAAGAATTCTCCGACGTCAAAGTCCCCGACGCTCCCGCCCAGAAACTACCAGCACAGAAATAAACTCAGCACACACTGGAAGTCCGACCTCCCGGCTGATACCGGGCGTCGTAATGACTTGGGATTCTGCGTGTACGATATAGTTGCATCAATTGAATGGTGGAATAAGTGGCCGAGGTGACTGGATGATCCTCGGCGGGGAAACAGAAATAGCAACGGAGCACATTGGGGTTATGGAGTATTCCTGGGCAGACACGGGCATGGATCTCGCCTTTTGAATCGGGATCTGTGAGCTCAGTGGGTTTGATTTGTTGGCTTCAATGGATTGTACAGAGTAGATTGGCCGGGATATAGTTTTTCTTGTGCATATCTAGGCCCCATTTGAATGCCAGTCTCTTCTCTTTATTACTCGATTAGTTTTGAAGTATCGGGATGGAAAGTCAAAATACATAGAGAAGGACAACCGTCCACTGGAAGTTCCAAAGATGATGGGGGTTCGTTAAGCATGCCTTGCAGACGTCCTATGGTGCGGTGCGTGTGTATATATATATACTACGGGCAGGGTTAGGACGAGATCAACTTCCATTAAATGTACTATCGGGCAGGGCTACGTTATATAGCTGGGCAAATCTTTCCAAGAGTTCCATCGTATACTGGTTCTGAGCTACTGACTCGACAAATATATGGGAATCAAGGAAAGAAATCATGCAGACAAGCCAAGCCAAGCCAAGCCAAGCCTGCCAGGCATGGGAAAAAGAAACCAATATGACAGGAGAATATCACGAAAAGCAAAAACACATCTAATTCACAGGGAGGTCTACTCCGTTCGCAGAACGCGAGGACCCTTCTTCTTGGAAGCACGCTTACGCTTGAGACCCTTGTCGAAGGCGACCGCATTGTTGTGGTCACGGCCAAAGTTGTCCAGATCCTTAACCTTATAGATACGGATGATCCAGTTCTCACTGGTGAATGCCTCCTCGAGGGTGTTGAGCTGCGGGCTCTCAGTCGGCACACGAGTACCACGAACCCGGTCGACGGCTTGGCCGGCGGGGAAGAGAGACTGGTAGTTATAATAAGACATCTTGTACCTGTGGAAGAGTTAGTGACATGCGTTTAGTGAAGGGGGAAGTAAAGGGCCAACATACATCAAGCTGTTACGCATGGTGGGGGTAGCCTCATCGTCGACACGGTACTCGCCACGAGCAGTGAAGTAATCACGCTCCTTCACCTCATCGGGCCAGATACCTTCGGCAATGCGGACCATCCACAAGAACTTGTTCAGGTCATCGCCCGAGTAGCCCAGCAATCCGCCGAAGACGACCAGAACATAGTCCACATCGTGTTGACGGAGGATAGGGTAGCTGACCTCCTCGCGCGAGCTCATAGCCTTGCCAACGGTGGCGATGTGGGTGTTGTTCCAGGTGTTGTTGTCAACCAGGGTAGGGCGATCAGCCATACCACCGATCTGGTAGCCATAATCCCACCAGGACATGATCTTGGCGTTATCGGGGGTGTTCTGGCGGAGCCAGTAGTAGGCCTCACGGTAGTCATCAATGATGAACTGGCTGCCATCGGGCATGCGGCTCGCCAACACAACAGAGGGAGACGAGTAGGCGTTGGAGGTGACCCAGGTGCAGTGAGCAACAAACAGAAGCAAGTAGACAGTGATCGAACCGGTGACAACGGCCTTGGAGAAGTACGAATAGATACCAACAACGGGCTTCTGGGTCGAGCGGAGCGCCTTGGAGTCCTCCGCATTGGCCTTGGCCTGAGACTCAGGGTTCGGCTTGGTCATGACCAAGAAGTTGTCGAGGATACCTGACAAGGCCAGGGCGGCCGCGACACAAACAATTGGAGTAAGAGTGAGCATCAGACGGACCATGACACCGGCGAAGTAGCTCGAAAGCACCGCGTAGATGATCACGAAGACGTGCTCGTCCTTGAGGTTCTGGAAGCACATGAACACACCAGCTGGGAAGAGCCAGATCAGGAAGTTCAGGTCAAAGAAGAAGGCTGGCCAGGCAGTAGGCTGGTGCTCGGAGACGGACGCGATGATCGGGATGTGGATCTTGGCATAGCCGGTATCCCACAGGGAGTAGAAACGACCACTCCATGGCGCAATGACACCCGAGACCGACAGGAGAACCAGACCGGCGAATGCAAGACCGAAGGTGAGCAGAACCATGGCAGTCAGGAGCTTCTGGAACTGCTTGCCAGGCAGGAACCCGCGAACAAAGTCCGCAAAGGCAACAAGCTGGATCAGTCCAAAGACACCCAGGGCAGACATGTGGTCACTATTACGGATGGGCAGGAAGCCGACGAAGGGGATCTGCATACTGCCCAATGTTCCAAGAGCGTACCAAGTGGTGTAGCTGATGTACACTCGAGAGCTGTACCGACCCATGCAGAGAAGGACGAAGACATGGAGAGGAATGAGGTTCGTAATGAAGACATATCCACCCCACGCCGAGACCATGTAGCCGTAGAACAGAGCAGTCAATGCTCCCCACATGATCGATCCATTCTTGACGGCCTTGATCCAGAGGAAGAAGGTGAAGACCAGCAGGAAAATAGCAATGGCCTCGTTATCGTAGCTACCGGCGACGGACCGTGAGATATAACCCGGGGCAATACCCATGAATGCAGCGGCGAGAAGACCGGCAGAGGGCGAGGTCGACATCTCGCATGTCAAGAGGTACATTGCGAGAGCCGTCAAGCCAGAGAAGGCGGGGGCAAGCAGAACGCAAATGTTTCGAATGTCGACCGGGATTGTGAGGAAGCGAAGAATATGGTAGATGACGCCGCTAGTAACCATGAGACCGGGGTACAAGGTGCCACCAGTGACACGACCCAGAGGATGCCATGTTCCTGAGCAGAGAAGCAATTGGCGTTAGCAAGACTGTCGTAAACGATTCTCCGTAGAGATTGAACAACATACGGTCATCAAACCAATCCCAAAAGCTATAGAAGCCATTCTGAACCAAATACTTTGTTGCACGGAAGTTGAACCAAGGATCGACTGCAATTTGAAGAAGGTTAATAACTCGAGATCTGTCATCTGGTCGATGCCAAGTTGCATTCTTGGGCATGCAGTAGGGGTGGGGGAAACATACACTCGTGAATAATACTTTCGAATCCTGGAATTGAGGTCAGTAAAAGAAAGAATAAGTTGAGGCATTGGGTGATTCCATACGAATAACACTGAAAAGACGACTGGCCACGGCAGCGGCAGCGATTGTAAGGAGGATGATGATCCGTAG
This sequence comes from Penicillium sp. PF1803, assembly GCA_023626575.1. Classification (NCBI taxonomy): domain Eukaryota; kingdom Fungi; phylum Ascomycota; class Eurotiomycetes; order Eurotiales; family Aspergillaceae; genus Penicillium; species Penicillium sp. PF1803. The sequence continues at coordinate 58,000 of JAMAGZ010000034.1, forward strand.
TAGACCGCGCGTACTTTGGCCGGAGCTGCCCTTCAGCAGGACATCAAGAGAGGAGGATTGGGCCATAATGGCCAAAGAAAAGGAGCAAAGTCCAAGAATCAAAAGAGACACATGAAAACAAGAAAAAGATCGGGCAGAGCTGCCAATGGTTGGTCGCCTAGTTGATGGTTGGAGGAGGGAGAGCTGCGCAAGGTGGTCACTTCTGAAGTCTTGGCATCGCGTCGGGGAAAAGGCGCCACCTCCGACTGCTCCCCGCAATCATCGATTCAACCATCACCTTCTCTTCTGGCCTGCTTCCCACTCCACACACGAACAAAGCTTTATCGGACAAGTGTTGCGAAGTCTCTTAGGATACAACTTATTATTCCACCACAGAGATTCACTTTCTCCCCGGACAGTTCCAAGATGGAGCTGCCTCCTCTCTCTGTCCAGCAGCTCTCGAAGCTGGCTGCATCCAACGTCCCGCCATCACAGCTCTATGAGATCTTGTCGCAATATGAAACAGACGCATCTATCATTTCTGCTGGTTCAGGGAGTGCTGAAGCAGGGGGCGGTGACCCTCAGTTGTTGAGCTTGTTCTACTCGAGCTTCTTCTTCGCCCACCTTCTCACCAAACAGCTGTGAGTGCCCCCGCGTATATCTTGCAAATGATAAGATACTTATAAAAGAACCTATGAAATAGACCGGAAGCTCGAGCCTTGACACAACGGATGCCGGAAGATCTACGACACCAAGATCCATCTCTACAGAACTGCCTGACCCTACTTCGAGCCCTTTGGCAAACTCAGCATGCCCTGGTTTACCAGATTCTCAGAGGGCTTCCATGGCCAGAAAGCCTGCAGCCACTAGTTCGAAGATATGAGAGTATGCTTATCGCCATAGTCCGATATTATTGCAGACTGCTAATACGAGCGTCCATGTAGGCTTTTTCCAAGACGATACACTGATCGCGATCAGCACATGCTATGAGGCGATAAGACCTGCTACTGCTGCAAACTACCTTGGCCTTGACCCGCAAGCTGCCGAAGAAGGAGATTCGGCTATCATCGAGAAGTTTACGAGTTGTGGATGGACCTGGGACCCGGCGGCTCAACTACTACACCCCTCTCCGATTGTTGTGCCGACTGCCAACCAACCATCCTCGAATGGTATTCGTGAGACGATGGCAATGCTGGGTAATCGCGGAAAATGAGCGAGCTGAGGGGGCCCGGAAGGAATAACAGGTTGCTGAAGGCTTCCCGATAAGCCGAGGGATGACGAATCTACATACTCTGATCAGGGAATCTAATACAATGGCAACACGCCGAGAAAACCAACACTAAGCCATTCTAGAAAAAAAGGCTAGTGGTAACGCCGGAATGCATAACACGATCTTTTTGCTCATTCTTGTGGTCCAACTGTAGTGTACAGTCGCACGACAGCCCAGGGTATGTACAGGACCCAAATGATAACGTCTAAAACGATGAGTAAAAGGAAAAAACGAATCAAAAAGAAATCATTGCATCTTTCGCTCGCAATGTCGCAACTCGAGGGCAAATTAGACCCAAACAATCGTACAGTAAATGGACCCGAGCAATGACGTCTAATACCCTGGGGGGAGGTGCGAGTTTCGCAAAGAGATGCGTATCCATTCCACCTCTATACCATCTCTTATCATATTCAAGGGTTCTCCTTAGCCTTGGCCAGCAAGAAAGCCTCCAGATCGAACTTGGGGTCCGCGAAATCGGTGATCACTGTAGGGAAACGGATCGGTTAGCGCTGCGCTTTGGGTGGGCGTATTGGTACATTCGGAGATGCTGAAGTGTAGTCTTTGATCGAAAGGGGGAAATTTGTATCACGTACATCCACTGGATTGCGTGGTGGTCTCCTGCTGGGGCTGGGTCTTCTTCTTCCACTCGGCCTTGGCCTGCTCGATCAGGCGCTCCTTGCGGGTGTACTCGTGCTCGATCTCTGTGCGCTTGGCGGCCTGGGTAATGGATGACTGGTGGTAGACTCCGTAAATGAGACCGGCAACGAGAGCCGAGTAACGGAAGACCTGTAGAGAGAACAATGGGTGGTTAGACATCCAATTTCGCATCGACGCATGGGACGGGGGTTTCCTGGGAATCGGGGCACACTTACGTTGACACCCTGAGTGCTAGCCATTTCTGCGAGGTCACCGGAAGACGGAAAGAAGTCAATAAAATAAGGAGCGGGATATCCGAAGGACCGTTCAACAGAAGTCGACCGTCAATGGCAATGAATCCTCGGGATGGGCAAGGCGAGGTGGTTCAGTCCCTGTTCTGCGCGAGTTTTTCCGGCGCCGTTCGGACCTGGCGCTTATGTCATCCCGGTAAATAAAGCCGCAACAACTGGACTACTGCAGCTACCAGCTACGCATCTAGTCGGCTTTCCATGATCTCAAGATGTCGTCGGTGCAGCAGCGCAAAAATGAGATCCTGGCCAAGCGGGCTAAACTTGCTGAACTGAAGAAGCAGCGTGAACTGCGACAGAAGGAGTTCTCCAACAACCGGAATAGCATCGGGGATACTTCAGAGGTAACGCGGCCTTAAGGATGGAATCTACCAAGCTCGATCGCAACCTGACTGTCTCTCATTTAGATTGTTTCGCCGGTGCCTAGTCGTTCTGACAGCAGAGCCGAACTCGATGACCTGATTTCACGTTTGGTGGATCGTCCTGGATCAGCTTCCATCAGCCATGGCGCGGAAGGCCAGTCGCGCAAAGGAAGTCGCCCGAACTCAGTATTGAGCGCCAGTCAACTCAGTGGGGAGAATACCGATGCCTTGTCCCCTACCTCACGACCGCTGCTACAGTCCATTGCCGTACAGACAGTTGGAGAAGAGCAACCCTACACCTACTCCGCACCCGAAGTTCAAGCCCCACCTCCCCCTGAAGCCAAACCAGAGCTCGTCACCTACAGCAAGGCCGTACAAACAGACGGTCTAGAATCACCACCCCAGTCGGAAGATGGATCGGTTGCTTCTGACAACGAGGAACAAGCCGGCACTACACGGTTAAGCAAGCGTCTCAGTCGACGAGACCGGGAGCGCGACGAGGAAATCCGGCAGAAGATCCGCAAGGAGATCGAGGAAGAATTGCAAGCTACGAATCAGGATGGGGCTGCTGCGGCGACTACACAGTCTACACAGCTCCGGTACCCTCTACGCACGCTCGATGATGACGAACTGAAGGCGGTCACTTCATCTAATGACTTCTTGGACTTTGTGGAGCGGTCCTCAAAGGTGATTGAGCGTGCATTGGATGAGGAATACGACGTCCTTGCAGACTATGAACTTGGCGTGAATGGGGATGTGGAAGAGGATGAAGAGACTGGCAAGAAGAGGAGGGGCATTCGAGAGGTCTGCCAATTCTACGACGAGCGATGGAGCAAGAAGCGCATGGTCACCGACCTGAGCTTTTCCCCGAAGGTATAGTGGTTTCCTATTTAAACATGGCGTTTCTTTTGGCTATGCCGTACTGATTAGGCTCCAGTTCCCGGAGCTTGTCCTAGCATCATACACAAAGAACCCCTCAGCCCCTCATGAACCAGATGGTCTTGTCCAAGTCTGGAATCAACACTTGCATTCTCGACCAGAATACGTGTTCCATTCTACATCCGACATTCTCGCTGCCAAATTCTCACCTTTCCATCCCAATCTCATTGTTGGAGGATCATACTCCGGCCAGGTGCTTCTGTGGGACACTCGTTCCTCGCGTGCAGGCGGTGGTGCGCCCGTGCAGAAGACGCCTCTAACCGGGTCTGGACATACTCATCCTGTTTACAGCATCTCAATCATCGGTACACAAAATGCGCACAATATCCTGACCGTTTCCACCGATGGAGTCGTCTGTGGTTGGACTGTCGACATGCTTTCCCAACCGCAGGAATTCCTCGAACTAACCACGCCCCCTCCATCCAAGACGGAAGATCTTGCACCAACTACCATGTCTTTCCCCCAGTCCGATCCAACCTTCTTCATTGTCGGCACTGAAGAGGGCGGCATCTACCCCTGCCATCGCTACGACCGAGCTGGAGCAAAGGCAGGCACTGACCACCGCCTCGCATACCGCGGACACGCCGCGCCGATCATGTCTACGGCATTCCATCCTGCGCGTGGTCCAGTTGACCTAGGAGACCTTATGCTGAGCTCCAGTCTGGACTGGAGTGTGAAGCTCTGGCGTGTACGGCCCCCAGCGACGACTGCTGCTCTCACATCTGGAATGTCCTCGGCCCAGGTCGTTTCCCCAATTCTGGACATTGTCCGCGACGATGTCGTGTACGATGCCCGCTGGTCTCCCCACAGACCGGGCGTGTTCTCTCTCGTCGACGGTGCTGGCAACCTCGAGGTTTGGGATCTTTACACAGACACCGAGGTTCCCGTTGTACGGACTACCCCCTCTCGTGGGCCTAGTGCCATGCCATCCCGCAGTCTCAACAAGGTCGCATGGGAGGAGCGCGAAGGCCGCCGTCTGGCAACTGGTGGCCTCAACGGCGTTGTCACGGTCTTCGAGGTCGGCAAGGGCCTTGGTGGAGCGTCTGAGGAGGTTCCAGCAGAGGAATGGGCAGGTATGAAGCGTTTGGTATCGAAACTGGAGCAGAAGGATCGGGTGGCTTGATCTTGAATGATCTTTGTAAATGGTACCCTGGCTGCCATATCTTTCTTTTTCCGTTAACCCCTACAAACCTCTGTCCTTGCCATGCCTAGTTTCTGCTTGCCATATACCCCTTTCTTCTTCAATAACATAATTTAGGGATATCTGTGTCCATCCCATCATTTGACGAATCTGTAACTTAATGACCAGAATATTTGATTATGATCTATAAAAAAAAGTACTTCGTATGACGGACTTAAAGATGCGACCGCATGTGACTGGCACGTGATACGTGAGCTTTCTTGTATAGACAGGGCCTGAAATGGTTGAAGACAGGGATGGATGTTTCATTTGCATTAATTGTGTACTATTCTGTCTCGCTCTGCCCTATCTAGGGCATTGACTAGCCAGTGGATGAAGAATTGAAAATTGAAGAATATCCCAATGGTGTGCCTCCGGTGCTTCCCTGCCCCTCTCGGCCCCCACACGGTTCTAAACCAGTCAACATTTTTCTTTCACCATTCCGAGACTATGTTTCGATTGTTGAGCCAACTTGGTTCCTCCTTTCTTCTCTTCTCTAAAATTCCCTAGAGTGTACTGTGTCAGATCGATCAACCTACTGCTATTGAAGATATCTCGGTAGCGCTGATCTGAGACCTCCTGCGCCACACAGCCTTACCTGAGACTATACGGCGAATCCTCATTTCCTAGGACAAGAATGGCGCAGGAATCAGGGAATTCAAGCTCAAGTCGCAAACGCGTTTTCAAGCCCAAAGTTCGCACTGGTTGCTTCACTTGCAAGTGAGTTCAGACCCCTCGGAGATGGTGCGGACTTAGCGACCTCCTTTTACCCAAACACTCATACAATGACAGGAACCGGCGGGTGAAATGCGATGAAGCCAAACCTGCTTGTGCGAGGTATGTCTCTCTCTTATCAATATGGAAATTCCCATGAGTATTGGGCTCATCTATGATCCAGGTGTCTGAGTACTGGACGAAAATGCGACGGCTATGGACCGGACAGACTATCGGTGGTCGTACCCAGAGCACTGGCCCCGGCCCCTGCAGTCGAGTCACCTATAAAAGCCCGAGCATTAGAGCTCTTCTTTCATAAATCAGCAGCACAATTAGCAGGCTCTTTTGAGGCCGCGTTCTTCCAAGGTAGTGTCGCCCAATTGAGCCTTGCGGAGCCTACTATCCGGCACGCCATTGCTGCGATTGCAATCCTCCACGAGGAGATGTCATCAAGTTCAGCAGGACGAGAATGGGATATTCATGGTCCAGAAGTCCCAGTCCAATGTTATAACAGAGCTATCCGCGCTCTGCTGCAAAAGTTCAAGACAGAGCAAACCTCGATTTCGTTGACATCCATGGCAAATATATTGTTCACTTGCTTCGAGTACTTTCAAGGGAACTTGACTGCGGCCAGATCTCACGTCAAAAGTGGGATCAAGCTTTTGGAATCCTGGAGAGAAAATACGAGAATGCTCGCCAATAAACCATGGGGTCAAAGTTATGATTCTTATGAATCATACTTTATGGAAACCGAAATCGCACCACTTCTCAACGTCTTTCGCATCAATATTCTAAAGAAGCATGAGGTGAGGGATGCTAGGTTTTATTTGAATCCGGTCGACAACAACGGCAATGTTGCACTCGGCGATCGATTCGACAATATACAACAAGCGAGAGCCGGGTTGTTAGACATGATTACGTCTACGAGTCGGCGTTTACAAACTGATGACGAACATATTCCCAACAACCAGCAACCTAGTGAAAAAGTCAATCAAATCACGCATATTATTCCCGACGAGATTCTTTCTCAATGGGAGACCAACTTCAACAACCTAGTTTCCCGACAAAGTTCCTCATGGGGAAACAAAGAAAGACAAACCGCAAACATTGTCCGGATTATCAAAATAGCCGAAGCTCTTGGGGCCCGCAACTGTATGACCAACAATGAATGCTCATGGGATAGTGCACGAGCCGAGTACGAAGAAATGCTATCGATAGCGGACAGTCTCATCTCCGATCACAGTCGCTACCCTGATGACGGATTCCGGCTCCTGAGTTTGGATTTTGGCATGCTATTTTGTTTCCACTTGCTAGCCTGGAAATGCAGATGGCCCTCTCTTCGTCGCTGGGCACTGTCTTTATTACAAAAAGTGCCTAAGCGCGAGTGGCTTCTGGACGCGAAACATTACCACGCCATATTCTCTTGCATTATGGAGATTGAGGAGGCATATCTCGGTGCTTCGCCGGAGGAAATCATTCAGCGGGACCTGGTTCCTCCTGAATATGCTCGAATTTATGATTTTACGGTCATACCTCAACCATCTCCTTCGTCTTACTCCTCTCCCTCTCTATGTTCTTCGTCGTCGGGCGGGGCTATTTGTTACGCAGTAACTTTCTGGAGTAAGCCCATGGGTCTTGATGGGCCGTTATCAAGCGCCACGGAATACATGCATTTAGAAGCTTCTCAGCCAGGCGAGACAGCTGTCCCGTCAAATTTGATTGACAAGCACTATTCGCATCTTCTTTGTGCCGAGGAATTAGCGAGCATCGGGCCGAGGATCACGTCGGCGATAGCTCACCTGAAGTCTAATGAATCATGATTACCTTTCTGGGAGCCACATCAGGAAGGTTATGTATGCTCACTAAGGTTTTTGATGAGTCAAAAATATCCTCAATTTCAAGAGAATGTCATTGTACATTCTTTCATAAGATTTGGGCTTGTGTCCGAATCTTGACTCAATTCCATTGGATGGCAAGTAGGAGGTCCTTAGTAAATTTGCCCTTGGGTGTAGGACAGGGAAGAAGAAGAGTAAGAGAGGGACAGTATCAGTATTAATGTAGCGTCCGCGTAGACAACTTCTTAGGTAATCGTCAAGACATGAATACTGACACCGGGATGAAAACACTCCCGTTCGTCGGAGCTACAATCTACTCCGCCTCCAACCTTCGCCCAGCACAAGGTGCCGGGCCGGCGAAATTCAAGTATACAACTTTTGTGGCTGAATTGAATCCTGCAGGTCCTCCGCCTTCCAACCTACACTCTCCGCAGTTTCGGGAATGATTTGCACTCTTGATTCGAGTCTCACAACGACAGGCCCAAAGTACTCGGTCGAAGAGCATCTCATAGCCGAATGTCCGCTGGTTCATAGGCATTTTCCCGATGATATTCGGTACCAAGTCAAGATATTTTACCAGACAGGAACACGTGTTCCCAGCACTTAGGTCCATCTGTCCACAAATGGGAGTAATCGAGAAAGATGAGCTCCGATATTCCCCCTAGAAAACGAGAATACGTGTTCCAGGCCCGGACAGATCATTTGGATTCAGGCCATGTGGGGGTGGGGACTACTGATAATTGATCCCATTTCGACTTGAAACCTGCTTCGTTGCTTCTCTAGGGTTTGAGGATAGGCAATCGTCATGGACAAGCATATGCGTGGCCTCGGCTAATCTAAACCCGGGAATCTAGCAATTATTCCACGCTTCTCCGCACCTAATCTTGAAGAGACGGTTGAACATGCTTCATTATTCCGTCCTTGAAGCTTGAGAAAGGTATCCCAGACTCCTTTTAGGATAAATGCTCAGACAGTGACGGTATGATTGACGATCACAATCTACAGCAGCCGATCAGTCTGTTTAGAACCCGAACAATCGATCACCCCTCAATATTCAGCCCACTTTTACCTACCGATATTGGCAAAATCGTATCAGCTTTTTAAGCATCGACCCACAAAGCTGATGACAGGACCATGACAGTCCGACACTTTCAATGTATGACGGTGCCAAGCACAACCACGATATTCCCCGAGACCAGAAAAGGTATCAAAGCTCCGCACCACACATGGCAAAACTTCCAGTCCCCATTCGTCGCCATTTCTAGACATTAAGTGCGAGTATAACCAACAAGCAGTGAGCACGAAGCAAACTCGCACGGAAGACGTGGAGCCGCGCGCATCCGTCCCGGAACGATCCTAGCATGTCTTCCGTGCCCGCTTATCCCCCACCTCCCGCTGCCATAAATTCAAGCCATCAGGCGGAGGTTTCCAAGGAGAGATATATCGCCGGCGGGGTAGAGCATAAATGAGCAGGCAGAAAGGCAACTACCTATTCCTCCTCCTCCTCTTTTGTTCGGACCGCGGAATGGCGGACCCTGGCCAGAATAGCCCCCGTAAGGTTGTCCCAATATTTCACGGAAGACAGCGAAGGTCACGCGGAGGTACCTAATATGTAGGTGCCCACAAGCCGATCCAGAAGGAAGATCCATCTACCATCTGGGGAAACATCGACGGCTGGATCAGCGATCACAAGCCGGCGATTTGTATGGATAGTACCCACAAGGGCAAAAGGAAGTGCTCCCATTGGAATGGAAGCATTCTAGAAGGGGGATGTAGCCAAATCCGGTGGTGAGGTCGGTGCAAAGCATACCGATTCCCTAATGGCCATCCTCGGTTTATGACTATTCTTGGCAAAGGCGCGGCTAGAGATAACTAGTTACAGACATTCTATGACCGATTGACTGGGTCAGTGGTGTTCGTGGAGCAATGAGATCGCCCATGCATGTCATTGACCCGACGAGCTGGGAACTGGGTCAACCTTATCGTGGTGCGCCAATCATAATCAGCGGGAGAATTAGTCCTCCCCACCTTTGCACGGTCGTCTGAACCGACATCCATGGGAATGAAATACTGTTCAAACCGGGCAGCGTGGAGCGCCATACACGTACGAGAGAACCGCGGGACCCGATATTCCACGTCTCAAATATTGCGCCGAAAGTGTCATTTTGAATAGCCGGGTGGAGAAGTCTTCCGGGCCCGGGGAAGATGGCGTGGACTATAGGTTCCCCATTCGTCAAAGTAGAGTTTGTCTATTCCAGAATTCGGGACAAAGATGCCAGTGAGTGTTCGGAAGGGGGCGTTCCCAATGTCTTCGCCCCGAATGATAGACTTTCCCTGGGTTTTTGGCAGCGAAGATCTTCCGAAAGGTGAACTAGACCAGACTACCACCGGTTGAAATAGAAGACGATATCCTGGCCCCCAGATCATCGTGGTGAGGGTGGATTCCTTCTGGTCAACATTCATCACCTGCAGTCTTACTCAGATGTGGAAGCCCGCGTGTATTTTGAGGGTGACTCGATCACTTAACTCATCATGGGCAAGGAACATTGGGTGAACTATAGTTCGCCGTCGGACGGAGGTTCGGCGCTGATCATTGTGAGCGTGGTGCTGTCGTTTGTGCAGATCGTCTTTGTTGCGGCGCGGTTTTATACGCGTTATATGCAACGGATGAAATGTGGACTCGATGACTGGGTCATGCTGTTTGCATTGGTAAGTTGTTTCCATCCCTTGCGATGTGATCCTGGGGGATATTCGTGCTAATGCATTATCTCTATTCAGGCTGGGAGCCTGGCAAAAGCAATCCTCTATATCGTCTGTAAGTACACCCGTGTCCCCGCAGAGGAAACAGAGGAAACGAGAGGCTAATCAATCACAGTGGTTGAACTCGCAGGAGTAGGCTATCATCTCAATCAACTAAGGCAACCAAAAGAGAAAGTAGCCCTCGTCCGAAAGGTATCTCCATCTCATCCATTCCCTAACCCATCTCCATCTCTATCTACTACAGTCCTAACCTACCCATCCAGTTCTTCTTCGTCCTGGAACTCCTCGACTTCCCCCTTTGCATCACCCCCGCCAAAATCTCCCTTCTCCTCTTCTACGTGCGCATCTTCTGCATCCGCAAATTCCAGATCCTCGTCTACCTCGTAGGATCTCTCGTCCTAGCCATCGGCATCACCGTCTTCTTCCAAACCATCTTCCAATGCTCGCCCATTGCTTATGGCTGGGATCAGAGCGCTGGTCCTGGGACATGTATTGACCAGACCCTTTTCTACCGGTATATTTCGCCGTTCAATGTCTTGACGGGCATTTTGATACTTGCTCTACCATTGCCATTGGTGTGGAAGCTTCAAGCGCCTAAGGCGCAAAAGATTGCCCTTACTGCGGTTTTTCTGCTGGGTGGACTGTAAGTATTTTTTTTTTTTTCGAATAAGAGTTTTTATGATATAGATGCTAATTGATGGAATAGTGGAACCGTGGCAAGCATCCGCCGCATGATGATTTACATGCTTAATGACTCTACAGCACTAAGTGGTGTTACCTGTACGATGCCCATCTCCTACCACCATCCACCATCCAAGCTACCAATTCTAACCTTCCGTTTCCAAACAGGGTTCTCCATCAAACTAGGCATCCTCACCGTCGTCGAAGGCGCCGTAATCATAATCGCCTCCTGCCTCGTAACAATCTGGCCCCTAGTAATCCGCCTCACCCCCCGACGCCTCCTATCCGCCATCTCCGGTTCCCCACCTACACCCGGAGAACACCACCAATGCTGGTACATGCGAACACGCCGGCCAAGCAAAAGCGAAGCCGGCCTCGCAAATTCAAGAGCTATCAGTACACCACGAGAACAGAGGGGTACCTCCTGGTTCAGCTCGCACTCCTCGTTTGAGGATTTGGAAGATCAAAGGTGGTGGAGTTATGAGGAGGGGGATGAGATTAGGCCCTGCGGGACTAGTGTTGTGTCGCATAGAGCAAAAGTTGAGAGTTGTTAATGATAGATTATTGATTATTTTGTTAGTGGTATTTGATAGATTGCTACATTGGAGATAAGATATGTAGCCTTGAAACAAGCCCCGCGGAAGCGAACGCAAACGCAAAATGTTTCTCTCGTTACTCATACATCAACAGCCAGTTTATCATTAACTGGACCGTTGGGAAAACAGGGACCGACCACCTCTAGTAGGTGTATCGGAAGTCAGCCTGGAATAAGAAGTTAGTATGTTGACTTCCATGATGCCTTATACCGAATACTAAAGACAACACTTACCACATGCTGGATGACCCGTTCGCAGCGTTTTTGCTGCTGGTTCGCCCTGTAGAAATACTGGGTGAACACGCCGACGATCAAAATCAGCAGGGCTTGAGATCTAGTGTTCCCAATAACTCAGTATATAACTCTCACAAAATTCCTAAGACCTGCACTTACCCGACTGACACCCACACCGCTGTCTGGTACAGTGGGGCCTCTACCTGCCGGACAATGTAGCTGCCCGCGACACCCCCCAGCCCATTGAACGCGGTGACCGTTGCGGCTGTAACGGCCCGCTTCCACTGGCCAACAATATTGTTGGCTTGGTAAGCGTTCAATGCCGCCCAATTGGAGACGTAGGCACCGGTGGCGATGAACGTGCCGATGTATCGGGCGGTCACCTGGGTGGACTGGGGGAGTCCGAACATGAGGAAGCCGACAATGATGCAGAGGGCGTTGAAGATGATAAAGGGCCCTCGTAGGCGTAGTTTGTCGGCGGTCAAAGAGGTCACGATGACTGGGATTGCGGCGTAGTAGTAAGGCTAGAGGAAGAAAGTATGTTAGCAGCCTTGATTTCACGGTATCCGGGCAAGCGACGAGGTAAGCGGACGACATCATCGTGAATGATGTTTGGGACGGGGTAGAACTCTAATTCAAATTCCAGCTCTTGACACTCACCGGAACTGACAACAAGATCGCCTGATTCGCAGTAAACCCCATGCCCCCCTCCAGGATGATCGGCAGGAAATATGACAGGCCCGTTGACACCAGGTTCAACAGGAAGAACATGCACGCGAAGCCATATATCTTCACATCCTTGAGACAGTCGAGAATCCGAGCCCAGGAGAATGGCTCTGGCTGGAGATCCGCACGATCATCCTGGATTCGTGCCGCAGCAATCCGAGACTCTCGCAGAGTCAGAAACTTGAAGCTGTGCGCCGAGTTCTCCGGAAAGTCAACCATCCACCAGTAGGTGGCGATGCCCAGAACACAAGTGATCAAACCCTGGACCAGATACATCCAGCGCCATCCAGCAAGCCCTACCTTCCCATCCAGATGGTTGAGACCGAAATTCAGCAAGGTCCCCGTGGCCAGGACTGTGACTTCACCCGCCTGCAAGAAAGCAAATCGGAGCTGCTGCTCACTGCGCAGATACCACGTGCTGATCAGGTATGTCAGGCCCGGGTAGATACCCGACATGGCAATACCCAGCAGTACACGAAGGGCAATCATCTGGCGCGCGGTGTGGATGAACGCCGTGCAGAGAGTCAACAAACCAAAGACGAAAGTGATGGTTGCGAACCACACACGAGGACCGAAGAGCCTCACAGCCAGGGTGCAAGGCAACTGGAAGATGACACCAGCAATGGTGAAGATGAAAATGGCCACTGAGAACCGTGAGCCCTGGTCCAGATCCAGATCGGTCAGCATGCTGGTGACGGCAGCGGAAGACAGGAGGCCCGAGTCTAGGAGGTTGAGGCTACACAGCAGGCCAGCGATGGTGCAGAGACGCCAGTCGACTTTGCGACGTAGGCGTTGCTCGATCACGGCCCAGTCTCCGTCCTCTCGGTCCACTGCTCGACGCATAGGCGGCGACCTGATGACGGGGAAGCCCCGCATCACAGGGTCGACAGGATGGTCCGCCATTTGATTAGCGGGTTGGTTTTATCGATGTGGATATGTGTGAGGGTGTGATTGAGATGAGGTTTTTGATGGGACTTGGTTGAAAATGATGATGAACGATGGGTTGGAGGTGTTGGTGTTGGGAGGTTTCACAGGAAGATGCGGTGAGTTTTCTGGAGGCTGGTGTTTGGAGAAGGGACGCGACTATCGCTGTGCTATCTGGCTATCTGGCTATCGTGGTCCTATTTTTTTTTTTTTTCCGTTTTTGGCTCTTTCTGCCTGGGAGCAAAGCGAAGCTATTCGAACCGGGCCGAAAGCTTGCCGATTTTATTTCTGTGGGCTCCTGCAGGTCAGATTCGGTGGCCAATGAAGGCCAACTGATCTGCTATCTCCCCTGAAAAAAATCGCGCTCCTCTCATTTTGTGTTTATTTCGTAGGAATTACTCTGATTTTGAAGAGAATTCATGTGTATAGCTGAGTGTGGTGTATGTTTATTGCTGAGGTAGTTGATATTGGAGTAGATAGCAAAATTGGATACATCGAATCTGTTTGTAGGGAGACCATAACACATAAACAAAACCTACAAGCTTTTCAGGGCCACATGGGCCGGGTTAGGGTGACATTCCAACGTGGCAGAATGCAACGCTACTAAGGGAACCAAGCAGCTCAAACAGGAGAAATGTCAACTCCACCTTCAATGAGTATCCAAACATGATCTCTCCCCACCAAATTAAACTCATCAGCTTTTATCGGATAAGGATCAACTACCACTAACTATGATTGGTGCCAGGACCTAGCTCTACATGTACGGAGTACATATCTAACAGATCCCCGGCTAAGGTCCCTTTGTAGGCAGCTTACATAAGTCACACCCACTCGGAACTGCCCCACGTCTTCGGGCGAATGGAGACCGCATCCACTTTTGGATCTGAGCTCCACGGGTCTGGGGAGAAAATATGTAATAATGGCCTTCTTCTCTCTTTGACCTCTTCTTCCTCTCCCTTCTACTATTACCCTATTCTATATCTCTCACCACCTCCGATCATGGTCGAACTCATCAACCCCCCAGAACCACGGACTCTCGTCCCGCCACTTCTCGCCTGCCTCCCCACAGCTTTTGTCTCCCCTCGCCCGCCGCCGGCTCTGCTCCCCCTGCTCTCTCCTATTCTCCGCCAGCGTATTCAAATCCTCACCTCAGTATCTGCCTCCTCATCAGACTCTTGGCTCCGCCTTCTTTGCTGGGACACTACCAAAGCGGAGCGTCTGCAGAGCATCGTCGACGATGCGACTTTTGAGCCGCACCCAGTCTCTGGCGAAATCGAGCTTCCTACCGAGATCCTTGTGACATATAAGCGCATCGATGATGAGACTCTCCGTGCTCAGGTACTGTTGCCCGAGTACAGCTTGACCGTTCTCTACCTCTGGTGTCCGGACGACGAGCAGGGCGGTGGCCGTGGCTGGCGTGTGGCGGAACTACTTCCGCGCGAGGGTCCCGCCGAGGACGAGAGCTCGTGGGCGTCCTCGATCGGGGAGGCTAATGACCAGGCCAAGGAGAAGCTTCTGGCAGATGCACTGGACGACCGAGTACAGGCTCAGCCTGCGGACAACGGTCCGGCCGAGGACGATGACGATGACGATGACGACGATTACTGGGCGCAGTATGATGCGACGCCGGGAAACAAGACCCCCGCGCCGCGGGCGAGCTCTTCAAACCAACAGCCTTCGGGTCTATCCGAAGCATCGTACTTCTCACAATACGGTAACGTCCAGCCTGCCATGGACAACCATGACCCGGAAGAAGAGCAGCCCGAGGTTGGACCTTCCTCGTTGAACGGCGATATGCTGGCAAGCCTGCTGCGACGTCAAGTCAATGGCTTGGACGATGCCTCCGCCCCTCGCACAAACGGCTACGCAGCTGGCGAAGTCCCCAGCGACTCAGCTGCCCGCTCCCTCAGTCATCCACGGCCAGCATCGGCCTCATCAGGTAGCTCCGACGCCGTGGCCAAGCTGGAGCAGGAAGCCGAGAGCCAGAGCACATACGAAGTAGGCGTCAAACAGCACATCGGCACAAGCATCAAGAGCCTCTTCCGCCTCGCCAAGGCGACAGGAATGTCGCGGGTTGACTTTCAAAGCATGGTGCGGACGGAGCTGGAGCTCTTGGATGTGACGGATGTTGATGATTGAGAACGTAATTTGTTTTTACTTGCATCTTCTTGCGGTGATACCCATGAGCCCATGAGATTTAACTTTGGATGAGATGAGATCGGATGAGATGGGGAATGGAATGGCTGTATAGTGATTTGGAAAATTTTTAACAGATATCAGCTATAGATTGACGCATACTTGCATGATGCATTTGGGGGGCTTCGGTGCATTGCTATCTTGTCCTTGCTTTTTGCTTCTGTTTCTCTTGTGATCCTTTTTCTTTGTGACTTGGTTTCGAGGCATTCTCGCTGACCTGATTTGCTATGTCATGCACAATCGAGTTTTAGGTATATTGCATATTTCTATAATTTTTTCCCCACTCCCCATTCTGTAGAATTCCATGTCCGTGGCTAGTAGTAAATCTCAAGGGTGTATCTCTCCAGAGTCGAAATCCCGATTAGGTTGGGGACTAAACGCTCGGGCCGCCGCACTTACCCACCTAGGAACCTCATTGATGCTTCTTCATCCAGCACATATGAGACCTCCACTTCCTCTTAGAATGTTGATATACACTCTCCAGTTCAATTTTCGCCGTTACTCGTCAGCATCTATGAATTGTCGTCGGCTCCTCTTTAACATTCGACGAAGGAAGCTCACGAATTCCTCCAGATTATCTAGGGGTGAGTTCTAAACACAACACGGTCCCATCCCATTTATACAAAGCCAATGTTAAACCACGACCCCACGCTCGACAATTCAATCTTTTCATACTCCACCGGGCGATTCCTCTACAACGAAGCATTACGCTTACATGAGCAATATGTCCGATTTAACGTCTCTGCACTCCAAAATGCCATCGCAAAGCATGTCGGCCATGGCAACGTCAAATCCATTGTCAAACTAAGTGAAGGTGGTTTCAACCGTGTACTCCTAGCCACCATGGAAGATGGATTCCGGGCAATTGTCAAAATTCCATATTTGATATCCGGCCCCAAGACATATGCAACCGCTAGTGAAGTCGCAACACTCAAGTTCCTTCGCTCAAAGGGGGTTCCGGTGCCAAAAGTCTATGGCTGGTCTTCCACTGCTGAGAATACAGTTGGTATTGAATATATTGTCATGGAATATGCATCAGGGGTTGGTGCGGATACTTGTTGGTTCAACACGACAAAGTATCAGAAGAAAGCGTTGGTAACAGGGATTATCGATGTTGAGAAGAAGCTTTTCGACATACCATTTGCTTCCGTTGGCAGTCTGTATTTCAAAAAAGATCTTCCGAGTCTTGCAGGGCCAATTGTACCAACCAGGCACACCGGATGAGGACGGGGATTCTGAGACTTATTGCATCGGGCCTATTGCCGATTACATGTTTTGGTATGGACAGCGTGCGAAGCTTGACTTGGATAGGGGACTGTGTATGCTCTTTTCTGAGCCCAGGTGGAATGAATAACTTGTTAAGCTGATGGTTATTATAGGGCGCAATCCGAGGCAATATCTTCTTGCAATTGCCAACAAAGAAATCAAGTGGACCGAGCGATTTGGGAAGCCGCTTGAGTGCGACTTTCCACATAATACCGTTTTCCCCGGTGTCAATTCCCCAACAGCTTACTTGGAACTCCTCAAGAAATATTCAGCAATCGCTCCTTATCTTCTTCCCAAGGATTCAGGGGATATCTTGAATCGGCCTACTATTCGCCATCCGGGTGTGTATCTTTCTTTGACTTTCCAATACCCAACCTTTGGACTCATAGAAAGAGGCTAATTTATCAGATCTCACTCCCAGTAATGTCTTCGTATGTCCAGAAACATTCAATGTCACATGTATAATTGACTGGCAACACACAACTATCACCCCATTACTTCTCGCCGCTGGCTACCCGAAACTCTTCGAGAACCCCTCCCCCGAGCCCTCAACAGACCTAACCCCGCCAAAATACCCCGAAGGCTACGACACACTGAGCCCCGAGAACAAGATCCATGTGGAAGAGCTAATCCACTGTCAAAGCCTCTTTTATCTATACCGTGTCTTCAACGAGGGCCTCAACATAGTACATCTCAAAGCTTTACAAGACCCCCTGATTCTATCACGTCAGCATCTAGTAGATTCTGCAAGCAGACAATGGTCAGGCAACCTGATGACGTTACGAGGGTCTTTGATGCGTATGCGTGACATTTGGCACCGTATTCCGGGAAATCAGGAAAACGAAAACGCCGAATGCTCCATTGAGTTTTCAGAGCAGGAAATCAAAGAGCAGTCTGAGAGAGAGGAAATGGGGTATAACTTGAACAAGCTTGTTGACTACTGGCATGAGGAACTAGGGGGTATTTCAGAAGGGGTGGGTTTCGAACGAGCTGTTTGATTATGCGGTTGAACAAAATCAGTCTCTTAGGGCGGAGTTTTCGGAAGGGAGGAGTCCAGATGAGCTTGAGAAAATTGAGCTGGGCTGGCCTTTTCAGGATAACGAGGAGTTCTTTTGATGAGCGCTTTAGGTAGACTACAGTTCTCCGACCTTGGTTTTCTCGTGATACTTATAGATCAACTAGTTCATCAATGCTATAACGAGAATTTAACATGCCTTCACTTGCCTCGCGCATTTTCTTCTCAATAAAAGGTTCAATGTTGACCCGTTCTTCAGCACTCAACAGGCATAGTCGATCCTCGATCGTTGTGAACGGGCCGAAAAATCGTATATCAAGAAATTTCCAATAAATCTCATCGAACATGGAGCTGTGTCGGGAAGCAAGGCAAATCCAAAATAATCCAGTCTCGAACGAGCTCATCATACCAACTGAGAGGCGCTGAGATTGTGACAAGGATCCGCCTTTTATTTTGCTGCTCTCGCAATCCCGGAGAACCTCTAGGAAGGTGTGAAATCTAGGCATAAAACGGTCCAGAAACTGATCAAGATCAACCTCCCAGTCCTCTGGACGTTCTAATAAGAGCCACTAATGAGCAGCATATTTGAATTCAACCGGAGCGGCGTAAGCAAACTCCCAATCCACCACCCTATCAATAACAAGTCTCGATGTATCTATAAGAACATGGCTAGGGGAAAGATCGTCGTAATAAAGTCTAAAAGGCCTAGTGCAATGTTCCTTAGCTATCTCATGAGAGATTTTGCGAAAAAGACAGCGTGCAATGTATTTTTTTCCGGCAGTCGATCTCATCTGTGACTGCATCGTTCCGCTGGAGCTCGAGGTGGTAAAAATGTTGCTGAGCAAGCTCTTCGAAGTAGTCTGCTGCGTTGATGAATTAACGTTCCTGAAAGACATTTAGTGGAATGTTAGAAAATTGAGCAAGCCGGTTCATGTTAAAAGTAAAAGGACGCTTTGAAACGGCCCAAGCACCCGACGAGTCCTTTCGGATAGCTCCAATATACGGGAATTCAGGCTTCGACAGTTCTAACAGCACTTTTGCCATACCGAAATACGCTTTCCTGAGTACAAGTATAGGCATACGCGAATTCAGCGTATCTATCGTCTGAGTTGGATCTCTTAGGTATCCGCTCAACAAACTTCCCTCAATAAATGGCATCACAATGTATGGACCAACCACGCACTTGTCATATTCCCATATCCTTGGAATAGGGATCGATGTGTTCTCAGCAAGAAATTCCATTAGAGCAACTTCGTCTTCAACCTTTTCATTGCGAGCGATAACCCGACCAAGGGCCGTGAAGCGAACGAGAACGCGATTTCCATCTTCGAAAATGACTCGATAGCAGATATTGAAAGCGCCGTTTGAAAGGCGTGAGGCTGTTACTGGGGTTCCAGGGCAGTGTTGGGCGGCAAGTTTGCCTGCTAAATCTTCTGGTGAATTTCTGAGTAGATTCTATATCCAGATCTGGAAAATCCGATCTAAATGTCGTTGAGCGAGACGGTCAAAATCCATTTCGCGTGTGACAAGAAAGTGATGTGAATGTGATCAAGCAGCTGTAAGACTACCATCGGCCGGAAAATCTCACAGACCGATTCATTCATCATGTGATGGATGCGTACAAGCACGAGCAGCGTACTATCATTGGTTTTACATGAATCAGCCTCTTATTATGGCCTTAGCGTTTAGCGTGAAGGTTGGATCGATAAGGTTCCAGAACTTAGCAAACCCTGATAAATTTTCAGAAAAAGTTGAATAACCTATCCGTCACGAGTTAAGCGATAGACTAAAAACTAGTGCCAGTGGGTAGCAGCGGCCTCACCGTTACGTAGTAGGCGGGTCGCTTAATCGGTTATGTTAGTCTTATGTACTACTTCGCGGGTGTGGAGATAGTGATCCCTTCTACGGAATAGTCGATGTTCCAGGCACCAAAGCACCAAAGCCGTGGTGGCACTTAAGAGCCACCCGTTACCCGCTTTGCTCCTGAACGACAATGTCCATTCTTCAGCTCCCTTTTGAGCTGTTAATGCTCATTGCAAAGCAACTCGACTGCAGAGATCTAAATGCACTCGTCCAGATCCACTCATATCTTTACCACTCACTCAATGACTACCTTTATCATTACAATGTTCAACATGGTGGTTCATCTGCACTGTTCTGGGCCGCAAAACACGGGTTCTAAAAACCACTTCAGCGACTCCTCGATGCCGGAGCACATATTCGGTGGAAATCTGATTATTGGAAACTCTCGCGGCAACGGAGGAGAAGGAGGTCAAATTTCATACCATATTCCAGACGACCAGCAAGTGTTTTACGAGCGCATCCAATATCTGATGCCGTGAGTGGTGGACATATAGCGGTCGTGCGACTCCTCTTGCAGGAAGGAGCTGATATAAACTTTAAGGACATGTTTGGTCGGAGCCCTCTCACTCTAGCAGCGCGTCATAGACATTTGGCTCTGGTTAAAATGCTTATCTCGCTTGGAGCATGTCAGCTATCTTGGGACTGTCATGGCCAACGTGCTAATGCAAATGCGGCTTCTGAAGGCCATACGGATATCGAAGAGTATCTAGTCGAGGAGCTTAAGGAGTATCCCTACTTCTATCCTAAGTCGACCCTCAAATCTGAAATTCAATGGATGCTCTGGCATGCAGCAAAAAACGGTGACCAGAGCCATGTCAAATATCCTGTGTCGATTGGCGCTGACGTCAATTTCCAGCGCGAGGTAACTATCAACTCTGATAATTCGTCACGATTGGTGCTAATTCAACTTCCTTTTCAATCTCAAGCGGAACAGCTGTACTCCTCCCCACATTGCAGTGGTCCTTGCCCCATCCGCTCTAGGAGTGGTCAAGCTACTACTTGCATTGGGCGCCGATCCAAATACGTTGAAGTCGCCATCACGAACTGGTAATTTCGGCAGGGTGTCCAGGTTAAGACTCCCACTTCATCATGCCATGAAGAGGGATGAAAGTAATCTGCTCACCAAGTTACTCCTTCAGTTCGGTGCGAGTGCGAAAGCCGCCAGTTGGAATTGGACTATATATGGGGTTATAAACACTTTGCCTTTATTGCAGAGCTTTGTACCGGGCAGAGGCGATAAGAAGACCAAATACTTTGAAACAATTTTTCCACCATCCTACCAGGCCAAACAGACCGAATGACAAATCTTTGTGGATTCTTCCAATGTCTGGAGTTGCAGAGACTGCACCAAAGAGGGGTCAATCAGGGGATGGCCGTAGAGCTTTTCCTAAACGAACGTCGTGAAAGGCGATATAGATATATCTGCTCGGTCGCATGATCATTTAGTATCTACCTTCCGCGAGTCGATTCTTTTCTCCTCGTTTTAAAGTAGACAGTAGTACATACCCCACTACGGTGGTAGGAAATCAGGGGGTAGAAACAGGGATAAGCTCAACTTACATGTCAACTATAGACAAAGATCTTTTGAAAATGCTCAGACTCATACGTACAGGCTGAATAAGCCTTATTTTCCGTCAAAATTTTGATGACCTAATTAAGCTTGCTTGGGCTCCAAACTGAGCGTAGTCAGAAAATCAGCGCTAAATTGCCGACTACGTCTACTAGTAAAGTTTGTGAGTCAAGAATATATAGTTAGTAACACTACCTAACTAAGCATCCTTAGTTTTCTGCATTCTCAATTAAAAAGGGGCCAATTCCCCCCACGCACAGTACAAATCATAGTATCTCTCTACGCAAAACATCGAAATTTTCCTTCCGGTTATCCTAGATCTGACCGCTGCTTACAGCATGACTGACAGCGCATCAAATGAGGGATTCTCGGCTGCGTACCAAGTCCTCTCTTCTCCATTGCCCCTAGAACAGATCTTCACATGGATTCATGAGGACATCCATGGCTCCTGGCCAGTTCCAGAGCGGCCTCAAAAGTACCAAGTTGAGGACGAAGAGTACGATTCTAGCGACTGGATCGAAAGAGGTGGAGTTCTTGCTCGCTGCGCCTTGGTTAGTAAACTGTGGTTCTACGAAGCCGCCCGCGTCCTATGGCGGTGCTGGGAAGGCAAAAGCTTTTGGGATCCTGAGTTTATAGAGACCTTTGCGAAGATGGAGCCGACGCGCCGACAGCTTAATGCAGATATGATTCATCATGCTAAAGTATCTGTTGTTGAAGATCCCGAGCTTTTTTACACTGTTCAAAATACCTTCGCGGACATTACATTTTCAAACCTCAAGAGCGTCTATCTTTATGTAATTGGAGATGGCAGTGGCAGGGTGGAGCTTCCCATCTTCCACGCTCCGCAATTAAAGGCGCTTTCCTTTGATCCACAGTATGACTGGCTTCCAGTTAGCTACTCTGTACAACAGGAGGAATGGAAGGCAGTCTTTGACCTTATCACTGTGCGTTATGGATACTTGTTCTTTTTATTGCCTAGTTTTGCTACTAAATAACAGAATCTTGCAGGATCGCTTTCCCGATATTGAGAGCATCACGTTTGAGGATTCAGCCAAGGTTTGGCCAGGTGAGCTTCAGAAGCTCAAGGATCGCCTTCCCCGTCTTAAAATCTTGAAAGCAACGGGCGTGGTGGAGAGTACAAGGGAAGGACGCGAGGCTTGAAGCCTTTGACAGGCTCGGAAGAATGTCATTCTCTTGTATCTTCACAGGCCGTTCAATAATATCTCGACTTGCCAAGACTACTTTATGTATACCATTTTGAATTATCCATGGTCACAGACTCGTTGAAAGTCTACTGTAGTAAGCATAAACTGATAGCAATCTCGAATGACGGGGTAATAAGGGCTTAGAACAACTCCTCTTTGGTGTTCAAAATCAAACGCAATACTGGGCGCCACTGAGTAATCGAGCCACATACTACTATCACAGGGCTTAAGCCCATGAAGCCTGTCCAAGAAATCTTGTACAGGAGAGGCAAGTCAATTATGGTAAACAAAGGTTATCACCGGATTCAAGGTCAAACAATCACTCCCCCCCCTCCGATGGCCTAGTTGGTATCCACCATAAATTGGTGAACCATTGGTGTGCCCTGGAGGAGTGGGCAAACAAAAAAAAGAAGAAAAAAATACTGGGCCAGTGTGGACGCTTCGAGCTCCACGGACGGCCGGGCACACCCCTAGGCGGGGGGAGTACAATTCTTTTGAGACTTTTTTTTAGCAATATCATTTTTAAAATAGAAATCTATCTTGGACTATTATATCGTATTAATTCTAATCCTTTTATAGCCTCTTTGATGGTGTTAGGACGGTGTATAGGGGGTGCTGTATATCAGGTGTGGACTGGCGATGTTCTTCGGTGTCCTGTGGTCACGATGCTGTGACAGGGCGAAGAACATAGGGGAGAAGAAAGTTGAGGGTTCGATTCATGGAGGTGGAGAATTTATTCAGTCTCTGAATTTTGGGGGGATTTTGCGTGTGGCCAGCTGGAGACTATCTCACGGCCTAGCAAACATCGCCACCGCCGGCCTGGGTTGTTAGGCTGAAAGAGTTATCCGGCATGTCTTGGTCATTGTGCTAGATTACTCAATGCGAATTAAGGTGGTTGTGTTGTATGTTTTTTTTCTTTATTTTTTCGCTTTCAAAAGTCGACTCCAATCTGAGTGTTTGATTGACTTCAAGTAGTGTTTTCAAGCGATATCAGACGGGCTTCACAGCAAAGATCTTGAACGAGCCTTGAGTCTGGTTAGTATCGTATCTAATATTTAAGTTGGTTATGTTCTAGCTCACCAGTCCAAACATTGAAATCGACGTCCGGCAATCCCTTGACCTCCCTCGGTTCAGTAACGGCTGTAGTACTACAACATGAGCTTTTTGGTGGCGCCTCGTTGCCATCTTCTTTCTGCCACATCTCCTTATACATGTTTAAGTCGCTGTTGGTATTGACAATCAAGACGTCTTTGCCCGAGAGATTAGCATGTGAGTAACGTAAAAGATGTGGTGCTGTTACCTTGAAATCCCGCTTCCTTGAGATATCGTTCATAATCCCCAACCTGACTGGCCCCAGCGATACAGCCAACATATAGGGAGAGGTCTTGTCTTATTTCCAGCGGAAGCTCTTGTTTTGCTAAGATATCGCTGATTGCAACTCTACCTCCCGGCTTCAGTAGACGAAATATCTCCTGGAATACAAGATGTTTCTCGGGTTCTGGCACTAGATTTATCACACAGTTGCTGATGATGCAGTCAATCGTAGACGATGGTAGCGGGATAGATGTAATGAATGCTTCGATAAACGATGCATTCGAGGCCCCGGCATTTTTCGCATTCCGACGGGCCAATTCCAGCATGTCCTGCTATCTTAGGACGAATAGACAATCTGATTTGCAGTCTGGAGAGGACTTACCTTCGTCATGTCAATACCAATAGCCCTCCCTTCCGGTCCAACTTTCTTCGCGGCTAGCAAAACATCGATACCTCCGCCACTGCCCAGATCAACCACCGTCTCGCCCTATTTAGAAATGTTAATATCATGCCAACGCCGCCAGCTGACAATCTTCCTTCTCTTACTGGACCGATATTAGCCGTCGCTAATGGATTGCCACAACTGACACCTAGATTCGCATTCTCGGGAAGAGAGCGTAAATCCTCCGGGTCATATCCGAAGGCCGTTGCCACTTTTTTCTCATAGTCCCTCTGGTCATTCAACGCCGTCTGATTTGCAACACTTGCATATCGTTGCTGCACAGATCGATAAGTATCCTCTGGGTTCATCTCGTGGGAATGTGTTCTTTAGCACTAGATCGGACAGATTTGGTGGACAAAGCAAGGGTGAAATCATATGGGTTCACTGAATGATGGAAAGAAGGATCGTTGGAGGGGTTAAGAGGTCCAAGTTTATGATATGTACTCCTCGGATCAATAACCCGGCGAGCCCGCATCTGCGGGGTAGGGGTGGTGACCCGCTGATTATACAGCAGGGCATCTTGGCAAGTGACTGACCTATCCTAACAGCGATAAGGCGGTCAACGAGTCCATTATAGATTAAAGGTTCGTAGTTATAGCTTGAGTGGCAACGTCTGGTATACGATGGGCAAGTAAGTGTTAGTTCAGACAAGATAGAGGGAGACAGAGCTTCATAGCCCTAACCTAAAATTGCTTGATTAGAGACAAATAATGAGAACGCCCACAGTAGATGAGATTTTCAATTTCACTTTGTCGCTAACTAAAAGGCTTGGCCGTAATGAACGCTTGTCTCATCACATGCAAGATAGTTATCGATAGGCCGTTATTAAAAAAGTATGCAGTAGATTCACAAGTCAAAAGTCCTTGTCTACAATCTTATCTCAATCTTATCTTAATCCTTCCAACCAAGCCTCTTGCCGATGAATCTGGCAACATAAACGAGGCCAAGTAGTACCGGAACCTCGATCAACGGGCCCACAGTAGAAGCAAGAGC
Organism: Penicillium sp. PF1803; assembly: GCA_023626575.1. Classification (NCBI taxonomy): domain Eukaryota; kingdom Fungi; phylum Ascomycota; class Eurotiomycetes; order Eurotiales; family Aspergillaceae; genus Penicillium; species Penicillium sp. PF1803. The sequence goes on from JAMAGZ010000034.1 coordinate 83,007, forward strand.
CTGATTGCTGTCAGCACCGAATGTTGCGACAGCAACAGCAATTGCCAGCTCAAAGTTGTTGCTCGCAGCGGTAAAGCTCTGAGTTGCAGCCAACTTGTACCCAAATCCGAGCTTGTAAGCCACGAAGAGAGTGGCGAAGAAGACGATAATGAAATAAACAATCAGCGGAGCGGCCACTCGGATCACAGACACAATCTGATGCACCACTTGGCGACCCTGGGATGCGAACAGCACAAGAATAGTAAAGAGCAGCCCAAGAAGGGACAGCGGGCTAATATACTTGACGAAAACCTGGTCGTACCACCGGGGACTAGCAATCTTTCGAAGGGTCATTCGTGTGACAATTGCGGCACCTAGTGGGATGCCCAGGAACACTGCCACGCTTTTTGCCGCGGTGGAATAGGAGAATGTGACTGAGCTACCCGAATGGCTGATGACATTGATGAAGAACACAGCCAAGGGGGCGAAGAGCACCATCTGTAGGATTGAGTTGATGGCCACGAGAATAGCGCAGTACTCGTTATCACCGCCGGCGAGACCGGTCCAAATGAGAACCTAATTGTAATGTGATGTTAGTGGAATTCAAGGACAAAATGAGCTGTTATCTCTTACCATGGCAATACATCTGGCCAGCCCAACGAGGATCAAGCCTTCCCGAAGTTCTGGTTGGTCTGGTAGGAAAGCCCATGCCAGTCCCAGCTATACACGACGTTAGCAACCATCGTCAAGAACAGTTGATAGTCTGCCTCTTACCATCAAGAAAGGAGCAATAATCCAGTTCACAAAGATACTGAATGCAATCTGGACCCAGATTGCCCGCTGCTTGAAGACGTGGTGTAAAGATTCGTATCGCACTTTGCAAAGGATAGGGTACATCATGACGAGGAGACCGATGGCTTGGGAAGGTCAGCTCATGCCCGTGTCTCTGAAGATATGAAGAACACATACCGATTGGGATAGAAACCCCCACGAACTTTCCTTTTTGAAGAGCTGGTCCTGTATTTTCCACAAAGTTGCCCAGGATGATGCCGATGGCCATGGCAAGGAAGATCCAGACAGCTAGAAACCGATCTAGCCATCCGAGACCCTTAAAAGCTGATTGCTGGGACGGAGGTTCTTCATTTTGATGACCTCTTTGCTTCTCAATGTCCTCTATGGAAGGGCTCGGCGGTTGATTCATCGATGTTGGCTTGACAGATTGCGAATCTGCAGTTGCCGTTGGAGGCAAATTTGCCTGAGAAGTTGAGATGGCCATCTGGGAACAAGCCGACCAAATACACTCCAAGAGCTTTTGAACGGCAGATATTTTGGGCTGAGGGAAAATCAAAAACAAAGAGCATATAAAAATCTTCACAGACAAAAACAGAACCGTCTATAAAATATGTAGAAACTGGAGTATTTAAGGTAGAAACTATGCACTAGTCCTGACGTAGTTAAATATGGGCCCGCAAGAACCAATCAAAATTGGCTAATGACACCCTGTTCGTCTTGACCAATCAACGCTAAGTAGTGACCAACTGTCAATGCTCATAGTTCGGGTTTTTCAGCGAAGAAAAGGCAGTGTCTCCTTTTCGAAATCTTAACCAGTCATCATCTCGTAGTGACATGGTTTCATGCAAAGCTTACCTCGGACATGTCGTATCAGAATATCCTCATGACAGCATGCGTCAGCGAACGTCTCAGAAGCTGGCCCATGCCAACCCTGAAGCTCTTGCCACAGATCTAATCAAATGAATTACTTGAATGATTCGAAAGCATTTCATGCCTAAAACCATCAGCTCTGGCTGGATATACATACCATGCGTAAGCGCTGTCACCGATTCAGGAACAATCTCCGTCTGTCATTTTGTAAATCGCGGGACAATACCCACCTTGAAAAGAAAGTTCTAGACTGACAGGTTATCCGCCTAATTTGCTAGCTCAAACGTGGTATATAACTAGGGTTTAAGAATAGTAGCTTTGCCCTTCGGATGGATAGTACCACATCAAGTTCTTCTCTCTACCATTCCTCACTCATCTCTTCTTGTCGCGTCCGACCAAGGAACTACTTTTCCCCAAACAATCACTCAAGAAGCACACCATGGCCACCAAACCTAGCGTCCTGTTCGTCTGCATTCATAATGCCGGTCGGTCCCAAATGGCTGCGGGGTATCTCAATCATCTTGCTGGAGACGATGTTGAAGTCCGCTCTGCCGGGTCCGCCCCAGTCGACTCCGTCAACCCCAATGTTATCGAAGCCATGCTTGAAGAAGGCATCGACCTGCGCAGCCAAAAGCCCAAGATTTTGACTACCGAGGCGGTTCAACGGAGCGATGTTGTCATCACGATGGGTTGTGGCGATGCCTGCCCCTTCTTCCCGGGCAAGCGATACCTGGACTGGCAGCTGAACGACCCCGCTGGCCAAGGCATTGATGCGATCCGACCCATCCGCGATGAAATTCGTCAACGTATTGAGGGCCTCATCGCAGAGCTCAAGTCTGAAACAGTTGTTTGATTAGTCGACCATGATATATGATATCAATGTGCAAGATGTTTAGGGATTTGCCTGATAGACAGAGAGAGTTTGGAAGCCATGTTGCTAGTTAATGACATTTAGATTATTGATCACTCGGTCGAGTTATTTTATTTCGAAATGATTAAAATGCTAGAAATAACCAGCTTCGGAGATATGCGTCCGTTGGGACATGGTACATTGAAACACCGTAGACAGACATTTTGCGTCTACATTCTACATATAGCGCTTATTGGCTCGGGGGACTGGAGAGGCTCTTGCAAGAAACTACACGACCCTTTCCCCTATTCATGGATATTGCTTTACTCTTTACCAATAATTTCTTTTAATTCCTAACCTAGTCACTCTATCCTTGATTAGACCGTGGCGTGCGCTATTGTCATTGACGATTTTAGTACTTACGGCCCACATACTGTGCCATATGAGCAGGTATGATTTTTTTTATCATTTCCTACACCCGGAACAAAGGCCCTTGGGCCATTAGCTGGACGACATTCATCGTGGTTTTAAGAGATTCTGGCAACTATCATGAGACATCGCTCCATTCCAGTGAGGCAAAATCAACTTGGAAATCTCTTTCCGAAAGTAGTTGTTGGGTGACCGGAGGAGGATGGATTACTAAGCTAGTTGTGACTAGTTAACTAGTTATGTACATAGTTATGACGCACTCACTAGATAGTAATATCATCATCTTTCTGCCACACAGCTTATTCCGTAACAGTAGTTCATCATATCATCCGATGATTCAAAGGGCTTAAGAGTACCTCCTCTCTACCTTCCTGGGTAGCTCGAGAATTCTATATCGTGTAGAATCACTCCCTCGCTATTGAGTAAAAAAGCCTCGGAAAATTGAGGGCAATTTTCAAGCCTGAAATAAACTCTGCTACAATATTAGTGGAGACCTAACCTCAGCGTGTTTCGCTTGATAGCTACGAAGAAGGAGGATTCTGTAGTATTGAATGAATGTACCCAGTGTAGGGAGCCGTGGAGATGAAGAGACGGACAAAATTGACAATTATCTATATGCCGCCTGACAGACTAGGCACCCATATCCACATATCCAGAGCCATCGTATATTGCAAAAGAATTACCGTGTCATCGGTCCTTTCCCCTGTCGCATGCTCGTTTCTAAATAATAGGGTATTGATGCTCTGATTGGTAGGGCTGGACCACCTCGACTGTAGATGCGCCGCTCGGGCCACCGCCTTGCCAGAAACAAGAAGACACGCAACCAGTCCAATCCGCCCCCTCGGACAACTCCTTTCTCTGCAACCAGCTTTCCTGGCCTCAATTTCGGAGTGCCATGCCCTTTGGTGATTCTGGTAAGCCTCTACCATCGATCTCGGCTTTATCCTTGCCATTCTTCCTCTCCTCTCGAGTTGCTTTGATGGAACCCTGCTAACAGCTACGCCGTTTCGGAAGTCTATTTACTTTAGGTGGTTTCGCGGTCATTCTCTATCGGTTTTTCCTTTTTTCGTCTTCTTTTCTTCAACATGTCGTCGCCTTCTTCCTCTCTCCGTAAGAGAGGTGGCAAGAAGGAGACTTATACCGCGGTACCCTCGGATAATGCCTCGCTGCTTCCTGCGGTCGCGGCTGCGCGCAAGCAGTCGGAGTGGGATTATTGGCTGGCCATGATCGTGCTCACTGTGTTGGCATTTGCGACTCGTTTCTACCGCATTGATTACCCTAACGAGGTTGTCTTCGATGAAGTTCATTTCGGCAAGGTATGCTTCTTCTTTGGAGAGCTGTGCAGCGACGCAATGGCGAAAGAGGCCCTCCCTGGACTGAATTAAGCTGACCTGTGCTTGTCCTATAACTAGTTTGCCTCCTATTATCTCCAGCGCACGTACTTCTTCGACGTGCACCCTCCCTTTGGAAAGCTTCTGTTTGCCTTTATGGGCTGGTTGATCGGATACGATGGCCACTTCCTGTTCGAAAACATTGGTGACTCGTACATCGACAATAATGTGCCATACTTGGCTCTCCGCGCGATGCCAGCTACCCTCGGTGCCCTGACTATTCCCGTCGTATTCCTGACAATGTGGGAGTCTGGATACTCACTCCCAGCCTCTGTGCTGGCGGCTGGTCTGATGGTGTTTGACAACGCGCACATTGGCGAGGACCGCCTGATTCTTTTGGACTCCACCCTGGTTTTGTCCATGGCTCTCAGCGTTCTGTGCTATGTCCGGTTCTATAAGTTGCGCCATCAGCCATTTGGCCGTAAGTGGTGGAAGTGGCTGCTTCTGACTGGTTTCTGCATGAGCTGCGTCATCTCGACCAAGTACGTCGGCTTCTTCACCTTCGTGACCGTTGGTGCTGCCGTCTTGATCGACCTGTGGAACCTGCTGGATATCAACCGTCGCCAGGGTGCTCTTGATATGTACACCTGGGTGAAGCACTTTGCCGCTCGTCTGGTTGCGCTTATCATCATCCCCTTCTTCTTCTACCTCTTCTGGTTCCAGGTTCACTTTGCGGTTCTCACCCGCTCAGGACCTGGTGATGAGTTCATGTCCCCCGAGTTCCAGGAGACTCTGAGCGACAATGCCATGACCTCCCAGTCTGTCGGCGTTCAGTACTATGATAGCATCACTTTCCGACACAAGGACACGAAGACCCTTCTCCATAGCCACTGGGAGAAGTACCCTCTGCGCTACGATGATGGTCGTATTTCCAGCCAGGGCCAGCAGGTGACCGGCTACCCCCATAATGATACCAACAACCTGTGGCAGATTATCCCCACGAAGCCTCTGGGTGAAGATGCTCAGTCCAAGAGCGTCCGCAACGGAGATATCATTCAGCTCCTCCACGTCGGCACCAATAGCTACCTTCTCACCCACGATGTGGCATCCCCATTCTACCCGACCAACCAGGAATTCACCACCGTGACCCCCGATCTGGCCGAAGGCGAGCGTCACAACGACACCCTTTTCGAGCTGAAGATCGAGAATGGCAAGCCAGCACAAGAGTTCCGCACCTTTGCCAGCTTGATCAAGCTCATCCACGTACCTACCCGGGTCGCCATGTGGACACACACCACTCCTCTCCCCGAGTGGGGCTTCAAGCAGGCCGAGATCAACGGTAACAAGAACATCCTTCAGTCCAGCAACTTGTGGTTCGCCGAGACCATCGATGGCCTCGCGCCTGATAGCCCCCGCCTGGTGCGAGAGGAGCGCAAGCCCAAGTCTCTCTCCTTCCTGCGGAAGTACTTTGAGCTGCAGGGTGCCATGTTCCACCACAACAATGCGCTGACTAGCAGCCACCCTTACGCTACCGAGCCCTTCCAGTGGCCGTTCTTGCTGCGTGGTGTTAGCTTCTGGACCAAGAACGAGACTCGTGGCCAAATCTACTTCCTGGGTAACCCTATTGGATGGTGGATTGCCAGCAGTCTGCTGGCCGTGTTTGCCGGTATTGTTGGTGCCGACCAGCTGTCTCTCCGCCGCGGAGTTGATGCATTGGAAGAGAGTGAGTTCTTTCAAACCTTCTATCCTTCCCATCCCTTTGATCTGCCGCTAACCGTCATCTCTTCTAGTCTGGGGTCCTGGAGCCCGCTCTCGCCTGTACAACAGCACTGGCTTCCTGTTCCTGTGCTGGGCTGCTCACTACTTCCCCTTCTGGCTGATGGGCCGTCAGCGCTTCCTCCACCACTACTTGCCATCTCACCTGGCTTCTACCATGGTCACGGGTGCACTGATCGAATTCATCTTCAACCTTCAGCCTCTGGACCCTGCCACCGCGGCGCCACCCGAGGATGACCCCTCTGGCAAGGCCAAGGCGAACCGCAGCCTCGGTCGCTTTGTCACCGCCAAGGAGCGCATGGGCCGCAGGTCCGTCATTGCGGGATGGATCGCGACCCTGGTCATTCTGGCGTTTACCATCTATGGATTTGTCTTCTTTGCTCCATTGACCTACGGCCTGCCCGGGCTGGATGTGGAGGGCGTCAATGCTCGCAAGTGGTTGAACTATGATCTCCACTTTGCCAAATAAGGGAATTCATCATGGCTTTTCCATCTTTCCATTCCTTGATCCTCTGAGGCCTGACTTTCTGATCTTTGATTATCCTTGCCACACTAGTTGGATGTGAACATGATTTGGCCGAGCTCTGGGAGGAAAAGATCTTTGCTCCCATCTCTGATATTGACACTGTTGTTTGTAGGAGTATGTATCAATGTTTGCTAGCGGCTTTTGCGTTAGAGGGGCCATGGACGGTGTTTGAAATGTTGGCTTGTTGTCTGCTGTGTGTATCTACCGGCCGTTATTACTATTTCCAATCTCTTCTTTTTTTTTCGACTCGATGGCTATTAGTTCCGGTGCGTTCCATATCCAATCCCATGGGTGTGGCGAGACCTTGTGTGACTGTAGATTCCCCGAGTCATCCATAGTCTGGAGTTGTACAGACCATGAGCATGATCATCAGCCGACCGCGACAAAGCTGATGCGGAATTATTCAGTGTATCCACGTGATCGGCATGTACATGTAGTGGGATGTAGCACGATAGAAAGAATTGCAATTCATTAAGCGAAGATCAAGAGAAAGAGGCAAGAAATTTGAAAATCATGAATGATATACGGAGTAGATTAATCTGTCTTGACCGTGTCCTGTCCAGCAAGGTTATTGGACAAGGTTATTGGACCAGACTGGTCCTATTGTAGCAGGAGATCCAATTAATTAGATTGGGTTGCAGGAGGGGTCGGGGCCAGAGCGGATTCGAATTTATTATTACCATTTTGACTCTGATTTGGATTATTTCATCTTGAATGGTGCGTACTCACTATAAAATCCATGACGAGTTTTAGTTTAAATGCGTGGACACTGGACAGTACTCCGTACGGTAGTTGGATGGGCACCCCTAGTTAGGCCAAGAGAAGCTTGCACTGGAATACATTCCAGGTAGTCTGTGCTGACATTCTTGCCTGCTTGGGGTTCTGAAAACGGCAGATTATAGTATATTAGAGAATTAAGGAATAGTTGTATAGAATATACTCCGTATAGAAGATCGAAAACACTTCAAGATGCACAATCTTTCTTGAACCATAGCTATTGTACTCCGTCTGTACTCCGTACTATTTCAATACTAAATCGACTGGATATCATCGGCGGGTCCGATCGTGACATAAGCGACGACTCGGGCTATTTATTTATAGTCCGTCCTAAGAGGGTTCCAGCCAATACAAATCATACGTACAGTACAGTACGGAGTACTGTACTAAAGTTAGTAAAGAGCTTTCACCCAGCTCTGCACAGGAGCCAGTCGATAGCTCCATAGTTAACGTTAACCACTCGATCCAATTGCCCAAGCATGATACCCTGTCATAGATCGACTCAACATCCACATCATCATACAGTATTACACATCACCAAGTCCAGCCCTGATCCCTGCCAGTCTAGCCACGAAGGCGCAAAAATACTGCAGGGTCACGGCGGAAACTAGACGCCAGGCGTGCACTAATGAGTGGCCTGGCTGGATTGTTTTTTCTTGGTTCGGAGGGTTTTTAGTGTCCTTAGTGTGCTGAATCAGTAAATAGTGTATACTTAGTGTGCTTTGTTCATCGCTTGCTCCTGTAGTTTGCCTCTGTGGCTTGATAGGTTCTTACCATATGTATTTTTTTTTTTATTTTTCCAAAATTTCAGCCCTTTGTTCCTTTGTTTCCCTTTCATTCTTGGCCTCGAAGTTTGCGGACATTCCGTCCTGCACTTGGTTGCCGGTTTTCTTCATTCCCGGTATTCTCTTTCCTCTCGCTGACCGTTTTGAGGCTTTATTCGTTCCATTCTTGGGCTGTAATATCCTGATATTCCTGATATTCCCGATATTCCCCTGGCTTCGGTCGCTCTGGACTCTTTCAAGGCTATCCCGAAACGTGAGTACTAAGTACTGAGTACTGATCCCAACAGGATCCTACCCGACCAGAGGCGCTGTTCTTTGCTCTCCCAGAGCTCCACATCCCCCGATCGGACTGATCTGACTCGCTCCAGCTTGTTCGCCGGACTCAATCGCTGCGGAGCCCAAACTGAAACGGCACAGTTCAGGTCTCACCTGGTGATTCTTTTCTTTCGCTTCTTCAGCCTCTGTCCTCTTGACAACAACACACACATCTATCTACATATCTACTAGCCTCTTGTGAGTTCTCGGTTCAGGGGAAAACAAGAACCCAACCAAACCTTCCCGGGGAGTTTGTTGTGAGCTGGCAATCAGATCGCAGCATCCGATACAGCCAGTGTCCAGTGTCCACCACTGGGTGGATTCCTTCTGGGGGTCTTGATCAGCCGCTAGAGAAGTGTGATTGCTGCGAGCAGAGTACCGCTTGCGCAGTGCTCAGTTGCTCGGTCTTTCGGTTGTTGTCTCCGTCTGGAAGCTTCTTCTTCTTCTCCTCTGAACTGAACTGACTCTGGCTTCCCTCAATTCTTTCCAGTCTCGTCCCCTGATCAACATCGTCGGCCATTCGTTTGACATTGTTCACTGTACAAATAATCGGAGTTATCTGGTTTCCCCTTGCGACCGGCCCATCGGCCCATATCCTTTTCTCCAGACCCCCTCCTCCTGGACTGATCGCTTTTTTTACCCACTTTTCTCGCCCCCGTTCACCTGCATTGGACACGTCAAAGTCATCAAGAGTGCCCTACGAGACTATTCACGGTTTTTCCCTTTCTCCTTCTTCCTCAAAGTTACCGGGAAAACCTTAATGGGAGTGATTCGCGATTGAAGGGAGGCAGGTCTACAACGAAATCCTATCTCGTCCATTGGGCTACTCCTTGCTGCGTTGTTAAATACCGCAACACCGCACCACAATGCCCATCAAGTTGCCCAAGGGCTTCGCCCGGAGGAAGTCGTCGGGCAATGTTCTAGACGAGGTGGATGGCCAACCCCAATCCTCCTTCCGGGTCTTTGAGCGACCGGGAGCCCAACAACGATCAATGACAGATGGCGCTCCACTCACCAAGCGCATGAGTGAAGGCCATGCAAGCCTCGAGGACAATGATAACATCTTCGCCGGGTCAGAGCATCCTTTGGGCAAAACTCGGTATGGCCGTCCCCGGACCATGGAATCCCTCAGGAAGGGACTGACCGGTCGCCATCACAGTGGTCCGACCTACGAAAGCTCGACCTCGACTCGACTCAGTTCCTCGTCTACCCTCCCATCATCGACCGAAGTCCCGCCTTCATCCCCACACTCGAGAATCCACGATATTCCCGCTCCGCCTCCCCTGGCGGGGGCTCTGCGAGCCGCTGCTGGTAGGACTTTCTCATTCGGTGGACGCTTTAATAAGAACTCGACCCCCCATGCCCCCCCTCGCAATGCCACGCCAGACGCGACCAAGCAGCGTGCCTACAGCGGTAGCACCGACGACACGGCCACCCCGCCCAGGCTACCTGATTCGCAATTTAATTTCGATCTCGGAGCAGGGGGAGATGATTTCGGAAAGATGTTTGACCACTTGGGGAAACGGGAGAGTGCCCTGCTGCGGGACCCTTCTCCGCAGCGAGCTAAACAGGTACGCTGAACCACCGAGTCATGACAAGATGCAAGGGGGGAGATGAGGATAAACGGGCTAACAGTTGTGGTTATAGTACTCTTCCTCTCCACCGACGCAAGCCCTGCCGGAGTTTCTAGCAACTGACAATAGAGCTGGACGACCTACCCCCATTAATACAGACCGATCGGTGGCCGTTGAACCCTCCCCTTACTCATGGGGTAGCCGTCACTCTGGCGATAACCTACTAAATAGCCCCGGTGAAATCGTCACTTCACCAGCTCGTTCGACTCCCGAAACGGTCACCAGTTTCCGCAAGCCGTCGCCATCCCCTGCCCAGATGCTCGGCGCGACAACTTCACACCGGGCTTTGGAGAAGCCTGGCCGACGACCATCGGATGGCTTGCGAAGGAGTGGGATTTATCCGGCGGACCGGGACTCGAACACTGTTGACGATGAAGACGCCAAGATGGTCCGACAATCTGTTCTGTGGAGTAAGGGTTCCTCGCCTCGGTGGGAGGAGGCTACTTCTCCGTCCGGCGAAACACCTCTCCTTCGTAAGGGTAAGGCCACTAGTCCCTCGCATTTGAGCCCCAACGCGGGCGAGAGCTTGTTTGCGCCACGCCGTTCACCCGCCCCGAGTGATCACGACTTGGACGATGCCCTACTGGCTGTTCAGTTCGCCGAAAGCCTCCCGAAAACCGCCTCCCCCGCTGGCAACAAGGTCATGACTCCGTCCCAATTCGAACACTACCGCCAGCAGCAGGAACTTCGACGATCCAAGAGTGATGCTACGAAGAGTGAAGAGGAATCCGAGCACGAAGAGTTTGATGACGAGGAAGACGAGGTTGAGAAGCAGCGAGAGGCGGAGAAGCAACGACGGAAGCAAGAAGCCCACCTTTCCCTCTATCGGCAGCAGATGCAGAAGGTGACGGGCCAGCAAGCTCCGTCACCGTTGCTCCGTCCGGAGATGGCTGGAGCCAGCAACAGCACTCCCAACCTTCCCAACCGCCTATCCAACCCTATTGACAAGTCTTCCAGTGGGAAGAGCAGCAACGAGGATGACGAGGAGATCCCACTCGGAATTCTAGCAGCCCATGGCTTCCCCAATCGCAACCGCCCTCCGACTCGCTTGGCCAATGTCAGCTCTCATCCGAACCTTCGTGCGTCAATGCACCCGTATTCCACATCGTCTACTTCCCTCGCCGGCGCCGAGGCTGGTAACCGGGGCAGTCTCCCGGTCTTTGCCAGAAATCTGCCTCAGGATCCCTACTTTGGTGCTCGTATCGTCAACCAAACCAATCGGGAATCCCTGGCCTTGGGTGGTGGCTCTGGCTCCGTGTACGGTGGTGCATCTTCCCCCGGCCCTCCCGCGGGTGGTCTCGTCGGTGTGATTGCCAATGAAGAGCGGAACAGGGCAGCTCGGCGTGCCGGAGGTGGCAGTCCCAACCACATGGCAATGTACGATCCAAGGCAGATGGGGATGGGAATGGGCAGTCCGGGTGGTGTGCCTCGACCCTTTTCGATGATGGGGCCGCAACCGATGACTCCCAGCGAGCAGGCTCAGGTCAACCTTTCCAACCAGATGCAGAATATGATGCAAATGCAAATGCAGTGGATGGGACAGATGATGCATATGCAGGGTATGCAGGGTATGCCGCCGGGCACTCCTCCAATGATGGCGGGTGCTATGCCACCTCAAATGATGGGAATGCCCATGCAGGGCGGTCCCATGGGCCCTCCTTCAATGTCTGGCCACCCCATGGCTGGCTCTCCCTCGGTTATGGGGCTCAATCCCAACTTCAGACCGATGTCTATGCAGGGCTCTCCTGGGGCTATGGCACCAAACTTCGAACAACAGCGTACTCTCAGCATGCTCGATCCTAATATTGCCGCGCGACGAGGCTCGCCGATGCCAAATTTGCCTGGTGGCCCACCCTTCAGACCTAATACTGGAGGCTACGCCGCTTCCATCGCACCCTCGGAACGCAGCAATGCCGGTCTGGCCTCCCGGTATCGACCGGTGTCTGTGATGGGAGGTGAGCCTGGCTCCGGTGTACCGGCCATGAACAAGGGCTGGAACAACGAGAATCACCATTCGTCCCTGTCCGTCTCCCAGTCCCATATGGGCCTGCCCAAGTCCTCTTCGCTTGCAACCGTGACTGTACGACCGGTTTCGAGGACCAGCCAGTCCCCGGCTGGACGCAAGCCTCTGCCTGCGTCAGATGAAGAAAACGACGACGAGGGCTGGGCTGATATGATGAAGAAACGAGACAAGAAGAAGAGCAGCTGGAAGTTGAAGCGAGGCACCTCCTCGCTGGGTGATCTCCTGAGCGCTGTGCACTAATCTTTTCTGGTGTTTTGCATTCTACAATTTGATATCAGTGTGCATTGAGCCGATGCACCGACGGCGTCGCTGTATAGAAAATACCTCCTTTTTAATTTCTTCTGCGCTTCGTCTCGCCTCCCTTCATGACCTGATTCCCGACGCACATACACATCTCCACGATCCAGACAGTCAAGCTCGCATGATTTCGGCGTCGGCCTGGTTCCCGGGATATTTCCTGGAAACAGCAAGATTATCCCGGGGGCCACTATGTCAACGCTTCTTTTCTCGCTAGCTTTTCTCGTCTGGGCTTCTCGTTTCAGTCATGTCATCTCCCAGGCGATGCGACATTAATAGTATGAGGACATATGCAACTTATTACCTTTATGCTTCTCTTTTTTCTTGGCATTGGTGCAGGCAGGCATGGCGTTTCTTTTTTTTTTCTTCGTTCAGAACCTTGTTTTCTTCTGGTCATTTCGTTTTTTGGTTGTTTTTTTTTTCGTTAGCATTTCTGCATCTTGTTCGTCTTGTCTTTGGTTTTTCTTCTTTCTCTTTTTCTCTCTTCGGGCTGATTTTGGGAGATCATTACATATAATACATCGCGGTTCGAGGATGTCGAACTCTGCTTTTCATGAACGATCATATCATAGCGTGCTTTTCGTGTAAACCAACCTTCTAATAGAATCCTCCCATCATAAACCAACACTCGATACTGAATAGAACGAACTACTTCGTCACCGCCACCCCATCAACTCAACTCTACAATCTCGCCCTCACCCTCCTCTCAGCATCCCTCACCTCCCCCCAAACCCGCCTAACAAACTCCCCCGCCCCAAGCACCTCATTAATAAGTCCAACCCCCGTCCCCCATACGTAGTCATCCTCCCCATTACTTTCCCCTGCACATCCCAATCCCACCCCCCCATCCCCCCTCCCCATCTCCTGTCTATACAACCCCCGATTCTCCTCATCACTCATCCCACCCACCGCATCAAAATAACTAGCATTCACAATCCCACGCCCATCATACCACTCGGGCCAACCCTTGATATCTCTAACGCGATCGTACACTGTACTTCGCACGGTACTCACGCCCCCGTCTACGGCGCGGGGGATCGCGTTTTGATACCCGGAAGATATGTGGGCTTCGTGGCATGCGAGGAAGCGTGTGCCCATTACCCCGCCTACAACACCGAAAAGGAGTGCGCAGCAGAGGGTGAGGCCGTTTGAGAGGCCGCCGGCTGCGAGGAGGGTTGGTACTGGCGAGAGAGTTTGATCTTGATCTTGATCTTGGTTTTGGTGCTGGTGCTCTGCTATCAGGTTTGGTATTTCCGGGAGGAGGGTTATGAGCGATGCTGAGCGTGCAAGACCGTGGCCTCCTGCGTCGGAGTCTTGGATTACTAGCACGTCTGGGTGGAGGTATTTCAATGCGGTGGTTGTTTCGGCTATAGAGCCGATTTGGAGCCAGATTTGGGGTGTAGTCGGTTCCTTAGACTTGCACTTTAACTCTGAGTCCTCGTCATTCTTCTCTTGATAAAGACCCCTCAACCCTTCAACCCACTCCACGAAGATCCATTGGCCCATCCCTCGGCGCAAATAACCACACCGCAGCAACGTTATACCTGCGCAATATCCTCAAAGCATCTTCCTGATCACCGCCCCAATTAATAAACTCCACACCGAGAGGTAAAATCCCCGTTTGGGAGTAGAATTTGCAAGCGGGGCTTCCTTGGTTCTGGTGGGACTTTATGAGTTGGCTTGCGCGGTGGAGGTTGCTTTCTAGATTGCTGAGGGTTGTGTCGTAGCCGCCGGCTATGAAGCCGATGCCGCCTGCGAGGGAGATGGAGGTTGCGAGGGGAGTGGACGGTGGAGATGTTTAGCATGGGGGAGTTGGCGAGGGAGGAGGTTTGTGGGGGAGATCCAGGGGTGGGATTTCTAGATGGGTTGTTGGGGGGTTGTTGGTTCCATCATTTTTGGAGGTGGTGGATGGTGTAGATACTAGGCGGAAGGTGGAGATATATGTTGTAGGCTAGGGGATTGGAGATAATTGGGACACTGAATGGAGTTAGATTTTTTTTGGAGATAGAGAATCAGGGGTTTATCTTAAGTATGACCGGCGATTGAATGTTGGTTGTACAAGGAAAAGTGCTCGTCTGTTTGGAAATGGTCCTGCAATTCCCGCAAGATGCGGAGAACTGAGGTGAAGTTGGGATCCAGCTGATGGTTACTTACCTTACTTTAGATCAAGTGAGTCATGACCTGATGAAGAGTCAACAGTCTCTCAACTCGAATGAAATGAGCTATGAAAATAAGAAACCTGCTCTATCCATGGATCCAATGCGGTCGTCCTAGGCATACTTGTATCTCAACTAGGTCAAGTAATATCACGTGACACTACTCATCATATCATGTGACTTGTCATCCAGGCCTTATCACGTGGCCAATATCACGATCTGCCCGCGACAAGGCTCTTTTCTCCATCTATATCATCACGACTCATACGCAACAGGCAGCACTTTCGTCTCGGATAGACATTTAGGCTGACCATTACACTCGGTATTAAGCTCTGAAAAAGAAGCTTAATTTGATTGGCCGCCTAGATTGCCCCAGCCACCAGTATTTGGACATTTCTGGTGTTTGATCAAAGCGCAGCCTGGCAACGCAGCGACTACTCCCTAGGCGGTCACTACTAGATCTTCCATCGCATTCTATCTGAATCGATCTGCGGGTGCCTATTCAAGCTTAACTTATAAGCTTCTTCCCAGCCCCACATAATTGATCACCTTTGGCTGCCTACCAACCGGAGTACTGTAAGTGGGCTCAAACGCACTTGAACGACTATCAAACTTATATGCTTCTAGTCTCCCACACCTGAAAAAGCCGATTTTCTACCAGGCGGAGTGGGCAATATTTCTGCCGAATCTTTCTCCTCAATCCTCTCTCTACTTCTTCTTCTTCTTCTTCTTCTCTCTCCAATTTCTCTGCACAACCAATCCGCCCAAGATGAACGCCCCAGATCGGTAGGTTGAATTCCCGTTTTGCTCTCATTTTTTTTAATTGCATTTTCATGTTTTTCTCCTTGATTCGAGATATCTATACCCTCATGGGCTCAATGATGCTCAATTCACCTCCAAGGGCGCCTGCCAGGCATGGCACTGCCTGGCAGGAAGGAGCCCCGTGAAAACTGCGTGGATCAGATTATCACCTTGAGATGGGACAAAATCCGTCCGCTCGTGTCGTCGAATGCGAACATTTGGATTTTCCTCCTGCTCCTTCCCCATTTCCCCCAACTTCCTTGAATCCCCTCCTCTCCCACTTTGCTGTATAGCATCACCTTCCCCCCCCCTCTGTCGACCTAACCTTGAACGCGTGTTATTTGTTGGGTCATGTCTTTTCCTGCATCCTCTCCCAATTCCTCTCATCCTCTTCCCCCTGGTACTCCCGTCGAAGCTCCTCCAAGAACCCTTCGTGCAGAACACTCTTACACCTCGAGCACCATGAACTCGCACCCGTACCCCTCCCACTTCAACTTCAACACCGCTTCCGTGGCCATCGCCCGGGAGCGGGCTGGAAATCGGTCTCGTCCTGCTCCTCGCGGTCGACGCCCTCTCCAGGTCGATGATCGCCAGGACCCGTCAGTTCCCAAGCATCACGGATCGAGCTTATCACCACCCTGTTTCCTTGCATCATGTCTTCTGCTTCTTCATCATCTCCTTCGCATATCATCTACTATACACGTTCAGGCACTGACTTTGACATCGCAGTTACGAAGCTATCCTCCTGGGCCCTGGCGAGAACAAGATCGACGTCGAGGTTGATACCCGTGAGTACTCCCCCATATCTTAACACGGATCACGGGATAACATTCTAACATACGAAATTCAGGCCTCCCCTCTGCGATGATCTTCACCTTCCACAAGGAAGATCACACCCTGGGCAACATGATTCGAACCCGCCTTCTCCGCACCCCCCATGTTACCTTCGCCGCTTACAGGGTATGTGCACAGCTTTATTCATACCCTGATGTTGACAGCCTCACTGACTACCTTCCAGGTTCCTCACCCTCTGACCCCTAACTTCGTCCTGCGCTGCCAGACCGATGGCGAAATCACCCCCCGCCAGGCGGTCATCAACGCCTGCCAGGCCTTGATCAAGGACCTCGGCATCCTTTCCCGCGAGTTCACCAAGGAGTATGAACTTCGCAAGATGGCCAACGCTGCCAACCAGCAGCAGAACATCGGCGAGTAAAGGACCGGGTCGATCAATGGCCGTCTCAACAACAGTCATCTTCTCCCTTTCTGCACTCATTTGCTTTCAAATGGTGTTTGGTGTGCCTGGGATTCTCGCTTTGTTCCATGTTTTCTTTCGTTTTTTCTGGGATGGGTTCCACGGTTGTTTTGTTTCTCTTTTTTTCCCCCATGCGATTTCACAGTCCCGGCGAGGACTTTTCTTAGTTAGTTGATGCTTAGCTCTGCATGTGCACTCAGCCATCATGCATTGAGCGTGATACCATCGCAATCAAATACAGTTAAATTGTTCCTTGATGTTTTGTAGTGGAACGTTTTAACCCTTCATGGAGTATTGATCCATAGTTGTTTGTCACAAATGCTTTCCTGAGTATACGAGTCCTTCTCGGCCCATCCTCATGGCTATCCAAAGCACCACTCGAGAAAATCAATAATATGAAGCATTTAGTTACTCTTCTTACCCTCTCTAGATCGAGGTATTCTGGCTAGACGTATTCAAAATTGGATAACTATTGGTATACTATATTTACTCTTTTTGCCTCAGGCCATAGTTAGTTAGTTAGAGGGGACCCGCCGAGCCATGACTAAGCGCTAGTTCAGGCTAGCGTGCCTCCGCGTCCCCTACAACGGCGTCATTTAGGTTGCTCCTGAGACTCACCTAACTCCCCCTCAGCCTTCGTTTTCTCCTTTCCCTCGGCATCAATCTCTTCTCTGTGGGGTCCTGCGCATCTTTTTTGTCCATGCAAGTGCCGCGTTCATCATAATGTACTCCTCGTCGAATTCCTTCCTCGGCGGTGGTGGTGCTGGCCGTCCAGGCCAGGCACCATTCATGCAGCAGCAGCAACAGCAGCCCTCATACTCGCAATTCGCCCAGGGCCAACAGCAAGCCCCAATGCAACAGCCACAGCCAACAGGATTTGCGCCTCAGCCGACTGGCTTCGCCGGACAGCCCTCCCCATTCGGTAGCGCACAGCTTCAACCCCAGGCCACCGGATTCCCCGCGGGCCAGCTCCAGCCGCAATTCACCGGCTTCCCTGGCCAACAACCACAGCAGCAGCAGCCTCAGCTGCAACAGCAACAGAGCTTCCAGCAGCCTCAATATACCGGATACCCTCCCCAAAACCAGTCGCAGCCGCTGGCCCCGCAACTCCAGGTGTCGCAACCGACGGGCCTCCCTACTCGCTTGAAGACCTCGTCCGAGATTGCGAACTCCTTCCAAGCTGATGGCGCAACGGGCCCTCCTCCCCAGGTGCCGCGGAAGACTGGTTCGAGGATTCCGAGTATTCGACTGTCGTTCATCACTGCGCAGGATCAGGCCAAGTTTGAGCAGCTGTTCAAGTCGGCGGTTGGCGATAACAAGACAATGGAAGGTTGGTTTTCCACATGGCGGTGGCGAATGTTTTGTCGCTTTTAGGGTCAATTTACTAATCTGCATATTACAGGCGACAAGGCGAGAGACCTCCTAATGCGCTCGAAAATCCCCGGTAGCGACCTCTCCAAGATCTGGGTCTTGTCAGACTCGACCAAGTCGGGCCAGCTGTTCTTCCCCGAATTCGCCTTGGCCATGTACCTTTGCAACCTACGCCTGACCGGCCGCGAAGTTCCGTCATCCCTACCCGAGACGATTAAGAATGAGGTTTCTAGCATGGTCGATATTATCTCCTTTGATGTGCCCGACACGCAGCCCGAGCCGCCAGCCCTGCGCACCAACGCCCCCAGTTTCGATGCGCCGCTTCTGGAGAACAAATCAACTCCTCTGATCGTTCAGCAGCCTCAGCCTCAACAGGCCAGCAACCAGCAGCTTCTGTCGCAGCTGACTGCTCAGCCCACTGGATTCTTCCCCCAGCAGACCGGCTTCCCCGGACAGAACCAATCGCAGTTCCTCCAGCCACAGCAGACCGGATTCCTGACCAACCCACAGGCTACGGGTTACACCGGACCTCGACCTCCCATGCCGCCTATGCCTACTGGATTTGGCTCGAATCTTAGTCCTGCGCAGACTGGTGGATTGGCCGTACAGCCTACGGGATTGACTGCTCAGCCTACTGGAATTCCTGGACAGTGGGGTTTCATCAACACTCCCGCACAGGGATTGCCCAATATCGAGGCCATGAAGCAGCAGCTTATGCCTCAGCCTGGTCGCGAGGGTGGTTTCACTACTGCCAACCTGTCCGGTAACGCTACTGTTGCTTGGGCTATCACCAAGGAAGAGAAGAAGATTTACGACGACCTTTTCCGTGCTTGGGATGGTCTTCGCAAGGGTTTCGTTGGTGGTGAGACCGCCATTGAGATCATGGGACAGAGTGGATTGAACCGTAAGGATCTGGAGCGCATCTGGACCTTAGCGGACCCTCACAACCGTGGTCGTCTTAACATGGATGAGTTTGCCGTGGCTATGCACTTGATCTATCGTGCTTTGAACGGATACCCCGTTCCTAGCCGCCTTCCTCCTGAGCTTATTCCCCCATCCACGAGGCACTTGAACGAGTCCATCGGAACTGTCAAGTCTCTTTTGTCTCAGGATGCTGAGAATCGCAAGGCTACTGGAGCCTTCTTGCAGCCCCAGAAAACTGGCGTCAGCTACCTTAAGGATCACTCGTTCCGCGGCAGCGGCACTGGTACTGCTGGAGTCGGCCGCAAAGACGCGACGATGTTCAAGAACAACGACGCTGCAGGCGGCTACCGTTCTAGTGCGCGTCGCCGTGTTGGTCAGGATGGCCGTACTCCCTCTCCTGCCCCCTCCTCTCAAGCATCTGAGACCGATGAGCTCTCAGTAGAGCAACTGCAGAAGAAGATCCGCGAGGCCAAGATCATGCTTGACGCCGTTGACTTCCAGGATGAGAACCGGGCTGAGGATGATGATGCTCTCGATCGCCAGGACCGCCGTGAGTCTGAGAGCCTGATGGACCGAATTCGTCGCGTTCAGGATGACATTGACACTCATCCTAACGCTGCCTTCCGTGGACTCGACAATGGAGCGGAGCGTCGATCCCTTCGTCGTCAGCTGCAGGCTTACGAGGATCAAGTTCCCCAGGTTGCGTCTGATGTTCGCCGACTCGAGCGTGAGATTGCTGATGCGAAGCTTGAGCTCTTCCGTCTCAAGGATGCCAAGGCTCACCCCGGCAGCGCGGGCAACATTGTCGGCACTGGTCCTGGCGGTTCGGTCACCGAGGCTGATCGCATCAAGGCTCGCGCTCGTGCCCGTATGCAAGCTCGTGCTGCTGAGCTTGCCGGTCGTCCTGTTCCTGCCGGCACAGACGACGACGGCCAAGCTGCTCGCCGCTTGGAGGCTGAGAACAACAACGTGAAGGCCGAGAGAGAGCGCAACGATACTATGACTCGGGATGTCGAGGAGAGTGTTCGTGACTTTGCCAAGAGCCTGGAGGATAGCCTCCGTGACCAGGGCGAGAACTCTACTCGTGAGCACGAGAAGCGCCGTTGGGAAGATGCACTTGGCGTCGAAGATACTATCCGTGATTTCATCTACGACCTCGGCCGTAACAGCCGGACCGCTCATATCCGCAAGGAAGAGCGTGAACGACCTGCTCCGGATTCGAGCGCTCAATATCGCTCTCCTACCGAGTCGCTTGCTGCTCGTCCTTCTATGCCACCCTCGAGTGTCTCTTCGAGCTCATACCCTGGAAATACGCACGAGGACCGCGTGGCAGCTGCGAGAGAGCGCGCTCAGAAGCGTATTGCTGAGCGTATGGCCGCTGCTGGCCTGAAGCCCAACGACGCTACTGAGACCTTGGCGCAGCGACAGGAGCGGGAGAAGCGTGAGCGTGAAGAGCGCGTTAAGCGTGCCGAGGAGGAAGATGCCAAGCGTGAGGCCGAGCGCCAACGCCGTCTAGCCGAGGAGCGTGGTGGACCAGCCCCTGCTGTCTCCAAGACTGCTGGCAAGAAGCCACCCCCTGCGCCTCCCACTCGTAGGGCCCGGACCGATAGTGCCGGCCAGGCTGATTCGAAGAAGGCGGAGGATGTTGCCCGTGAGCAGGCTATTAAGGAGGAGCAAGAGGTGCGGGAGGCCGAGACTAAGCGTCTTGAGTAAGTCTGCCTAAATCGAGGTTCTGATAGTGGAACTTTGCTAACCACTTTGATAGGGACGAGGCCAAGCTGCGTGAGGAGGAATACCAGAAGCAGAAGGAAGCTCAAGATGCTAAACTACGTGCTCTCGAGGAACAGGTCCGACAGGGCAAGATCAAGAAGCAGGAAGAGAAGCGTCGCAGGGAAGAGGCTTCCCGCCAGGCCAAGGAGCAGGAGGCTAGACTTGAAGCCCAGCGTGCTGAGCTTGAGGCTGCCAGGGAACGCGAGCGTCAGCTGCAGCGTGAACTGGAGGGCATGGACGAGGATTCTTCGGATGACGAAGGTCCTATCAACATCACCCCCCAGGACAGCACTCCGACGCAGAGCCAGGTTCTGTCTGCTCCTCCTATTCCTACTATCGCTGTCCCTGAGCCTCCTGCGCCTGTTCAGGAGGAGAAGGTTGTCAGCCCCGACGCCTTCACTACACCCGATGCTGAGTCCAAGAACCCCTACTTCAAGTCTCTGGGCCAGCAGCCCTCTGAGCCCTCGTCGGCCACTTCGCCCCCCGCTGCTCAGTCCACCAACCCCTTCCACCGTCTCGCCCAGCAAGAGAAGCAAGAGCCACTCAAGCCCACCTTCACCGGAGCCGTTCCTTTGGAGCGCAAGACCCGTGCCCGGCCCGAAGATGACGATGACTGGTCTGCCGCTGGCTCCGAATTCGACTCTTCTGACGAGGAAGACGACCACCCCGGCGGCGGCAGCGCCAAGCAGCTTGCCAGCATCTTGTTCGGCACCATGGCTCCTCCTCGTCCCCTGAGCGCCATGGACGAAGACAAGTCCACTACCCCCGTGCAAGCCAGCCCTATTGCTCCTCCCCCTCCCCCTCCACCCGCAGCCGTTTCACCCCCTGCAGGTGAAGAAGCTTCTTATTCTCCCGCTCCTCCCTCTGGAATCCCCCCTCCACCACCCCCACCTCCTGGAGCCCCAGCTGTCGCTCCTCCTCCTCCCCCTCCCCCAGCAGGCGGAGCCCCCGCGGCACCACCACCGCCGCCTCCTTCCTTTGGAGCCCCCGCTGCTCCCCCACCACCTCCCCCAGCCGCGGGTGGGCCTGGCGGTGGTCATTCCGCGCTCCTTGCCTCCATTCAGGCGGGTAGGGGTCTCCGGAAGGTGCAGACCAACGACCGTAGCACGAGTTCCTCGGCTGGTCGGGTGCTGTGAGTGTGAGAACATATTGTACAGAATTAGGCGAATTGTGAGATGGGTATTTTATTCATGGGCTGGAATGGAAGCAACTCATCTCCATATTGTTTTGAAGCATTCTTCTTTTTATGAGTTGTTGAGGAGGGCTTGGTATATCTCAATGAGTGTTGTGATGGATGCTTGATGTTGATGTTGATGTTGATGGTGGTGATGGTGATGATGATGGGCGGGAGAGTATTTAGCTTGTTGTGTATGTCATTCATATAATTTATTGGCCCTTTTTGCTTATTTTGGTGGCTTCTCTGGTGGCTTCTATTTACGTAATGCGTAACTAGTTAACTAGTTAGGTTAACTATGATTCGTGGCAATTTGTCATTACCACTACCTAGGAGAGACGTGCTGTTGGCAGGTCAATCTTGGTATCCATACCCTCTAGCTTAAGTAGCCTCTCCCATGCAGGAGGAGCATTTAACTTGATATAGCTACCGCTCCGAGAAGCGATTGGATCTAAGGACTCAACAGTACCAGAACGACAATTATAAAAACTTTGTTCTGCTTGCTATAGATCATGATAGCCCTTATTGGGCACCTGCTAGCTGCTATTGCTATCTGCATTGGGTTGTTAAACCCTCCAATCCACATTGACCTGCAACTCAGGATCCACTCACTGCCTTTATATAAGGCATCATCGTCATCAATTCTCCTCGAGAAGCATATCATGAATTCCTATCAGAATATCATTCCCGTTAATCCACAGTCCTGGCTAACTTAAGCCTTGACACTCTCCTTAACATACTCATTATTCTCCGCACCACTCTCCGAGTCCTGCGCCCCAGCAACCTCAGGCTGATGCGCCCGCAGCGTCTTCTGCATTCTCCTCGCCACCTTAGGCGGATCAAAAATACTCTTCGACTGCGCGAAAATCTCATCAATCTCCTCCAATGAGCGGCCCTTCGTCTCCGGGAAAAAGAAGTAAACAGACGGCACGATCAAAGCATTCAACACCGCGAAGATAATATAATAGTTATTCGCGATAGAAGCAAAGCCGATAGGCGTCACTTCTGCGAGCAGGAAATTGAACGTCCACACTGTGGCAGTGGAGACGGCGCTGACGGCGGCGCGGACTTGGAGGGGGGCCATTTCGGCAGCGTAGAGGAATGTCAGACCTGAGTAGCCGACGGTGAAAATGAATTGGAAGCAGTAAAGGGCGATGACGGCGACGACGAGCGCGGCTGTGCTGGATTTGGCGCCGGGCGAGGTTGTGCCTGCTAGGACGGCCATGCAGATTGACATTGCGCCGGCGCTCCAGAGCATGAGGGGGCGGCGGCCGAGTCGGTCGATGGTGTAGTAGGCTAGGTAGCCGCCGAAGGGTTGCATGAGGCCCATTGCTGCGGCGAGGATGCGGGATTTGACGGCGTCGGTGCCGAGGTATTGCTGGAACTGGTGTTAGTAGATGTTTAAACCGCAAGTGTAGAGGGTGTTGGCTTACCTCAAAGATAGTAGTAGCGTAGTAGGTGATCAAATTCACACCACACATCTGCTGGAACATCTGACCGGTGGCAGCCAGGTAGGCACGGTGGAACAGACGCTGCTCGCCATTGGTGAACATAGCAGTCCAAGAGGTATTTCCACAAACAGCCAGCGTAGTCTGAATCTCATGAATAGTGTCGGTGATGGTAGAACAGTGAGGCTCCAACTCCAGCAAAGCGGCAAGAACCTCGCGAGCATCATCAATGCGGCCAGTCTTGATCAACCAACGAGGAGACTCGGGAAGGAAATTGATGAAAGTCATAGCAATAAGCGACAAAACGACCTGGAACGCAAGCGGGAACCGCCACGACACAGAGCTACCCTTGATAAAGTAGAAGCCAAGGTCAATCCACAGAGCGAGGGTAACGCCGAGACCGACGAAGATACCATCTGTGACGACGTTTGAGCCTCGTTTGTGTGCGGGTGAAATTTCACTCTGCCAAACTGGAACGGTCGCGACGTAGCCTCCGATACCGAGACCGAGGATTAGTCGTGCGATGATGAATTGGACAAAGTCGAAGGAGGTTGCCATGAGGACAGCGCCGATGATGGTGATGAAGTTGGTCCAAAAGATGACCTTCTTGCGTCCGAGGAGATCACCCAGGTAGACGCATGACAGGGCTCCGAAGATACCACCGACAGTGTAGAGGGCAATGACGGTGCCTGTTTTTGAAGGGGTTGATATTAGAAAGATGCTGACCACGGCTATGTGATTGACGACTCACCCTGAATAGTCGAGTTCTCGGCCTTCTGGGCTCCAGTTGTAGTAATCGTGTCCATCCGGGGGAACTGAGTATTGAAGGCAGGTAGAGTCAAGAGACCACCGGCCACACTCATATTGTATCCATAACAGGTGAAAGTAGGGCACACGACCAGCATGACCGCTGCCCTGAGGAGGGCATTGCCTCGAAGGCCCAGATATGGCTTCAAGCCCATGATGGAAGAGATATAAGAATGGAAATATGATAAAAAGCACAAGCACAATGGAGAATGTTAGAATGTGAGAAGGTTGAATAGGATTGTAGGGCGATATGCGACCGATATATCATCAATTGCGAAGCGGTTGACTGGGCTCTCTATTGAGAATCGAAGGGCAGTGCTTTGCAAGTGTCCAGTGCCAATAACCCATTCGATCGGCTGCGGTGGGTCGCCTCTAAGTACGGGGTTGAAGTCTTCGGTACTCGCCGGTCGCCGGCCAACTGGGAGAATGGCGAACCCACGCAGCACAGCACGTTGGGTCAATCGACGTAAAATGAACAATTGGTATTGGGCCAACTCAGCTTGGCTTGCAGGAATATCTGGGGTAGCGTGGAGATGTCCGGGGAAGTGCTCAACATGTTGGATCGTGGAATTCTGGGGAAGTGGCCGATGCGTAACGATTTCTCCGGTTTAGAAAAAACATCATCATGAAGCTTACACCTTTGGATACAGTCCGATTAAGCTTAAAATTGGAGATCAAAGGCTATAGCTGATAAAGATCAGGTGGACGTCAGTTTAAGATCGAACTGATAATGTTTGTTTAGCTGATTGACCATTCAGATGTGCCTGGGGCTGACTTTTTCGCGAGGACTTCCCTTGGGGGTTGGGCAAAGTACGAGGTGAGTTACTAGTAGTATGTACAGTATCATGTTGGCACTGTTACGAGTTGTCCGTGAGATACATTGGCAAATTTCGGAGAGTTCCTGAACATCAAGTCGATCATGGAAGAGACCGATCGGAAAGCTAAAGACGAGAGGATTAGGGTTTTGCCAATCCATTGACTTTGAGAGAGTTTGTGACTTTCGACTTGGAAGAAGTCTACAGTCCATCAAAATAATTCTGTATATTCTGTACTGAAGTTTCACGTATTATACGGACTCTGCCAGTCCTTGTGAACCTCGGTTACGGGTCTACTCGGCTCTATGGATATTAGTCACTCTGTTGTAGTTGACCCGTTAACTACAAGATGCTCTTCATGATCCTAATAATATTCCAACCGTCAATCGTTGTTAAACATCCATATGATAGCAAGAAGAATATTTCATATTTCATGTAAACTCATCTCTTCGGAGCTGCCCGCAAAACCCTACCAACGTTGCCCCCTCCTCCCATAAGGTTTCAATGGCTGGGGTTGGAGCAATCAGAAGCACCCAACGTACCCAAACTGCCGCTAGATTTCCGGCATTACGGGGATTCTGATTTGTCATGAGGCCACGAGTGAACTTAATGCACGCTCTGCATATCGATCGCCTCCTCTCGTAAAACTTTCTCTCTTCACGAGATCTTGTATGCCTTCATATCTCCGTACTCCGTGGTGGATGACAGCTTGACTCGCTCTCGTCAAGTTGTATGTCTTGATCGGAAATTGCGAATGGTCGGAAGGTAGTTTATGTCCGTTTTTTTTGGGGCTTTGGGCTTGTGGCCAGACTGGCCTTCGGGTGCTTGCGCCTGCTGATTCAACGCTGGACTCGCTTAGCTCGGGCAGATGCCGCTTGGACCCGTTGATGGCTATGATCAGTTTGCTTGGAGGCGGGATTGGGTATTGGGCATAATTTGGATGAGGATTCTACTTAATATTGGACGGTGTATTCATAGCATATTCAACCCGGCATAGCCTCAGTGACCATGCTTCCAATATCTAAGGTTGTTGAGTTGTTGCTGTTTTAGAGCCGGGTTTAGTTATCAGTCCGAGTAAATGAAGATCAACATTCTTGTGATGATTTTCCATGCAGAGAATCCATATTCTTCTATGAGAAGAGAAGGTCATATTTCTGCAAATCCCTATTCCATCGTGAATAGTACTCAAGATGACAACATGTAACCACGTTATTGTCCACAAGACATCAGCTTATCCTGCCTTCCAGAAATAGCAGAAGCTGCATCTCTGGTCTTTTGCATGGAAGGTTACGAGACAATGTGGTAGACGATGTGCTGATAGAAATTCATTGATTGGTTTATCTTGTTGGCACTAACATGTCCACCACGAATGCCTCGCTGTGAGTTGCTACATTCAGATTCTCGGTCTGCACCAGTCATCGTCTTCTTGCTCATAACCACAGATGACCTTGATCGTGCACCGCCGCTGATCACTACTCCTCGTATTGCCCTTTTGTGTACATCCTTACTCCTTTGTATCTTTTCTTGCCTCCAACTAAACCGAGTGATCAGTCGGAAGCAGCCGAACACCGTGCCTAGAACATTCTCGATTCCCAGGCCCTGTTGATCTAACTGTCTCACGGTGGCTATCTCGACTTCACATTATCGATTGATAATTCTGCGTCCCTGAAGGTCGTCTTCCCATCTAGCAGGTACAGCCTTCATCCTCCAACAACCCATTGCTATGCCTGCCTTTTCTGCATATCATCATCTTCACCCTTCATGTCTATCCAGGATGATTACCCTTCAATTTCCGGGCGTTTCAATGGAGATATATCAATCAGGATTATCCACGATGATGAAGTGAACAGACAGAGAGATAACGCATCGATTTAAACTCGTTTGACTCGTTTTCATCATGCTTTCAAACTTACCTCGATTCTCTGTCGGGGTGCTTGTATTGCTGAGTGCATGCAGCACCGCCGCAGCGTCATATCCTTATACTGTCTATCGCGGTACCTTCATTCATCTCCCTCGTTTGAACTCGAATGCGGACAAACCGGAGCTTGATCGCAACCTGGGTGTTCTTTGGGTTTCGGCTGCCGATGGACGTATCAAGGGATATGACTGGACTGTCAACGATGATGCTAGCTTTCAATCGTTCCTGTCTAGCCATGGCTGGAACGACGGCACCAGTAGAAAGGGGACTAAGGTCCAGGTTGTCAAGTCCAACGATGCTCGGGACGAGTTCTTCTTCCCTGGATTCATCGGTATGTTCCCTCTCTCAATGATGTTTCAGCGATACTTACTGATTATATAGACACCCATATCCACGCACCGCAGTTCCCCAACATCGGGTTGTTCGGATCATCCGGGCTTCTGGACTGGCTGAACGAATATACCTATCCCACAGAGGCAAGCTTCGGCTCGACATCAGACCCTAACAACCAACAAACCGACCCCAAAAAGATACCACCAGAAGGACTACGCGTCTACGACGAGGTCGTTGCTCGCACTCTCGCCCACGGCACAACCTGCGCATCCTACTTTGCAACAATCCACGTCCCAGCCACCAACGCCCTCGCCGCAATCTGCCATTCCCACGGCCAACGCGCCTTCATCGGCCGCGTCTGCATGGACAACAAAGACATCTGCCCATCCTACTACATCGACCAATCCGCCGAACAAGGTCTCAACGCAACAAAGTCCACAATCGACTACATCCACACCCTCGACCCCAACGGAACACTCATCAACCCAGTCATCACGCCCCGATTCGCACCAAGCTGCAGCAACGCCTCCATCGACGGTCTCGGCAAACTCGCCGCATCCTACACTCCCCCTCTACACATCCAAACCCACATTCGCAGAAACCCTAGACGAAATAGCCCTCGTCCACCAACTCTTCCCCGAACCATCCAGCTACGCAGACGTCTACGATAAAACGCACCTCCTCACGCAGCGCACCATCCTCGCCCACGGCGTGCACTTGACCAAAGACGAACGCACCCTCATCCGAGACCGCGGGTCGAAAATCTCGCACTGCCCATCCTCTAATTCCGCCCTTGGTTCGGGCCTAGCCCCTGTCCGCATCCTCCTCGACGATGGTCTCACAGTAGGCCTTGGCACAAACGTAAGCGGTGGATACAGCTCTAGTATCCTGGAAGCCGCCCGCCAGGCCTGCTTCGTCTCCCGTCTCCTCCAGTATAGCTCCGAGTACCAGACCATGACAGGTAACGCGCCCTCGCACGGAACTGAAAAGCTCTCTGTCGAGGAGCGTCTTTACCTGGCTACCCGCGGCGGAGCAGCTTTCGTCGATATGGCGGATGATATTGGTGGGTTTGATAAGGGGATGATTTGGGATGCGCAGTTGATTGAGTTGGGCTCTGTTCCTAATAATACTGTTAGACTTGTGGCGAGGGGTACAAGTGTATCTGGGGCAGTTGGTAATGTGGATTTGTTTGGAGATGAGACTTGGCAGGAGAAGATTCAGAAGTGGATGTGGAGTGGGGATGATCGGAATGTTAAGAATGTGTGGGTTCAGGGGAAGTTGGTTCATACTAGGAACTAAGTGATGGATGAGTTGTTCGGTGACTGTATACTTTGATTTCTATGTGATATAGTGGTTTTTGAGAGGAGGATGGAGAGGTTGATGGCGAGGGATGTTGTTGCGGTCAGGTCTATCAGTCATTACCGATATTTTGTAGAATGATTCTTCCTGTTTACCATTTGTTTCTGCTCCGAAGATTGTTATTTTATCTTGATTAAAGCATCACCAAAGTGATGCTCAGGATCAAATAAGCCGCATGATCTGTTTAGTCTGGGTTGAGTGAAGTCAAACAAGACACGACGTCGCTTTTAACCAATGGTATTACGCAGAGACTACGTGGCCGAGTAATCTCTCAATCTATAATGAGGGAAGTATTTGAAATTAAATTGACAACTCAAATTATATCTCAATGGATGCCAAAGCAGCGGTAAATAACCGTGTTCTATTATAATTTGAATCATACCTCCCTTGCATCCTGCAAAGGAAAGAACAAAAAGCCGTCCAAGAATAAACAGAAGAAAAAAAGTACGATGGGAGTGGAGGACTAGTCTTCGATAAGAATGGATGGAAAAGTCGTCTCCACGGTGTATGTTTACACCATGCACTATCTGGTAGCGTACGTGATCCCAAAGTTCACGGTCTTCACAGTATCATAGTCCCTCGGGTTAGCACGGTTACCAAAGATCTTCAGCGCACGCACAACAATCGAGTAATTACCAGCCGGAACGAACGAGCCATTGGCCAGCAGACCAGTGAAAGAAGTGGCCTTGGGACCAGTGACATCCTCAACGGTCCGGGGAAGGGCCGTCTGGGGGTTCGCCAAGGGGAGGATAGCGCTGCTGTTGGCAGCCTTGACGCCGACTAGAAGCAGATCCGTGCCCATGGAGAGCTTGGTCTTGAAGATGGGGTAGCTGGTTTTTACTTGGCTGAGGGTTCCATCCTGACTTGGGAGAACGAATTGCTGGTTGGCCTGGGCGCGCTCGTTGGTGGCGCTGTCGACGAGGATGTTGCTGCCTGCCGTGGTGTCCAGGATGGTCACGTTGCGCATGGCGGTGGCAAGGCCCAGGTAAGGGACGGAGAAAGAGTCTTCAGAGGAAGTACCGTTCAAGGTGATGTATCCGCTGTAGACTGGGATGCGGCCGGAGACGAGGCCCTTGGGAAGAGTCGCAGTGACCTTCAACACGGTGGATCCGCCAGCGGCGACGAGAACGCTGGACGAGCTGAACTTGAGCGAGGCACCAACGGTAGTGCGGTCGACAAAGTGACCGAGCTTGTTCGCCTGGGGGATGGAGCTGTTGTCAGGTAGAGTGTAGACAGTGGCAGCACCGACATGGCCAACAGTGTAAACACGTGGCGAGAAGCTGGTGTTGTTGATTTGTATATAGGCCGGGGCAATATGCTCGGTATCGTTGAACGAGATGGTGCTCACGTTGAACTTCGTGGTGGTGTGCACCAGCTTGCAAGCATCAATGAGACCACCACCCTGC
The DNA here is from genome assembly GCA_023626575.1 of Penicillium sp. PF1803. NCBI lineage: Eukaryota > Fungi > Ascomycota > Eurotiomycetes > Eurotiales > Aspergillaceae > Penicillium > Penicillium sp. PF1803. Next base: position 112,925 of record JAMAGZ010000034.1, read on the forward strand.
TGCGCAACAGATCCCAGGAAAGGCGAAGCAGTGACACCATCGTGGAAGACATTAGGGTTGGAAGTAGTCGACAACAGAGACTTAATCTCAGCAGGAGTAACCTTGCCCTTGCCACGAGCCTCCATCAGGAGAGCAATACAACCAGCAACGAAGGGAGTCGCCATCGAAGTACCACTGTCAATGGCGTAGGCACCCTCGGCGACTGGCCATGTCGACAACATGAATCCACCAACACCAGAAGCGGCCGTCACAGGGAGAAGCTCATTGCTGGGACCCCACTGGGTGTATTCACTGATCTGACCACCCGATTGAGGGTTCGTCTCGTTGATGAAGATCGTCTTGGCGTACTTTTGCTAATCATATATAGAGTAACGTTGGCGCCAGATGCAGCGAGCTTCACCCACTTCTCTCCAGTCTGAGCGGAGACCATACCCAATCCAGTAAGACCAGAGTTCGAGACGGGGAGCTCATATGTACCAGGCTCGTTATTGTAGAAAAGAATGTTCTTAGCACCGGCATTGACAGCGTTGGTCTGCTGTACACTGCCGCGGCAGCCACCATAGCGAATGAGAACAATCTTGTCGGTGAGGTTGGGGTGGTTGCCCGTCCATGGCTCACACGAATCACCGACGACCGAGGAATTGAGGCTGCTCGGGTACAGGGCATATGTACCGTTCTTGAAGTCGGAGGTGCCTGCAATCTGCCAGCCAAACTGCTTGGTGGTGTTTCGAGTCGAGTAAGAAGAGCCAGTCAGCAGCAGAGGGCTATACACGTTGTTGACAGATCCGATACCGATGCCGGCAGAGTTGTCGATACCATTGGAGGCGAGGAACAAACCGTAGCTTCCATCGTTACCAGTAGCAACGAAAGAGGGAAGACCGGCCTCGGCCAGCTTTTGAATCAACTGTCCCCAGGGCTCGTCGCTCCAGCCCTTGTAGGTACCAAAGGAGGCGGAGATAATGTCTGCCTTGTCTTCGTAGGCCATTTTGAAAGCAGCGCTGACAATATCAGTGCCTGTTTTCACGACCCGCTTTCCAATAACCTTGTAGTGACCAAGAGTCACATTCGGGGCCACACCAGTGAAGTTGTACGGGTTAGGCTGAGCGGCAATCAGACCAGAGACGTGAGTTCCTAAAGTCAATTAGCGAAAGTCCATACGTGCTCAGGGGCTCTTCATGAGCATACCATGTCCATCGTGACCCTCCCATGGGTCACTAGTGTTTGTCAGGAAGTTGAAACCAAATTCCACGAGGCAGCCCTTGCCAAAGCAACCTCCAAGAGCGGGATGCTTATAGTCGATGCCCGAATCCACAACCGCCACACGGATACCAGTTCCCAGGTAGCCCTCCTGGCGAAGCTTGTCAACTCCAGCCATGGTGTGAGGGTAGTCATTGTCCTCGTGGCCCGCAGTGTCACGGCGGCGAATGCTGTGAGAGTTAACACTACGGCGGAGGGGCGCGCCATGGGCGACTGAGGAAACCTCACATCGAGGCTGTTCCAGCTCCCGAACGGGAGAGACCTTCTTCACTATAGGCCGGGAAGAGATCTGCTTGACAACGGCAGCCTCATTCTGGTTATCGTCCAGCAGAGTGAAGGAGCCACCGTGGAAAAGAGCGAAAGACAGGTCGTGGTTGAGACTGGCGGGGATACCATTGTCCTTTAGTGTAGAGAGGAAGCTGGCAGACGACTACAAGTACGTGTCAGTGAATTAGTATAAGCAAAGACGTATTATGGGACTGCATTGATGACGGACAGTCGTAGAATCAACAAACTCGACAATATACTTCTGGGCAATGGGGTCGCCATGTCCTGCCAAAGCCACTGGCAGGGCAGCCAGAAGGGCGCCCAGCCATGGCCAAACAGGAGCCATGTTGAGCAAGATGTATTAAAGAATGACTAGATCCAAAAGATCTGAAAAAGAGTGACTGGATTAAAACAAAGCCCCAAAGAGTGACGAGGTTAAAGTAAAGAAAGGATTGAATAGAATCAAAGGATAAAATATCCGGTCTCATTGAGGTATTACATTATCTATCAAGATCAGATGCGCCATTGGGCCAGCCCCTATTATCCCTTCCTTCGTAGATCTACCGAGAACATACGGCAGGGCTCTCGCACACTTTGACAATGTTTTGCGCTAAAATCTGAAGCCCTCGGCGGGGCTGGATCTCGTATTGTTGGAGATCGGCATAGATAGTCGCCGATCTGCAGCGAATTAGGCTAGCCCATCAGGTACAAGAAAAAGGGTCCGATTGTGAATGGTGATTTCGGAGATTAGACCATCGATCAATTGATCCATCGCGTCATTTTTTCAGAGTTTAGGTTGTTTTCATTTCGCGGCTGAACTACTAGCCACGCGAGATGTATACGATTTGACGTATGCATGTGTATTGAAAATGGTGAGTTTATTCAGAAGCTTCTACCAGGTTACTTTGCCCATGACTCTAGGATGTTATTTTTATGAAGTCAAAATTAGCCCTTGAATCTACATAGAGTGCTGGATGTAAGCGAACCACCTACTGGCGCGTGCATTATTTTGACTTTGCAGGAATGTGCCATGAGAGGGTGATGTTGATCTCTCCTATCGGTCCCGGTATCATGGTCATCGTGGGCCTGCTAAGGAGAAAGGTTTTGATTCCCTTCATGGGGGCGAAGATTATTGCAGACAGATAATCGATCTGCCACAATTCGGCATTAGGCGGATTCTCTATCGAGTTGACAGGATATGGCACATGGATGCAGCTACAAACACAGGCAGTACATACTGTAGGGACGAAAAGTTTGAAAGTTCACATAAGGTTCTAACCTTATAATTAAAGCCTGAAGGGGCCCCTAAGCCTTAAGAAATTCCTGGTGAATCATTCTCGACCTTTTCCCTCTTTCGTGAAGTTTCGCTGCGCTTAGGTGTAGAAGAATGAGATATATCACCAATGGAATGCCATTGGACACTGCTCGGGCCTATGCTTCGCGCCGTTACGGTCATTCTTCTTTCCATTCTCCCAGCTTTGCGGAGAAGGAATGCCCTCGAGCTACTAGAGTCCCCATTGTCAATGGTGGGGTCTGCCTCGATACCTATATATCCAACCTAACTAGGAGTAACATCTACCACAACAGAGAAACGTGTATGACCAGCTACAGGTGGCCACCTAGATTGCCTACAAAATTGTCGCGAGATCGGTCCATAAACTAGTAGATAAATAAAATCATTGATCATGCAATTCACGTACACATTGTCATACATCTGAAGTGTGGATCTATGATCGCACTTCTGTAAAAGCTGCATCCATGTGAATGAAGAAAAAGGCGTGAGAAGGAGATGCTGAAAAGAAATCAGACGCGCAAAACATATACTCCATACATACCAACGCCGCAGCTGCGGAAAATCATCAAAACAAAGATCCCATTCGACGCCATATCAACGCAGATAAATCATGATGCAACCTCCGCAATAACATTTCCTAAGGTACTCACACACCAAACTGCAATCAAACCCCACCCAATCCTGCGATCCATATGCCAATTGTTCAATGGAACAACAATCAAAAGACCAACGAGAACGAGTAAAAGTGTGGCACCACTGATGACCAGCACCTTGGAGATATTGATCTCATAGGGAACTCGAGTAAGCATCTCCTCATGTTTGGGAGAGGATTTACCCGGGCTGAGGGTCATGTATAAACCGCCAAGACCGATACCCAAGAGAATGTTGAGCATAGGTCCGCCAAAGCAGGCGCTCAATGCCATCACAGGATACCCCAGTCGGGCGACGGTGACGTCGGCGACTAGATCGCCAAGCGAGTTACCAACGGCGAAGATGGTCAATCCCAACAGTGAGTCGGAGATGTTCAAAATCACACCAATGGTCTTGAGCACTGAGACAACTTCTGTCGCGATGGTGGCAACCCAAGAAATTGCGACTAAGAACCCTAGTAGGGAAAGGAAAGGCCGCCATGCAGATGGAAGAGATTGGGGTTTCGACGAATCAGATGTTTCATGCTGGAAATACGAGTGATCAACGTGGCTATTATGGTGCCATGGTCGACGGCGACGAGTAGATGTGACGAGGACGCTCAAACACAAAAATGAGAATAGAAGAGACACCAATGAAGGCAGAAGGAGGTTCTTAGGATCCAGGTCTTCGTCTATGGTACTCCAGGCCATTAGTGTGACAAAGAATGGCCCGATGAAAAGCTGGATGGAAATGAGCCAGCGATTCCAATCCTTGACTTCCACACATGCTGCATCTGGAGCTGGATGTGGCACGGCCGGTAACTCCGAATCCCAGCGTGGGCGAGGTGCATATCCCGGATGTGTGGACTTGCGTCGGGGATGCGAGGGGGCGGAAGGTCCATCAGGAAAAGACTCGAGGTGATCATGTCCACTGGGATGAAGAATTGGACTGTCTGCCGGTAGTCTAACCCTAGGTGCTGGATTGCCATTATCGCCAAATGGTTCAATAATCACGGAGGGAACCAGATCTGGTTCATCAGATTCAGATACTTCAGGTTCAATGACAGGGACGGTGATTGTAAGGAGGAAGACACTTGGTGCAGCGATTATTCCCAACAGTCGCGCTACTATAGTTTTGGATTTCCAGCCAGCTAACGTTGGGAAAAGGGTGCAACCAATGTGCGCAGCAGGAGGAAGGATTGAACTCTGCCACCATTTCATCAATGGAGATTTCAATGACGCACTGTCATTGGTCGTGCCACACAGGCTGTCATGGATCATGAGTTGCTCCGATGGACTCGCCACTGGGTTAGGCAGACGGATACTGTGAGCACGGGATGAAGGAGCAGATGGTATGTCGATGAATGCGGGGAACGGCACGGCCGGGCTTTCTGGATCAGCTCCAGAGTGATAGCTTCCATTGCCTCCTCGCGGTGAGACTGCGCCCGGAGAGCGATCATGTGTTGTTGATGTTTGGTAATTTGGTGAGTGGAAAGCTCCCGGTGGTGCTAGCAGGTCTGGAGCCCGAGGAACAGCCGGCCCAATAGTAGGGCTTGTGTTGGGCGATGGGTGCTCCGAGGATGACGTAGAGGGAGTCCACAATGCATTAGTATCGATGCGAGGAAGCTGAGGAGTCTGCATCCCACTAGACCTATCTGCAGGCTCATTCGATGGACGCCTCACGGTCAAAAGAGGGGCTTGATCTTGTCGATCAAAGACACTAGAGTCAATCGTTAATCCATCGGCATCATTCGCTGAGACAGCTCGGGCCCGTGACCCCTCTGCACTGTGCGGTGAGAGACGATCATTGATGGTAGTTGGTCTAGTAGCACGGGGATGCGACGCTATGGAGCGCGTATCAAATGGTTGAAATGAATCACTGCCATCGTCGGAGTAGCTACTGAGGCTGATCGTTGGATTGTGCCTGGTAGTTCTCGACTTTTGAAGTGACTGAAGTACTGATTGGAATTCCAATGCACCAACCAGACTCGGACGAATCGGATTGATAGTATTTCGCCTCGATACAGTGGCAGGTCGGTAGACATGCATGTTGTCCCGAATCTCTGCCAGATACCTGTTTCGTGTCTCGTCATCTTCATCCTCTTCCTCTTTCCAACTGGGAAGGCCACCTGATCGTTCCAGAAGATCGAAATCGTCTGTCGACGCCCCACGGAGAAGGCTGCGAGATTCCGAAGCCACGCCTGGATCGTCATCTTCCACTTGCTGATTGATTTCCAGCTCCTGGTTGTCAGGGATATGAAAGTGAGTTCGAGCTGCTAAATCCCTTTCGTACTTCCGGCGTCGCCGAACGAGATACCAGTGCCAACTGACGACCAAAATCACGTAGAACGCATATAGAGCAACCATTTCAGCTGCCTCCCAAGCATGAAGGTGACCATCGGCCACCAAGATCATGCTGAAGCTCACCGCGATCACGAAGTACCCAACATCACGGACAAAACTCCGTCGGGCAACCTTGAACGGGCGAACCAAAGCCATGGAGCCAGCAACTACCGATGTAATAAAAGTCGCCGCACCGATCAATTCTCCAATCGCCAAGCTCCCACTATTCGATCGCATAGCGGCGAAAGTAGAGAAGACATCGGGACTTCCATTTCCGAAGGCGAGGAAGGTTACGCCTGTTAGGCTTTCACTCAAACCGAGGATACTCGCTAGCGTACTCAAATCGATGCACAAGAAGTCACTGGCGGCAATACTGATAGTACTGAAAAGTAGCGACAGCCAGAGAACTATGATAATGAACGCCAATGGTTTGGCATTGGACAGGGCGCAATAGTAGAGCTCTAGGTAGGAGAGGAGGCCATCTTGATGGTCGGGGCAGTTCACGCGCACATAAGCACACTGATCTTTGACATTGCGAACTAGGCGGCACTAATTTGGTCACACGAGGACATGGTTAGCTACCTATACCATGCCACGAGAGGGGAGGGGGAATACCTCTGGTTCGTCAGCTCGCCGTAGAAGTACACCCGCTGCTGTACGCTCATGTGTTTGTCCATTCCCATATCCCGCCAAAGTCCAGCTGGCCACCGCAAGGACTGTAATTACCAGAAGCGACGCATAGAACGGTCGAACCGAGTATCGAGGGCCTGAACGGGCGGGCCGCAGGAGGGATGGTAGCCGGTTCATGATGGAATCCGATACAGCTGCATAATGGACTCAGGGCGTACCAAGGGACTCTTCAGATAGCGGTGTATATCGCGCGATGTCATCCAGGAGAGTAAGTCAAACACCAAGATCAGGCGCCATTGAGCTGGCGTTGACTTGTCCCTACCAATGCGGTGAGCCTGGTGATGTCAGCCTAGCAATAGCGGAGAGGAGTGGGCCAGTGCACGAGTCTCCGGCACGCATGCTTGGCAGGTCTCCTTGTATGGACAGAAAAGAGAGATAAGAGGATGAAAGGTGCAATTTTGAGATTGAATGATAGATGGTAACTTGTTGAATAGTGATGAAGGGAGTTCTTTTTGATGACAGTTTAGATGAAAAGCCAAAGGCTGCATGATGACACTTGACTTGCGTGGATGCCTTATCTCTGCGGCATCCACCCTCACCCGCACGTGATAGTCTACGCTGTTGGTCTCTGCACCCCGCCGTATGTTTGTTGACTTCCTCATTTGTTTGGGTCGCCCCTCCTGCGACTGCAAGCAACACCCTCGACGCATATCAACAGCGCATCTCGTTATCCCCGATCGGGGGCAACTACAACCATGCCTCGAGTCGCAAATAAGGCCCACCGTCGCTCAGGCGGCGGGAACTCTACCCCCCAGAAGAACGCGCCCATCAGGTAAGTGCGCAAGCAGCATCACCAGGCAACGGGGTTGGCGGAAAACTAATCCACCGTCAGGATTCCCCTCAACGATGATATGGGCGAGAAAGCGGCGCGTATGGAGGCCCGCCAAGCCCTCCACGACCGCCAGATGAACCAGATCAAGGCCGCAGTCAAGACGCCGATGCCGGCCCGTCGATATCGTGAAGGAAGTGACGATAGCCCCGCGACGCCTCGAGGATCCAACCCTCGCGGTCGCGAAAGCGACGTTAGTGGCCGGGGCGTGACACCGATGAAGCGCGTGCCCATTCTGGCCAACTTTGAGGAATGGATGAAGATGGCTACAGATAATAAGATTAACGCAAACAACTCCTGGAACTTCGCCTTGATCGATTACTTCCACGATATGTCACTTTTGAAGGAAGGAGACGGTGTCAACTTCCAGAAGGCTAGTTGCACACTCGATGGTTGCGTCAAGATTTATACCAGCCGTGTGGACAGTGTTGCGACCGAGACGGGAAAGCTTCTGAGTGGTTTGGCTGACAGTCGCGATAAGCGCGCCCGGGATAATGAGGCCGAGGGAGAGGACGGGGATGAGGACGAGGACGGTGAAGAGGGTGGAGGACGCAAGTCGCGCAAGAAGGTATGGCATCCTGCGGCGCAACCGAACCCCGGATCTATAAACTGACCGAATGACTTCTCCAGACACGATCGCATGAAGCCACACTCGCCCCGTCGTTCAACTCATTACAACTTAAGAAATTCGAACTGGAATTTGCCGTTGATCCTCTCTTCAAGAAGGCCTCCGCCGACTTCGATGAGGGTGGTGCCAAGGGCTTGCTCCTCAACCATCTCGCCATCGATGGACACGGAAGAATCGTGTTCGACAGCAGTGATGATGCAGTTGATGATAGCTCAAAAACTGCTGAAGGTGATGGTGATCGCCAGGAGTCTGCGGACCCAGAATCACAGGGCGAAGAAAAATCAAAACCTACCCAACAGGCTAGTGATACCTTTGATGACGACTCCGACATTGACCTTGCGACCCTGGCTAGTCAGTTCTTCCCGGATCTCGATCGTCTGGACGAGCAGGATATCTGCCCCTCCCTAAAGAACTTTGATCTCGGTGACCCTAGTGGAACTCTCGATATCCCTCTCCTCAAGGCCCCCGAGGACTGGAGGCATGACAAGGCCGATGAGGGTGAGAGTGCTCAAGAAGACCCGTCTGGCATTATGCTCGATGATGACAATGCTGTCGGCTTCGATGACGATGATCTGGGTGGCTTTGACTTGAGTGGTGATGCTGGCTTCGGCGACGGTGGAGAGGTCTGGGCGCGAGAGGCCGCGTTGGAGCCCATGCTCAAAGTTCACCGACTCGACCACGACGGTCAGGATGCTGATGGAGATGAAGAAATGGTTGACGAGGATGCCTTCGCTATCTCCATGTCTCATCAGCCCAGCAAACAAGACCATGAGAGTATACTCAGCTACTTCGACAATGCTCTCCAGAAAAATTGGGCCGGTCCCGAACATTGGAAGATCCGAAGGATCAAAGATACGACAGCCGCCAGGGACACGAGCTCGGCACCCAAGCAGCGCAAGGAAAAGGAGCCATTCGAAATTGACTTCTCTGCTCCGCTTGACCCTGCAATTGCCGACCTCATCTACACCCCTGCCAGTTCCAATTCTGCGATCTCCGTCCCGAAGACCCAATGGAAGACCAAGGGCCGTAACCTACTGCCCGATGACAAGCACTTCAACTCCAAGAGCTTGCTTAGTCTTTTCCTGAAGCCCAAGGCCCGCATGGGATCAAGGAAACTCTTGGGTCGGAGAACCCTCACCGCCAGACCTGAACAAGTATCCGGGCACGGTGACATGGACGAGGCATTTTGGGCAAACCACAAGGCGGAAGATACGACCGCCGATGAGGGTGTCGGGGGTGCCTACGATGCCAATTTCTTTGCTGACGACGATGGCCTTGCTTTCCCAAATGGCATGGACCTTGATGACGATGATGATAATCTACCATTTGCAGATGCGCGCGAGATGTTGTCACCGGCAGCAGAGGGCCGCCCAGGAACTGCCGTCGGGAATGCTACCGGTATCACCGCTTTATTGAATATGGTCGGTGCAACTCCAGGCCGTCCTGGTGCAGGCGGATATGGATCCCAGCTTGTGACGCAAGGTGGACGCCGTGCACGACCAGATTATGTCAACTACGCTCGTGTAGCAAAGAAGGTCGATGTCCGACGACTGAAGGTCGAAATGTGGAAGGGCATGGGTGAACGTCTTGTTTCTGCCTCGGAATCCAGTTCTGCTTCACAACCAGGAGCCGTGTCAAGCGACCCTCCAGCTGAACCTGACAGCGAGGCTGATGAACCAGGCCCGCCAACTCCTCAAGCGAGTAGTCCAGCCAAGGCTCACGATTCCGACAAGGATGGTCGTCTACGCTTCACACATATTATGAATAGTTTGAAGACTGTCTATCCCGCTGAGATGTTGCGTGATATTAGCACATCATTCGGTTTCATTTGCCTGCTCCATCTGGCCAACGAACAGGGCCTCGTTCTGGAGAGTGACATGGACCAGATAGCCAACGGCGCCATTAGCCTGGAAGAGATCTTTGTCAGTCGTGATGCCCACGCGATCATCGAGGAGGGAGGAATGTGATTTGTGGGGTACGAGTTAGTACTTCATTTGCATGTACAGTCTTCTGTTTGGATTAGATGTGCCTCAGCCACTATGTTGGTCACGAATGACGGACAGAATGGGAATTTGGTAGATCATTTGGAGTTGGGTCGGTTTCTTCTCTTCTGCACAGTGGCGCCCTGGTCTTTTTCTCTATCAACCTTGATTGCTTCCATCAATGCACCTCAATGCAGCCCATATTCGTATCCTTCGGTCCAGTAGTTGGCATCCTTTCCTAGTAACTGTGATCTTGCATCATCAAAGAGTATCTACTTCCAATTGAGCTGTAGTTTCCGTTTTGCCTTGCAAACACAACGGGCCGATGCCTCCCCACTGGATCCGACTCTTCGTTAGTAGAGCTCAGGACCAACCCAGTTACCCCTAGATCCTCTCTGTTTTCGCCTCCGGACCCAAATCCTTGGCAATTCTTGTTGACAATTCACTGTCGGTTCCTGCCGAGATGTCTTATTATTATTCTCTTGACAATAAAATCGACCTTTTCTTTTCTGGATGTACTGTCAAGAGGGAGGAATGCGACCGAACCGCTACTGAGATTACTAGTGAACCTGTGGAGCCGGTTCGGCTTCAGGGAGCGTTCAGTTACACTGAAATAGCTGGGGAGCTCGTTGTACAATTTCGAGTTCCCGGGTCTCTCTTAAATACAGAAGGGCTTGGACTCGCTCGGAAGATGTGCGGCAATGTTGTGCCCTCTTGTGTTAATAGAGGTAAGAAGCCCCGGCAATCTTTGTTCTTACGTATCCGCTAGTTCTAACTCATACTGATCTGTGTGAGATGAACATCATCGTCGATCCTGAGGTCGGCGGTATCAACGGAGTCGTTGATTGGGCCGAAGCAAAAGTCTTGCCTTTTGGAATGTCGCTGCGTGGGCTCTGCAACATGCTTGGTATTATGAACTCAAGTGGTTGGCATTACCACAAGAATTCTTCTAAACTGGAAGGCATTTTCTGGGATACTTTCTATAGCCACATGGGAAAGATTTCCGATGACAACAAACGAGCCATGAAAATTGCTGAACAGACTCGATTAGTCCTTCGTTATGGCTTTACTTGGGAAGACGGAATTTTTGAAAGGCCTGTGAATGAGCAGGATTCTTCGATTAGATATTTGGACGCATTTCTCCATCGCTTGGTGGATTAATCATACATAACCTCTCTTTGAAGCTCCAGGCTATGCCCATTAGCATTGAAAATGAGAGCCAGTAGTAGGTTAAACCTTCTGGGCAAATGGTTTGTCCACCCAAGTCCTGACTACCAAGAGGAGCTCGACGCAGTTAAGGACTGGGAAGCAAAAAGGTTTCGTTAGGTTCGATACCCTATTGTATCAAACATCGTCTTCGATTTCAGGACTCCAACCCAAGATGGTGCCGACTGGTATTCTGGGTTCATTTATTGACCAATTCAACAGGTTGCAATTGGAACGGTCCTTTGGTAGAGATACATGCGGAGCCGCCAAATCGGAACAAGAAGAAAATCATGGCAATTATTCCCATGGTATTTACCGAGATAACTGAGGCCTGGGGTAGCCCACATACTAAGGCAGGAGGAACGTGGACTTGGAGATATGTGGTTGTGGAGAAAGAAGCACATACAACCTCCTGTCTGACTGTCCCTCTGGATCTTGATCTTTCTCAGCGAGATAAATTTATTTCTATTTCTATTTCTATCTCTATTCTTCGCTCAAGTGACACGGTATTCATTTGTAACAAGAACACCGTAAGTAGGTGTAGGATAGCGCGGATTAAGCGCCTCCTCATCACTATCAACCGAGACCCCTTTCCCAACTACCACTCTATCATGAACGACATTTGCCTCATGATATGAATCACAATGGGACGGGGGAAAAGATCCTAGAGGAATTCCCCCACTCTTCTTATGTTGTGAGGAGTCGCCGAAATATCTATATGAGCCACCAACGCCTCGCGAATGCCGGCGAGAAGGTCGCGAGTCGCTATGAACCGTGGAGTTGTGCGCATTGACGATGAATAAACGAAAAGCTGGTAGGCAAGACGTAATGATTGCAGAAGTGTTTTCTAACATGGAGAATAGTTGGAATTTTATCGGATCGACGTTGTGGGTTTTTGGGTTTGTCATGACGAGGCGGAGGATGGCGAACATGATTGGGATAATTGGTAGTGAGAATACGGTGATTAGGATCCAGCGTTTTCTCCGGTTGACTTTTAGTTTGTGGAGGAGTGGGAAGGGGATGATCATAACTATACAATGTGGTTTAGTATCAAAATGCGGCGCTGAATTGAGATGATGGGGGATTGCTTACTGCAAATATCACCAGCGATATCGGTCCCAACCGAGAAATGGAAAACAAGATTAGAGTAGAATATGTCTTTGGCAGAAGAGCATTTGCCTAGCAAGAGTCAGAATATACTCTTGACGCAGACAGCAGTGTGTGGATGTCTTACCAAGTGTAAAAAAGTCGCGAATAGGGTCACAAGCAAATTCCTGCAAGACCACACTGATGATCCACGTCGACGCAGTGACTCCACACATCACCCACCAAAACAACCTCATAGACGAATTCACAGACTCAAATAGTTTCCAGAAGAAGAACAAGAGCGAGAATTTAACCGACCATAACGTAGTCCACAGGAGAATATCGGCGGCATACTGCAATTTGAGAAAAAGCGATGCTCGGTCCATAAATCCCTCTGTCGGGAGTTTCATGCCTGATCCGATGTATGTGAGCTCGTACATGGGCGCCATGGCAATTTGATATACGATGGCGGTTGCTAGGTGACATAACACGGCGAAGAATATCCAGTAGTCATTGATGAATAGCCGTTTGTTGGATTGGTATTGAGTGTGTGTTCGAATGATGACTAGGATGAATGAAAGAATGACGCCGATCCAAAGGAGTGCCTACAATCACCAGAGTTATATTAGTTCGGTTGTTTTCTATCTCATGTCGTGGAGAATCTCCTCACTGCCTGGCCTTGTTGAGATATCAATGGTGTCTCCATGGTGGCCTCCGCTCGTTTCTCCCAGCTGGGAGGGAGAAATCCGATAGTCAAATCCATACTTAAGTACCGTTCTCACACCTGCAGAATCTTGTACAAAAATACCCAGCAAGGTGTTGATACCTATGGTCGACCAAAGTGTCTCCATTGATCGGACAAAGGTGCAAATTTCGAAAAATCTACAGCCAGGGGAGAAACACGAACCATATTGGCAGCCTTGGAAATTAAATAATTAGTACCAAAGCGCTCTTCATCATCCGTTTCTCACACTCCCGAGCCTTGAACCTTCATAATCCCTCAAGCTACTGTAATAAATTCAATTGGCATTATGTGGAAAGTGCCGCCAATAACAAGGAGCAACGATGACTACACTTGTTACAGTGGCCCTTACGAAGGAACACTTGGACAAATCGGGTTAAAGCTCCATCAGAAGCCATGCTTGGGGGCCAATTCTGGAACTAATCCATGGGGTTGGACCCCTTGACCAGGCATTTGTGATCCTTGAGGCGCTTCGGTTACAGCCTAGCCATTACTGAACGAGTTAGAACCTGTGCTGGAAATGCTTACGGACCATGACATGGCCATCTAGCGTTTACTAACTACCCAATTGATTCCGATTCTCTGTGAGTAATCAAATACGAGGTATCTAGGCCAAGGATAGTTAACGCAGGAATCCTTGCCTAGTCAGTTTGTTGATTAGTTTAGCCGCGGGTTAGCCGATGAGATCCGAAGGGAGATTTCAAGTTTTGTTCTCCCACTTTGAAAGCCTATTGTAATTAGCACCGGGATCTCGTTCTTTTCGAGAACAACGAGGCTCGGATGTCGCATCGGAGCCAAAGATGTCAAGACTTGCTTGTTGGATCCACTTCGATGGGACCCTACGGGTAAGCTCATGTTCCTAAGAGCGCGAAGCGAACCCGCCCTTCCATCCTGTCATAGCGTTCCCCGTTCCCCGTTCTCCACCGAGTCCACTCTCTCTGTCCGGAGTACACTGTTTAGTATCATCATTCTCTCGGATTGGCCCTCGATCATTATGTACCCTTAGCTTCACGCGCTATCCCAATTTGTCCACTAGCAACGCCTTAGCTTAAATATAGTAGTACTGTACAGGAACAATGTAAACGAAAACGAATGGTGCCTGCATCCGGATCTCAGGGGAAGCATTGAACCGAGATTAGTACAGTAGTAAGTGGGGGAGAGAACGAGAAGCATAAGACGCGATATCTCTCCCATAAAAGAAAAAACAGCATTCAAACTTCTCTCTGTCAATTCCTACTTCCACTAATATCCATCTCATCTCTCTCTTAACAAGATGAATCTCCTTTCCATCTGCGCACTGTCCCTCGCCGCGGCTAGCTCGGTCCTGGCAACCACGACCAGCGACGTCGCCCCCATCGCGCTGTCAGACGTTCCCAATGGCTGCACGCCCGAGATTTATACCGACGCTGGCACAATCGAAGCAATCCGAAACACACTAGCCATCTACCCCTTCGCCATCGATGGCAAGAACTTTGACGCGCTTAGCAAAGTCTTCACCACCGACGCGGTAGCCAACTACTCAGCCCCGCTCAACGTCCTGACCCCTCTGTCAACGATTCAATCCGTTCTCCAGACAAGCCTGGCATGTGTGACCACCCAGCATTTGCTTGGTACCCAATGGATCGATATCCAGTCCCCTGTCACCGCTAAATCGGTGACATATTTCCGTGCTGCGCACTTCGGAAAGGGAGAGACGGAGGGTCAGGTTCTTTACGCGTATGGCCAGTATCAGGATAACTGGGAGCGTCAGTTGACTGGTAGCTGGCGTATTGCTCATCGGAACTTGGTTTATATGGTTCGTCTACTTCCTTGCCAGATAATAGTGAGGAAGAAGTTTACTAACTCGATGTCCGCGTAGGGTCCTCAAATCGGCAACATTAGTGTCTTCATGTGTTAGCTTGACGTTGATCAGCGTGTTTCTGTTGATACTTGACTATATGCTCTTCTGTACAATATCTAGATACTAGTTGCTAGAAGCTCATTTCACCAAGTCTATCCAATCTATACCGTAGGTATCTTGTTCGAACTGGTACGTCTGGTGTCATACCAGACTTTCTCTTGCAGGCACTCTGCTTAAACTCATATCGACACGCCAGGTAGGCATTGATCATTGTATAGTATAGCTGAGTGCGGATGCTGTCTTAAATTTCGAAAAAAAAAAAAAAATGGAGCTCACGGCAAAGGGCAAATAAATCATGAGGAAATTGTACTTAGTTTCAGGCTGAGCCGAGCACTCGCAAAAGACGAAGAATGCTCCGCTTTTGGAGATGGTTGATAGTGCTATCACAAGTCCTTCTTATTAGAAGATGAATTTCGGGCATATAAATGAATTTCCTTGTCGGGAAAGCCAATTTGTCAACTTACATCGCGAAGCTATTTTCTTATCATAATGGATGACATGGCATTCGATTAGGGAGGATCCAATTGAGCGAGAAAACAAAAGAAATTCAAATTCACAATCCTACCAGTAGGTATAAGGTATCTGTACTATCCCCGAACTCCAACACGCCCGCTGTACATATCAAGCCCCAGTCCGGACCGATGGCCCTGACAACCAAGAGCACATAATTAGTTCAAGGATCGAGCACTCCTCTGAATACAGTGTATGTTCAAATTTTGATCTGACAGATTCGTCACAACACATATTTTTCAGGATTTTCATATATTTTTTTTCATGGCATTTTCTGGTTAAGAAGCTAGGTTCTCAAAAAGCCCGGCAATCAAGCAGGAACTATTTGTGTACCGCGGCTGGGAAGGTCGGCATCATGGGGCTTGTGTAAGCGCCCGGGATAGGCACAGAGCCGTAGTCTGCCTCTCCCGGTGCTGCGGCCATATGTTGAGGCTCGCTCTTTAGTGGCGGGGAGGGTGACCTGGGCGCCTGGGGCGCCGCAAAGCCATCCTGTTGCACACGGGGCGAAGCCTGCTGGACGCGGATGGGTGGAGGCTGGAGCTGGAACGAGGGGGTTGGCCTGGTTGGAGAGCGCGGTGAGGCGTACTGTGTCATCGTTGGATCGGCCTGGCCCTTCTCCGCTGCGGAGTAGGGGTCTACTGAGATGCCGTACGGCGACTTGGGCGGGTAGCTTGCGAAGCCGGGGAACCCGGGGGTGTTGGGAGCGGATTGCAGACGCAGTTGAGCGAGATACAGATCCGTGCGGGCTTTGTCGCGTCCGTCCATGGTCTTCATGAGGCGACGCTTGGTCCAGAGACGGTAAGCGACGACACCGTAGATGAGCAGGACGAGAAGTTCAATGACGACTTCGATGATTGCGCAGACGAGGCCCCAGTCCTGCGAGATGTTAGAAATTGACAAGGGGATACGCTCTATGGAAGTATGAACGAACCTGAAGACGGCAAAGCAGCGCGTAATCTACCGCGTTGGAATAGATCTCTTCACGCGTGTTCTGATTGCAAGACCACCCCCACATGTCCTTGCCATTGCCGGAAGACTTGGAATGCTGGTAAATGGCCGCGCCAACAGTCCACATAACGAAACTGAAGACGAAGAAACAGATCGAAAACGTGCTGTAGTAGACGGTGACCTTTTCAGCACGACGATGTCCGCCTTTCCAATAACCCCAGAAGACAATCAAACACGCAAATAGAGAGAAACAAGCCAGACCTAGTAGCAGGTACTGAGCCCATGGGTTGGTGCCCTCTGCCCAAGCGGGCAGACTATTACGCGAGGGAAGGTTTCTCGTGGCTCTGAAAATGGTCAGGGTCGTGGACAGCATGGCCAGCACAATCAGACTACATGAGAAGTTGACGCTGCGGAGGAACATCTTCGCGATACGGACCCGGAGTTTGATTCGCTGTATTGGTATAAGCATGGTGCAATTCAGACAAGGATATGGAGACCCTCTTACCAAGTCACGAGCATTCTCTTTCTCGGCTACCTTCTCCTGCTTCTCAAGCATGTACTCTTCTCGGAACGTCGGGCTGAGCGGGTTCAATGACTTCGCCGTGTTTGGCACCCTTAGCCCACTCCTCAATGGCGAGGCCAGGGCAGGTGTCATGGGCGGGCGCGAGTCTTCGGCATACTGTGCGGGGTGGTTCGCAGCTACATAGCCGAATCCAACATCGCCAACGCCGCCGTTTTGCTTTTGCGGCGGATCAGCGAAGGGCGACCGGCTCGATAACTCAATCGGTGAGTGCACTGTGGTGGCTTCGGCGAATCGAGCGGTGCGAGGGCTCTTCAGCGAGGCGCCGCAGCTTTCGGATGAGCTGCGGGTCTGCTGTGTCGTATGCGGTTGTTGTAGCGGTAGGTCACCCATTCCGCTGTGATAAGAAGCTCGCATCAGGTCAACAGGAATCACGGGCTTGTCCGTTTGAGGAGAGTCGCTAGCGTTCGACATTGAAGGCAAAAGATGCGATATACAACGGAACGAACAACAATGCAGTCAAGAGAACCAGCTCTTGAAGGGACCCCGATAGAAGAACTGGCTTCACGGAGGGGGATTAAGAACGACTCGCTTCCGGGTGCAGAGCTGAGTCAAATTGGCTGCTGCGGAGACACCTTCGTGGGAGGGTACAACGGCTGAAAAGGTGAAGTTCACAAATTCAACACGCTGATCAGATCGCCTTGGGATATACCGTGTGCGAAACCTGCGTCCACGGATATATAGACAAGCAAAAACAGACCAGAAGCCAGGCGAAGCGACAGAGATTCTCAGGAAGAGAAAGGTATTTGGGGAATGGGAGAATGGCCACTGGGTGCTTTGAATATCAATCACACTGGGTTGTTCGGCTACTCTTCTTCGACGACCGAGAGGGGCAGAGCTGCAGCCCATGGCTGGTCATCACTCGAGCCATACCCAAGTAAGCGCCGAGGGCACGATCGCGCAGGGCCATCTAGGATGATGATTGGAGACGCAGTTCTCGGCGAGCTTGCAGGATGCATGTTCACACCTTCACGGCCCGTCCATCAGCTTGTGTGACTGGCTGAGCGGGGTGATCAGTCAAGCTTGTCACAGTGGAGCCCCTGGCCAGTAAGCTGGCTTGAGAGTCCCCGTTGGCCCCGTTGCTCCTCACGATGCACGCCCCATCACCTCAGCCGGCGCCAATCCGCCGATCGACTGGCCAATCACAGGATTTGCAGAACCGCCTCGACCTTTGGGGGAATGCATTTCCGGGGTGGAAGTAGTAGCACTGTAGTGCAAAGTGCAAATGGTGCGGGAGGTTGGAAAGTGACAGAGGAGGGGTTGCACAGTGGAGGTGACAAAAATACCCCCCAACCGGACGAGCGAGAGAAGAATCCAAAACGTGCCAGTCACACAATAAGCACCAAGCCCTGCTTTCTTGTAGTCCGTGGCGGCTGGAATTCCTCAACATTTCCATCCGACTGGATGCAGCAAATCTATTCTCGCCGAGAACATTTCGCTGTGATGAGTCTAGGGAGGGATATTTTGCATGTTTGCAACTAGACAAGGCGGCGTGTATGCCAGTCTAAATACTTGCACTAACATTCCCAGGCTTGCAGAACAGTGGAGTTCGAGCTTGCGATAACCACAAGCCAATCTCATCTAGGCATCTTCAATTACCCGAACATCATACCACATAGATGGGGATATACCAGTGAGTGATGGATGCTCGAATTGAGTAGATCACCCACCCGCCACAACATCCTCGCATAGGGCTTTGGCATGACTAGCTAGACTGGTATTCTCCTCAGAGATCGCCTTACTACGACATTTTTGCCCTATGTATGAGATCCGATTCCTCAGTTGATGGCTCAAAATCGAGTTGACGGTATACTCAGTATACTCCAAAAGTGGGACTCTAGTCTAGGTACTCATAATTACCAGCCGTAGCCGGATGATCTTCAGAGCCAGGTCCAAGAGATAGAGGTCTACTTGGTCTTTAGCCTTGAATACCAAATCATAATGGGTAGGATAGGGAGTATCCGAAGCCGCTCCTCGGCTGGCTGTATGGCTGGGATAGAGTCTACGTCCCCATGTCCATTTATGGACTTAGACTATCCCAAGCTCGACGAGGGGTACTCGGTCACAACATCATCCCCCCACTCAAGACTCTCTTGACCGTAAATCTTCATCCTACCTTACTACATGACGCCATTAGCGGCCTGTCCAAAGGACGACTATTTCACTTTAAGCCATATATGTTCCAGCTGAATTGGTCACCCTCGTATGACTAAACATCCATGTTGAAGATGGATGCTGGCGTGAGGGTAAGTGAGAATGCGAGGCAATTTAGAGAAAAGCTTCAGCACTCCTGATGTCTCAACTTGATCCAATCATTAAGAGAGTCTTCTCTGAAGAGTTCAAGTATAGATAGCCATGGAAGGACCAAAGACAGGTTCAAGCCTCGCCTCAAATGCCCGAGGCTGTACAAGGTTCATATGCCGGGAATAGAGATGTTTGGGGACTCTGTACAGCCACAGTGATTCATTACTCAAGACTTGATATTAATCACGAAAAGACAAGAGCGGTCAGGTATGTACTTTCATCAAACTTTCAGCCAAATTTCAGTTCCTGTTTGATCTTGTTCAGTATCAGCCTTCTTTTTTGACCGATATTCCTCGAGTCAAGTCAAGCTCTTCTAGTATGGCTTAAGACAGCAAATGCGTAGTACGGAGCGGTGAGATTCACTCCCACGCATCACGATCGGCATACACTCAACCTCATTCCCCAGGATCTACATACATTGTCGATCTGGTTTATCAAAGGAAGACTCGGAGAGATCCAAGTTGTCCTACGAACAGATAGACACGCAGATATGCGGTTTCGCGAATGAATCTCGTGCAAAAGGCATAAAAAGAGATCCGGTTTCAGACAGGAAGTAGTACAGTGACTACATGGCATATAATGCGGAACTTCCATGCCTCAATGAACCACAGATCGAGTCTGAGATACGAGAGAAGCGAGCAAAGCCTCCGAAGAATGGCAATAGAATGTCCTCACTATACTCGTCGGGGCCTTATAATTCCCTGCACTCTCCTTTGTGAGTCCACCCGGGTGATATCCGAACTGAGCGCATAGATGTGACTCGTCTGTTTGCATAAGGCGGGACAGCTCCACCAGCTTTTAGAGTGGCTAGTCCAGCCTCCAATGAGATCACCGAGAAAAAGCGTGTATGCATATTATGCAAGAGACCCTGCACCATTTACGCCCATATCGAGTAATGATAAGTCACTTCAATATTGCATCTGCCCGTCAGCCTCTGCACAGCCAGAAGAATGGGGCCCCGCTGTTCGTATCGGGTTATACTCCGTATATTGCCTCGTTCAGGCCAGGGCGCTACGTGAAACTAGGCGGAACCCGTTGTAAGCCTGATGAATTGGGGTGGGGAGGAGGGGGATGTTCTCAGAATAGTTTATTGGGCCAAGAATATGCCTCAGAGGGCATTATTCATTATTCCACCAATACTCGAGAACAGTCGAAAGGGTATACGGGGTATTCGGGGGAAAGGGGGACGTCGACGAGTCTACTATACATGTAGAGAAGCACAACAAAGGGTGTTCATGATGAGCGAACCGTGGCACTAGTTGATCTACCGGACCGCTGCATCCAGATACGGTGGCATCTTCTGAAATCTGCATGCATTAGTCGTCTGCATTTTATCATTTGTTCATACCTGCCAAGATGATCATTGATGCCTCGGGTTGCCACCAGTTTGTCGGATGACTTCATGACGGTAATACGTCATTGAACCTGGTTTTGCTGACAGGCTGAAAGAAGGTAACTATAGAAAGTGTGACGTTCCTGATGTGACTACTTTGTTTCCCCCTCTCTCAGCCGCATGATTTAATAGTGCATCTGGATAGAGGTGGCCTCACAGGGTCCTAGAGGATGATCAGGTTTGAGTGGACGGCAAGAAGAGGAGACACGCCTCGTGTTGGACCCACGACCAGCCACACGCGTTAGCGGGCTACACAGCCTCAATCTTATCCTAGGTATGGGGTACATAATGTTACTGTGCAGAATACATATATAAGAATGTATCCAGTACATTAATCTCCTCCGTCCCCGGGTCAGGGTTTATCTTGAAAGAGCCTCGACCGTGACCGACTGGGATGTAATGATACGGTAAAAGGTGTAAGGGTTAATGCATCTGCTCTAATTGTTGTGGATAGCTATAACTATTACTACAAGTCCATGATAGAGACAGCAGTACACCAACAAGTACATGATAATGTTTATCATATCTAGTTTAGTATAGTAAGTACATTACTATATGTCTAGTAGTTCAATCTGTGCAAGTAGTTCCTTGCAAGTAATGTAAATTCTGTATATAATGTGATCTCCATACAGACGTATTCTATGTATCGAGTTATACCAGCTTCTCAACTGCCCTCCTCTCCAGTTTCCCCCGTGCCAAGTTTCTTGTTTCTACTCTTTCTCCTCGGGGCCTTTCAAGCTGGCGATTCTGTCATTTCTCTATCCTCCCTGATGCCAGCTTGAACTTGATTTCCAGTGGATCAATCACATCTAGTCCCCTTGCTATACTCCTTTTTGCCCTACCTACCATACTATACTTGCTATACTTACTATACACCTGGTCCATCAGGCATACATCTTCTCCCTCTCTTGTTCCTGCGCCTGCAACACCCGCCACGGTTCCAAACTTCCAAACTTCCACGCCTTCATGCCCCGGTTCCTTGACCATTTGACCAATCTCATCAATTCCACCTCCCTTCAATTGCTATTTTAACGCCCCAGCTCAAAAGGCCACCCTCCCCTAGGAGTCTGGGAGACATTCCGGGTGGATCGTCACTGGGCCTAACAAGTGCAAAGCTGAAACCAACCTCGTCAGCTTGCGCCACACTCGGTTTCCAGGTGAGAAAGAGAAACGCCCCACACGCCCTGGACTTCGCCTTCAAGACTCCTGCCTGGCTTTGCCTATTCCCTTCCCCTCCTCCTCCGATCGGCCGACTTGCGCGTCGCCTCTTTCTATACCTCAATCAATATAGCCTCTGGGTGAAGTCGGTCGCTACCTTTCTTCCTGTCTTCCCCAGCATTTCATCCATTTTCTCCCTGTTGATTCTAACATGACCTCGGAAATAGCCGTTGCCTTGGTTCGTCCACCGCTGCAGGCTGGCGCGAATACTTCTACCTCCATGGCGGCATTGATGCACACGAATAACGAGTCCATCGCCATCTCCAATTCCATCACCGGCACCACCGCTTCCATCGCGAGCCCAGAGTCCATCGCTTTTCTCAAACCTCCCGGCAAACACGATTCCAACTTGAGCTCCATCGCTAGCGCCGGGTTGCACGTCTCGCGATCCCAATCCTCCCAAATGACGAGTCCTGCTCCAGCGCCGGCGGATCGGCCGGTCGACCAAGAAAGAGATGTTGAACGGAATAGCTCACAGGTGGCTCGTGAGGCCCTGGGGGCTAGCGAGAAATCGCCTGGTCCCACAATCCACGAGCCATCGGTTCATGCGTCTCCAGAGCAGATGCAGGTCGACTCACACCCGAATGATACATCATCGGACCCTTACGGAACAGCCGATCACAATCAGAACAACAATTTAATGCCGACGTCCACGGTCGCCAGCCCAGGTCCCATTGAGGAGTCCTTGCAGGGTGCAGACCGGCCTCGCCCGCGAGAGGACACGGAGATCGATCAAGAGAGTAACAAAGCATTTTCGTATCCTATGCCCACTGGTGGGATCAACGACCCGCGTCGAGGACTGAGTTTGCCGACTTCCGGTTATAACAGAGGCAGCCCTCGCTCCCCTTCCGCGAAGAAGCACCGCTGCCCCTACTGCGCAACCGAATTTACTAGGCAACACAACCTCAAGAGTCATCTCCTCACCCACAGTCAAGAGAAACCGTTCGTTTGCCAAACCTGCCAGTCACGGTTCCGCCGACTACACGACTTGAAGCGACACACCAAGCTGCACACGGGCGAGCGACCACACACCTGCCCCAAATGCGGGCGACGATTTGCTCGCGGCGACGCGCTGGCGCGACACAACAAGGGTCAAGGCGGATGCGCTGGTCGGCGGGCAAGCATGGGAAGCTTCCACCCAGAAGATGACTATGTCGACGGTCACCACCCAGACGACGGTATGGATGGTGTCGTATACATGGAGCCGGAACACATAGACGAGGAAGATGAGCGACGGCTCGGTATTCCCAACATCCGCCGGCATGATACCGATCAAATGGCTCGAGGCGATTCCCCTCACGCTGGTCGCCAACCCAGCACGTATCCGCCGATCGCCGCTTATCGTTCGGGTCTTCCACTACCTCAAGGCATACACGGTAGCTCGGGCGCTTCAACGACATCGGCAACCGCACAGCCGACCAACCACACTTTCCCGCCCGCCGGACACACGTCTGGGGCGTCGATTTTCCCACCGTCGACTATCAGCGATAGCCCGAGACCGATCTCTCCCAATGCTCTAGCACCGCACGACCCGAACGTGCAGCCCCCGCACACAATACACTCCCCAGGACTGGGTCAGTCGTTACCGCACCCCCAGCCTTATGCGCGAACAAGCCAGCCCTCCGCGCCAAATCATGCGCCGCCTACCATCGGTCTCCCACCACCTCAAGCCGGGGTGCATCTACCTCCGCCAGTCATCAACTCTCCGCAGGCACGGTTCGACCCCCAGACCACCGCCAAGCACACACCCTCCTCACACAGCCACTCTGGTAGCTACGGGTTCACAGCGCCGAAAGTCGGACTGGACGGAGCATCAGATTCCTCGGGCGGTGAACTCGAGAAGCTTTGGTCATATGTTCACGACATGCATAAGGAGTTGACGAGCCTGCGCACTGAAGTTGCAGCCCTGCGCGCGCACATTGCATCGACAAATGCGCCGCCTGCTCCCGTACCGGTGGAGGTAAATCAGAGCAATCCCGGTCCGCGATAATAAGCTTGCCGCGCCGTGCTGTTCAATTGTTCTTGGTGTGTACGATATGAATATCTCTCCTTGATTACATCTATCGGTTTCTGTTGTAGAGCCGACTGTCGACCTCCTTCTCCTATTTTGTTCATACCGTCCGACTACCTATCCCAGCGTTCCTGCTACGAGGACGTTCAGTCTTTTGATGCCCTTTCCCACGATCATACTCCCGACACTTGCGGCGCTGGTGGTATTTTCCTTTTCTTTGATTTCTTTTTTCCGTCTAGTGCACTAATTCTTCCGTGATGATGGGATACGGGGTACTCGAGATTTGAGCTATCAGTCTTGATATCGCCCTCGTGCTCCGTCTTTCAATTTTTTGCCCCCATTGCCTTGTGGGCTTGATTTCAATTTCAAATTCATGCCTGAGGGGTTGTTTGAAGCGCAAGGTGTTTATTTTCACTCTACTTGCTTGTCTTTTCCTCCTGGATCAGCTGACGGAGTTCGGCGTACCAAAACTGGATGTATTGCGACAGAGACATGCTCGATCCTCAAGTCTGTGATCGGGCTGTCAATTTATTCCATGACTATGGCTATGGCAGCCGGGATCAAGTCTGCTATACCTTCTCCAGGAATCATGTTCCTGGTTGATGGCTATCTGGCAGATTGGAGTCCCGGTTACCTACTCCATTTCTATGTTTTCCTTTTTTTCACACTTTATTTCCTTCCATTTTTTCCTATATCCGTGACTTGGTGCGGCCCCGACTGCATTCTCGAGTGATGCATGGAATGACTGAGATGGAGTTTTCTTTTTTTACACCTCTTTGCGCTCTTATATTTCCCTTTTCTTTCTTCTGTTGAGCTATTCTAACTTAGGTAGTGATAATATACCCTGATTGAGCAATGTCCCCTTACTATCTAGAAAGTCATATTCTACTGTAGATTTCACTACGTACCTTTATGAGCATCTGCACTTTATATCCACACCTAAAATAATAACAAATCTCCACCTACACATACTCTATGTACATAGTAAGTAAATCTCCAACTTTCACCACCCCATGTGTCTGATCGTCTCCACCCCAAACCTCGGCGTCCCCACCCCGGCCCAATGATTGAACCGAGGCCCTTCCCCGCTTGCTACACGAACCTGTTACCCTAACAGTTAGTCTTATGAGCTCTTAACTAGTCTCTTCTCCCCTGAATAATAAACCTGCAATTCTCTACCTCAAACAAACCTCACAGTACATTATACGCCACCAAAGCTTAGGTACTTGCAATGTCGTCCGTCGCCCCGTCACGATCCCTCCAGGCTTCGGCTTTGACGTTTGTCATTTTGTCTATTGGACATACGGTACGTTTACATTTGGCTTTTTGTTTCCCCGCATTACGGGTTATGCATCCTGGGAGCTACGTACCTACTCCCGGGGTATCTGGGCAGTAGGTTAAGTGTACATTGAAACATTGACTCGATATGTTACATGTTACATGTTTGCGGATGCGTTGCTGTTGGTGCTAGCGACTCGGTTACTAATATGATATGCTATGCTACTTATAGGTCCAGGGTAGACAGTGGACTGCCGAGAAGGTATTCAAGAATATCAAGGGGTCTAAGCCGTGGGCTTGTGGGACTGTGGGATGGTTCCAGGTATGTATCCTCCGAGCGCCTCTTTAAGCTTGAGTTTGAGCTTGAGCTCGATAGCACCCTGGAAATAGTCTTTCAGGATTGGGAATTGTTGCTAATACGTGTTTGGAATACATAGGGAAGCGCATTCCTACTCATGACTGGCACGTCCATCCCTACCCTACAATTCCATCCAGTTCCAATTTGGCCTATACACTGTTGGAATTATCGCGAGTCCAATCCTCCTAACACAAATATCTTGTCTCTAGGTATCCTCCACTACCAGTGGTCCAACAACCCCACCGCCCTACAGGATCCCCTGAACAAGGCGCTGGCGAGTATCGCCAATGCCATTCTCTGGGCTAGTTCGGCGTGGTATGCTAAGACCGGTGTGAATGATAATGCTGTGTTGGTGGGATTGTCGGCTGCGTTGCACTCTTATTCTGTTTTCTCGCAGTGAGAATAACGGGTTGGGGTTGGGGAGGGGATGTAGGGGAGGATGGATGTAATATCTGGGTTGGTTGATATTGATATCTTCGGTGAATTGGATGGTCAATTTGATGGGTGGATTGATTTGTTGTATTATGTCATTATATGATGTTTAGTGCACCCAATGGCTAAGGGAATAATAGCTTGTGTAGAGATCTGCCATGGTCTCGATCACTGCGTAGACGAACCTTGCCGCCTGACAAATTCGAAGGATAAAATCTAGCACCATCAAAGCTTACGAACCACCAGACTACATTTCTTCTCAAGTTGATCTAAGTAGATCTAAGTAGACTGCCTCCGACGCATCGTCCACCCAATAAACAACCCCACATCCGCCACAACAGCTCGCGGCACTCCGCCCAACGCCCAACTCCGCTGGACCCACTGCGGAATGGAGCCCCCAGCATCAGAAGTAGTCGCCATGGTCCATTCAATACGAGATTGAGATTGAAACTCGGACTGCCCAGTGGACGGTTGATCCGTGGCCGTGCCTGCTGGTAGCAGCTCCACGCGCTCAATGCTCGCGTAATTTGCGAAGAGAGTGCGCTTCGGTACGGAGGCGGTGATTTTTTGGTGCAGGGCTTTTGGCGTGGATGATGCTGCTGGGTGTAGTGGTATTTGGACGGTTAGGAAGCCCGGTCGGTGCCCTTCTTGTGACTGGGTTGGGGGTGAAGAGGCCGTGGACGTGGAAGGGACACCGTCGTATGCGGCTGAGATGGTTAGGGATATAAAGGTGCGCGGGGCTATCAGGGCGGATGGGTGGAAGGTGTGAGTTATCAGATTGACTGTAATAGGCGTTAGCATTAGTATCGCGATTGAATATGCATAATCTAGATACATTAGTTAGTCTGGGCTTACCTTCCATATTAACCCCCCTAAACCGAAGCCCATCCACTTCAATCTCTCCAATATCCTCCGGCGCCCATTCCACCAGCCTCTCCACAGCAGAAACACTAGGTGTATACTCCATCTCATGCTCCGCATGCTCCGATCTCAACCCAGCCTCGAATTCGCGCCATGACGCGGTCCCCTTCGAGCTCTCGTTGACATGTTCACTTTGGCGACAGACCCAAAACTCAGACTTGTCTTTTGCTCCTCCACTCCTAGTGCTGGCGAGTGGCTCGGCGGGCTTGCGCCAGCCTCGTAGAAGCTTTACTTTGGCTTGCGATGGTGGAGAGGGGCGTGGTTTGGTGTCTGTGGTGAATGTGGACGGGATGGAGTGGAGAAGGTCGAGAGCTTCGTGGAGAGCGGTGCTGATGTATTGGTGTAGGTCGGGGCGGGATGAATCTGTGGAGAAGGAGGGGTGAGGAGGGATTGAAGTGAAGGGATGGGGTTGGAGTTGGAGAAGAGACATTATGGGGGATAATTGATGAGGGTGAGGATGTGTGTAGGTGGCTGCTGGGTGTAGGATGAATCTGCAGGTTTATGTGGTTTTGTTTTGAAAGGGGAAGCTTAGGGCCGAGGGATCGGCGGAACTGGTTGATCGATCGATTCGATCGGATGAATTGTTCAAAGTGACAGAGTGGCTGTTATCAGCGGGGCACATCGAACTAGTCGTAGGCTGTAGCTTATCATTTCTCATTAAAAGGGCCGTAGGTGTACAGACCCCCACCACTCTATATATATACATTACAGGCATCGAATACCTGGTCCAACGCTGCCGGTCTCAAAGATTTCTACCAGGCCTGCGCCCAGTGCTTCCTCCAGTACCCAACGAAAATGCATCCCATAAAGATCCTTCCACTTCTTCGTTCGACCAGGCAGAATGCCCGCAAATTCGCCCCGTGCTCGCTTCGCCAGGTGGAAACTCTTCTCAGTTTCCACAGCACCATCCCAGCGATCCTTGAGCAATTGCAGAGGGGCTTCATTGCAGGTGGACCGCCGAAGTAGAGCGATCAAATGAGCCCGACCAGTCCCGAGCAGCCGCAGATAGGTTCCAGTGTTTGGCAATGACAAAAATAGAGTCGCTGCACGAGCCTGGGCATCTGTCTGTACCGCTCGGTCGGTATCAGAAGGATGGGCCGGGCCCCTCCGACTGGCTGAAGAGACTACTGCCTGGGGTAGATTTGGAAGAGACGCGACATTCAACGAGGCTTGTGTATAGGATGATGACGAGACAAGGAACCCAGCACGAACTAAAGCGCGGTATTCGTCAGGGGTGAAGACACTTTGCGAAAGAGCAGATGAGGATCCGATGCGGGTGAGGATATCGAGGAATTTCTCTGCGAGATGTCAGCTCCTGTGCCCCCCCCCCCAAAGAATAGACCCGAAAACCGAGTACTTACCCTTCAGCTCATCTTCCAAAACAGTGCTCCCTCGAACCATGTCCTCCCAGTCCTCGGCCAAGACCAAGCAGTCACCTAAACCTGCTGCGTCACTGCCACGACCTGGAACGATAAGTCGTCGAACACGGCCGGACTGCACCAGCACAACAATCTCCCGTTCCACCTGTGTCGGTGCATTCAGCAGGGTGTGTACGTGTGCGACAGAGGCAAGGGGAGGCAGCGACCGGCGCAAATTCAAGACCTCCGCAATACGAGTGCTGTTCATTCCCGCGCGCTGCGGAAGTTCGTCGAACATCCTCGTCCGAATCGAGAGGATCGCTTGTACCACATTCTGGACTTCTGCAGTGTCAGAAATAAAGCGCGATCCACCTATATCGGGGAGAGGGTCATCGTCGATTAGTTCCTCGGCCGCCTTCACGGCGGCAGTTGCGGCCGTGCGTGTATGAGCGGCAAATGGTGAACTTCGAGGCTTGGGGGTGGACTTGCGCTTCTTGACACCGGAGACTGGAGCTGATGTGAGACGCAGGGTCATACCGGGACAGTCAGTAGCGAAGTGTTCCAAACGAAGGACCTGACTGACTGACTGCATCCAGGAGATGGTCGCAACCTGGAGGATTATCTCATCGTCAGGTGATTGGGCTCGGCAGAATCCGAGGTTCCGCCAATCGTAGATAAGATGGAGTAGATGGGTATGTGTATTACCGTATGGTAACATCGCCGACCTTGCGGGAATTGGCGGGTGTTGGTATCACCGGGTCAGAGTCAATACGCGCTGTCATTGATGGCACCAGAACCCTGGCAGCTTTGGGTCTCGCCTTGACTTCTTTTTAGTTCGTGATCGATAAGAACAAGGGAAAAAGCAGGCTGTTTGTCTTCCTTTTTAGCAGGAAAACACTGGCTCCTCAACGGTCATTGTACAGGACATCTCTTCAAAGTTCAAACAAACTTGCTGCAGTCTTCCCCACGGCACCTGATTTGATTGCACATGACGTAGCCATGAGAAATTCGATCTTCATTTGATCCTCTTGTCATCCAAAAAAAAAGCTCCCACCTCGATGCCTACAATTTAACCAATCTCGCCATTCCTTCACTCGTATTTAGCCGCCCTCCCTACGCTGTCATTGCCTCGCTTGGAGGTCGTTGTCACCTCTCACCCCTCCATTCCTGCCCCGCCTTCCAGGCCGATCTTTCACGATGACGGTCTTCATCGCGTCTCTGTGAGTGATGCAATAAGCCCCCAGCACTAGCTCAGACATTGAAATCTAATGATCCATCTCACATAGCTTCCTTCCTTACACGGTCAATTTCCGGGTTGATAACCCACGCGATCGTCGCCCTGAGACCACTCCTCCTCCCCCTAATTCGGTCGCCGACACAGTCCCTCCTCTGCCCGCGCCCACCGCTGCGGCCAGTCTATTTGAAAAGAGCAACCCCAAGACTCAACCAGGCCTCACGCCAGGTGCAACCACAGATCACGAGCGCATTTTTGCCAACAACCTTGCCAAGGCCGAGAAGGAAAAGTCTGGATACCCGTTTCCATCGTCTGCCCTCGAGAACCAGCTTCTCACGGAAAGCGAAGCTCACTCCCCAGCATGGGGCGCAACCACCTCCCTCAACCAGCCGCTCAAGGCGCCGACCCTCATTTCTCCATCTCCGTCCATTCTCAAGCATCAGGATCCCATCATCGCACCAACTGAGAAGTCTGTGCCACCCAAGATCCCTGAGTCTGAACCCGTGCCCCCACTCGGAGCCAAGAAACCTCAGGGCGGGGATCGCAAGCTGTCGTTTTCGCGAGCCGAATGGACGATTGAGACTGCCGAGCAAGGAAATGGCGGGTTGCGCAATGCTGTTCGATCTGCCAATGAGTCGGGATACCTGGGAGATATGATGTGGGTGGGCACCCTGGGCATGCCAACGGATCCGCTGGTGAAGTGGACGCGTAACGACATTGCCGAGAGATTGGAGGATGAGTACAATTCGTTGACGGTGTTTGTCAACGATGGTGACTTTGATGGTCACTATACCCATTTCTGCAAGACCATCCTCTGGCCCGTCTTCCATTATCAGATCCCGGATAACCCCAAGAGCAAAGCCTATGAGGATCACTCATGGATCTACTACGTGAAACTCAATGAAGCATTTGCAGAGCGAATCGCTAAGAGCTGGAAGCGCGGCGATGCAATCTGGGTTCAGGATTATCACTTGCTGTTAGTCCCGGCCATGCTCCGCAAGATGCTGCCGGATGCGCAGATTGGCTTTTTCCTGCACATTGCATTCCCTTCCTCGGAGGTTTTCAAGTGCCTCGCACCGCGCAAGGAACTGTTGGAGGGAATGTTGGGTGCCAATCTGATTGGTTTCCAGACTGGTGAATATTGCCGCCATTTCTTGCAGACCTGCAGTCGCATTCTGTGCGTCGAGGCTACAAATGAAGGCATCCAGATGGAGGATCGATTTATCAATGTGGGCACGTTCCCGATTGGTATCGATCCGACCTCGTGGGATAAGCGCCGTAAGGCCGCGGATGTCGAACGATGGGTCGATACAATCTCCGAGCGGTATCACGATAAGCGATTGATCGTCTCGCGAGACAAGATCGACTCAGTTCGGGGTATTCGTCAGAAGCTCCTGAGCTATGAGCTGTTCCTCAACACCTACCCAGATATGGCAGATAAAGTGGTCCTGATTCAGGTTGCGACCAGTACCACCGAACAGCCCGAGCTGGAGGCGACTATCTCTGATATTGCCATGCGTATCAATTCCACCCACTCAACATTAGCTCACCAGCCTCTGGTATTCCTCAAGCAAGACTTGGCGTTCCCACAATACTTGGCTCTCATCACGGTTGCCGATGCTCTGATGATCACCAGTTTGCGCGAGGGCATGAACTTGACCAGTCACGAGTTTGTGTATTGTCAGGACGGCAGTTATGGGGACAAGAAATATGGTTCCCTTATTCTCAGTGAATTCACCGGTAGTGCATCCGTCTTCGGAAACCATGCACTCTTGGTGAACCCCTGGGACTACAGGCAATGCTCGGAGGCAATCCACACTGCGCTGACGCGGGACGAGAAAAAGCGCAAGGAAGTTTGGGAGGCGCTGCACCGCGCTGTGCTACAAAACTCGACTGCCAACTGGGTCAAGTCATTCAATGAGACACTCAGGAAAGTATGGAACGAGCAGTCGTCCCGGGAGATCATGGCCGTGCCACGACTGTCGGTACCCCGACTTATCGAGAAGTACCGACAGAGCAAGCGTCGACTCATGATTGTCGACTACGAGGGCACCCTCGCCTCATGGGGATCCCCACGCAGCATCATTCTGACTACCCCGCAGCGCGCCATCACCACTCTCACCGAATTGACCGACGACCCCAACAATGTGGTCTACGTGATGAGTTCGCGCATGCCAGAGGAAATGGAACGGCTTTTCCGCCAGGTTAACAACCTAGGCCTAATCGCCGAGAATGGCTGCTTCGTGCGCGAGCCCAACGCAGATGAATGGACACACCTCGCTGATAAAGACCACATCCAAAACTGGAAATCATCTGTTGCTCACATCCTGTCTTACTTTAAGGATCGCACGGAGGGTAGCTGGATCGAGGTGCGCCACTGTTCGCTCGTCTTCCACTACGGCTCGGCCGATGACCGCAGCGTCGCAGCACGCCTTGCGGCCGAGTGTGCAGATCATATCAACGACGCGTGCAAGAACCAGGGTGTGCACGCAATTCCCGTTGAAGGCGCTCTGATCGTTGAGACAACCAGTACGAACAAGTCTTCGGCAGCCGAGCTAGTCTGGCGATTATGTCTAGAAGGTCCTGAGAAGAAGGACGCTTGCAAACCGGACTTTTTGTTGATCATCGGTGACAACCGCGAAGACGAGCCCGTGTTCCGTTGGGCGAATAAGTTACAGAAAGCCAAGGTTGTCGATTACGCGATGACCGTCACCTTGGGATCGCGCAGTACCGAGGCCAAGGCTACCCTGACTCAGGGAGTAACTGGTAAGTCATCCTCGAAATTTGACTCCATTCTCCACAACCAACTAACATATCTTAGGTGTTCTCTCCTGCTTGCAACAACTGGCAGCGCCATCAGACAAATCATCTGCGCCAGCGCGTTAATCAACGACGCTGATAGAGGATAGAGAGGTAATTGAGGTAAAGATCATCTGGTGCCTGCCCCTACCCTACAAAAGAGCGAGGCATATTTCCATCAACATGAAAAGACCGGCAAGACGATTCTATGAAGACAAGATTAAGAGTGACGGGCGTTTTCGGTACATCAATGTGACTTTTTGGGTTGTTTTTATTTCGGGGCTCGTAGATGGTTAGTTTTGGATACAGATATTGCGAGCAATACTATTGTACTTGGGCATTTGCAGCTTTTCTTGAGTAGATAGTGGAATGGACACTGTCTATCTTCATGTAGGGCTGACAATCTAGTATGTTGGACGGGCTATGCTTTTAAATCTACGAGCTTTCTGCCCGAGAAGCGAATGTTGACTTTACAGGCTCCTTGGATGATTTCCAATTCGTCGGAGTGCAGCGAGTATCTTGGAGGGGCTATAACGTATGTATCACCATATTGACTCGTTCCTTTCTAGAAATGAGGTATGCTAGTCACCCATGCCACAGTCGTGTAAGACCCAGTAGGAAGAGCTCTCAACGACGAAAAAACAAGGCCCATGATCCCTAGGCGTGCAATAATGTAGAAGTTAAAACTGACAATGATAGTAACTAACAGAGTCCAAAGAGCGGTTGGGCGAGTGATGGCAACCATCCATGAAGGAAGCAGGTCCTTTGAGTTGGGGAACATTGCAGCGTCTGAGAGACCACTCACGAAGCTTATGACGAAAGCTGCACCAATGGATGCGAGAGAAAAGACACGCCAGGATATCAGCTCAGCGTGAGTGGCGAAAGGGAAATCCCATCTATCCAGGAAATTGTTAACGTTAGCTTATAAGGACGACCGTAGCCAAAGGCAAACGAGAAGTTCAGACTTACGCGGCCACATGAATCCCACAATAAAGAAGAGCAGTGAAACTGCATGTCATATCAAAGATAAAAGTTTCAAATGGCGTTGTGATAAGATCATGATCGCGTGCCTGTTGGATCTTCACGAGAATTTCCATATCTCTGCTCAAGAAAGGCGTTCGAACGGTCTTCCACAAGACAGACACCCAGTTATCCTCCTTGACGAGAGCACGAACATGAACCCATCCGGTGGAATCCTTCCCTATCATATTGTGGACCTCAATTGGCAGATCATCACGGTTGCATTGTAGATGGACTGCGATAGACGTGCCCATGTCTTTAGGCTTATACCACCATACCCCATATATTAGAATACCACAGACCACATAGGCAACAGTTGACAATTCGATGGGGGATACTGGTAGATCGCAGGCCCATCTTGTAATGATATTGCACAGAAACCAGGTACTTTGAAGGACGGTAAAGAACTTCGCAAACGAGTCTGCTTTCGTTCGATCTTCGATATCCTGGTCTCTGAAATCTGAACAGTGCACTATACCAGCCTGGATGAGAGGTTTCATATCGCGGGGCAGTATTTTGTAAATCCATTGATCCTGCGTCTGCAACACTAGTCCGCCAGCGATGACACAGAAACATTGAGGGAGCGTCCACTCGGTGTGAACTGGATGCAGATCCACGTGGTCCAAGTTTTGGACTTGTTCAAGCGGCCTAGACCGTTGTGATAGCCACAGTTTTGGCTCTGATGATTCCGCGTCTCGAATTTTCTGTGCCTTATTGCACACTTTCTGCAATTTTTTCGCATCGACGAGCTGAGAGGTCGCTCGCAGGAAGGTAACCTCAGGGGCTAAGATACATAGAACCCACGCACGTAATTTACTGGTTGTGAATCTTGCAACGGACGTATTGCGAGGAGGAACGTCCATGTGAAGAAGAGTCCATGTGCAGGCAAAAATTGTCGACAAACAAGTCCACAGGATGTCCCATGCTGAGCGACTGTTCCCGTCTAACTGCCAGCTCAACAGAGGTGTTGAGCTAGACGCCATACTTTGGCTCTCAATGAAGGACAACAAAATTAGGACGCGTGTGGAGCCCGGGGTAGATCCATTCGTCGACAGATAAAGGTTGCTGCAAATAAACTTTGCTTCTCGTGAGAGACGAGGGCATTATCCTTGGCTTGGACTAATATCGGTAAGCAGTAAAATGTTGTGCAGGAAGTTGTCACAAAAGAGAGGGGAGAGGACCGTGTCGTGCTAATTTCTTGTAAAATACAGCCCCCACAATACTGAAGCTGTACGATAAAATTAATAGACTACAGTATTTTAGAAAGCGGTCTAGATCAATGTGCTTCAAATAACACATAATCGGAACTCGTATATGTAGAATGTATGTTCTAAGAATTCTGTCTAAAGAGTGCGAGGTTTAAGGGAACTCGAAAACTGCTTTAGAGCGCGCATTATAACGGTTTATTTGGTTTGCGGACAGCTTTACAAGGTCCACACCAGCCTGAGTAAGAAAACCTGTAAGACTTCATCTACCTGTTGACTGGTCAATATTCCATTGGAAATGAGAGCAGGCCTAACGCCCAATCGTTGGGTTGAAGCGGTTCCTTGATGATTGCAGATAGAATGTCCGCAAGGTCATCACCACAGATGCTCTCCCCAAATCCACCCATTCTTTCCAACAACTCACAAACACTAGATCCAGAAGAGCTACTACGGTCATCGTCAAGGTCCATCGACTCCTCCGACGTATCGACAAGATCATTGACATCTCGGATAATTATGGAGAAGCGAGGACAATTCTCCTGCGAGGGACGCATTGAAGCAATCCTCCGACCCCGCCAATCTTGCCAAGGTGCATCAAAGCTGCGGTATACTGCCCAAGTTAGATCACGCTGATTATCTATCCGCGCCTGACCCACTGTTGAGTTAACGCTTGTTATGTTCAAGGGTCCTGGGCTCCACCAAATAGCATCTTTGTGTTGATCAAGTGATCGGATCACCTGTAGTTGTTTACGAAGTTTAGAGAGAGAAACGGAGTCAAGGCGGATCCAGTCACCGTCTGGACTTCTATCTTGCTGTTTGGTCCGGGAAAATGGAGTTTTCGCACGGAGAGGGTTTGTAGATGTCCCCATCATGTCTGATAATCTTATCGTCTCGCGACATCGAGGGTATCGTGTCCAGGTGACGTCCACGAAAGCATTGAAAATCACATTCGTATGGTGGTAGTTGAACCAGTCCCATTCGTACCTGTGTAGTCTCTGTTGCCAAGGTGTCGCTTCGTTTCGCGCTGTTCCGTGGATATGTTCAGCTGTTGAAATGTTCATGTCATCTCCGGTGGAGTGGTGACCACTAACACTGTTAGCATAAGTGTAGATAGATTCATGTCTCTGTCTAGCATACTCTTCACTTGAATCAGAAGCTTGAGTACCAAGACTGGCGGTATCAGTAGCCAAGACAGAATCCGAGCTGGGAGAAAGTTCTTTAAAGGGACTCCCACGGTTTCCAAGGTCATCCCCTACAAAGGAACTGTCACTTCGATTACCGCCACTACCTTCACTGTCACTACCACTCACTTCTTCTTCTTCTTCTGCTATTCTCACCGATTTAGTAGTAGTAGCCGACCAGTCAGAGCGGCAAAGCTTGAAGAGCTCATATAATGCTTCAACAGCATCATTCCGGTGTAGAAAGGGGATATTTCCAGGCATGTCTCGTATCCGTCTGGAAATGGCTCTCCTGAGTCGGGCGCAGTTGGGTGCTGATTGTAGGTTGAGTTTATTCGGAAAATCGGCGCGGATGCTGCGTAACATATTGAGGACATCCTGCTGACCGAGGGCGTCATTGGTCAAGCCAAGGGTGGCCCAGTGTTGATAGCCTCTGAGGCAGGACATTTTTTGCAGAGATCTTGAAAGTTAGATTGGATAAGTGGCTGGATATAACCATTCAGATTGCGTTTAGTGAAGCCTGTTCGTCTAGGTTGGTTAACAAGACTATTGCTGCTGATGCTTATGTTTGAGGCAATGCCCTGACTAGCCGGTGACTTTATACGAAAGTGCAATAGTATCTAGATCATTCTTTGTTCAGAATTGTTTTCTTTGTATGTTTCGCCGTCAATAGCTCCATTCATTGTCTGCAGTTCTATGAGCGCTGTGAATGAAACTAACTCGTTCAAAATGTGGGAGGCCAATCCCTTTATGTTCGGATCACAATTCTTTACCGTTCAGGGGCTTGTTCTTTCAACATTGTGTCTCGTTTTTTTGTTGTCTCCCTCCAACTAGAGTGCATCAAAGGTAGTTAAGAACGACCATATGAAAACTTAATGAAACGAGAGCCTATTGTCCATGTAGGGATTCCTTATCCGTCACAGGGATGCTCGATAACCTAGATAACGATCGATAAACCCCGATAAGCCCGATAACGGTTTACTCGGCGTCGGCAATTCCAGTAATCAGCCAAATCGCCGGGGGCCGAGGCTGGCTGAATGTGGAGAGACGAACGAAATAGCCCGTTTCCCTATATTCTGAAAATCTCATTCTCCCTCTTCCTCGTCCTACACAGACTCTATCTCAAAATGACTCCCCTTAACGCGTCCTTTGAGGACGCCATTCGTATCACTCCGCAAGGCAATAACAAGTACAGCGCCAATCTTCGCTCAGAATGGTGCATTGGAACTGGTACCTGAAACCCGCATCCCCATCGACCTCTCACCCAATTATACGGTAAATAGCTCACAAACTTCTCCCCTCTCAGTTCCCCATGGCGGCTATACAACAGCAGTCATCTACAATCTCGCCCTGACACACTTCACCCACGCCCATCCAAAACTATACGACACCCCCGCATCCCCAGTCTCCCTCCAACTCTCTTTCCTCCGTCGCACAGCCGCCGGCCCCGCAACATTTGAAGTCGAAGATGTAAAGATCGGCGCGCGAACGAGCACAATTCACATCAAGCTCCTCCAGCCATCTGAGAAGAAACCCGATCAACTCCAAGTCAATGTCGTCGGCTATATCACCGTTAGTCCGCCCAGCGCGGAGGTCGGTATTACTGGGACTACGGGGTGGAAACCACTCCCGCCGCCGCCACCAGGTTCCCTTCCCGATGGAAAAATTGATTTCCCTACTCTGGCACGCACAGGCAAAGACGGCGCTTGGACAAAACTCACCCCTCCCTTCCTTGAATTCCGCCGCGCAGGCGCACAGCTCGAGCTGTTCGCGCCCGGGAAAGCCGAGGCTCAGCAACAGCGCACGGGGAGCATGGCCATTGACCAGTGGGCTCGGTTCCAGCCTGGTGGGGATAAGGACGGTCGTTGGACAGATGCCGCGGTCGTCTACTTATTGGATATGTTCCCCATGGCGCTGGATGGCTTTGATACCCTGTCCGCGACGGCGGTGGCCGAGGCTAAGGGCGAGCCTGTGCCGGAATTGAAGGCTAAATTTTGGTATCCGACTGTTACGTTGAATATCGATATGAAGAAGCATTTGCCGAAGGAGGGGGTGGAGTGGCTGTATAGTCGGGTTGTGACTAAGGTTGTGCGTGGTGGAAGGACGGATTTGGATGTTACTGTGTTGGATCAGAATGGGGAGGTTATTGCGATGAGTACTCAGGTTGGACTTATTGTGAGTGCGAGTCGGAATGTTGGGACTAGGAAGTTGGAGAAGTTGTAGATGTTGGTTTGGTTCCTCTTGGAGGTCAGATTTTGTTGTTTCCCGTGGGCAGGGCTGCGGTTGTGTTTGATTGTATATAGCACTGCAAATAGAGCTGGGGGTATATACCATATTCGAGTCTAGGACTTACACATACACATACAGCAACTAAATCGCAATTAACTTGAAACAAATTAAATGCCGAATCAATCCTTTAGGTGCTTTTGGTTGATACCGCGGCGATTCATAATTGATAATGTATCTAAATACGAATAACTCATGCAACCATCAGAGAGTAGTCAATCCAAGAAAAGTTTTCCTCATCCATGAATCGAGCCCCTAACCTTGTCGTTCCCTATATGCTTCACCTTGTCCACTCCGCCATCCACGGACACCGACAAACATCGCCAGTCCCTGCCTGTTCCTGATATACACCTTTATACCCCCCTGTTACCGTCGAAATAGTGATGGATGGATTAAATTAATATAATATAAAGCTCTAAGAAAGATCTATAATGATAAAAAATAATGTTATCCAAAAAAGTATCCAAAAAATGTACTCACCCGCGCCTAGGGGTGTGCCCGGCCGTCCGTGGAGCTCGAAGCGTCGACACTGGCCCAGTATTTTTTTTTTCGTCTTTTGTTTGCCCACTTCTCCAGGGCACACCAATGGTTCACCAATTTATGGTGGATACCAACTAGGCCATCGGAGGGGGGGGGGCGGTGATTGTTTGACCTTAAACATGGTCATAACCCTTGTTTGATGCCAGATTTGCCTTTGCATTCAATGACAATCTTAGATGGGGGTCATTACCAAGGCCTTACCTTAACTGTTTTATATTGACAGCATATTTACATGAGACCATCCCCATTCTATGCATCACGAGATATTTACATCGCAGGTCTCACCACCAAGTCCACACCCCGGGCCTAGACCCAGCCTACCTACAGCTTCTGCTGTCCCTCAGGCGTAACAATCCAAAAAGCCATAGCATCAGCCTTAACAACCTTCCTCTTCGCCCACTCCAAATGTCCCCCCGCACCGGCCTCATCCTCCTGCACAGCCTGCGCCCTCACCCAATACTTCCTTCCGACGCGCGCAACAACCCTCGACCTCACAACCAACACCTGCGGCGTCGTCACAGGCTTCTTATACCGCACATCCAACTGCACCGTAAACGTCTTGCCACGAGGATTCTTATCCACAGCCCCCGAACCCGCCGCCGATACGGAGAGCGCCGAAGCATGCGCCGCCACAGCCAGCGACATCGCCTCGTCAATCATCGTCGCGACAACGCCCCCATGCACGGTAGACGGATGACCGGCTATCCCCGACCCTCCCAGATCATATATCATTATGATATCCGCGGGATTGGCGCCTGGAGTGGGTGGTTGGGTTGGGGTTGCGGCGGCATCTTGCTTGGTTGCGGGGAGCCAGGTGGGTGGTTCGGCGAGTGGGGTGTTAAGTTGGCGGCGTTGGAGGGTGAGGACGTGTGGAATGGTGGATGGCGTGGCTATCGTTGCGCCGAAGAATCCATCCTCGCCGCTGGGTTTGGGACGGCGGGAGTCTGTTGGGATTGGGGTGTAGTCTTCGGAGGAGATGAGGGAGTTGGCCCATTGGTGGTTGCGAAAGTGGGCGACCGTGGTGGCCGTGGTGGCCATGTCGGCCATTGTGAGAGTTTGGATTTGGATTTTGAAAGAGTGAAATGCAACCACCGAGAGGGAAGATGCAAGAAAGATTTAGTCTACAGTACTCCGACTCCGGATGTACAGATTCTCTGCGCCGGCAATATGTTGGATGGGACCTCGGCTGTTCCTAATCGGGTAATACCTATGGATGGACCCTCATTACATAATCAACATGGAAAGACCCCTGTCACGTGAATGGTATAGACCCGGACGGTCGGGATTGTTGACTCCCACCTGGGCAGTCCCTACCAAACATTACCTAACCTGCAGGAGCGAAATCCATGGTTATCAATTGCTGGACCCAGACGAATACAACGATAATAAGGTGAAAGACAATGATCCTGTAATATGCACTCAATTGCTCGGATAATGGTTCTGCTGTAGGTTACAGATACGGTCTTACATTGGGTGTGCAATCGGGATGACAGCTGCAAGGAGGCGCCCTCCTGTTGATGAAGAATTTGGGTGTGGAATGTAGGAGGTGTCCCAGTTATCGAAACCAAATCAACCAGGCCAGGCACCGAAGATGGGGATAGAGCCATTGGATTACAAAGGTGATAAGGGATTTCCGAAATCATAACCTGGGGGAGACGAGAAGATAACTTGTCTCACTCGAGGGGATTGGTCGTCTGACTATGGATAGTAAGGTTTCACAGATAGTGTAGATACTAGATAGATAGTCCAGGAGTATGTACTCCGTACCTACAGTAGCAATGTATCCGGTACAATAGAATCAACACTGTTGAGCGAATGAAAAGAGGTCCTGGTCGAGCGCATCAATCTCCCAGTTCAGTGGTTGGACCGTGGACCGAGCTCAACAGGGTCTCAACTAGACTAACTAGTGGCGCCCGCGATGGCCTTTTGGGAAGTTGGAATAATCATTGACCGACCAAAAGCAGGGAATTGGGAGTTAGGAACTTGGGAACTTTAGGAATAGTTGCTGGTATGTGCTGTGCTGTTTTTGTTCACAATTTCCCTGGGCGGTTACCCTGGCACCTTCCCTTTGTGTTTCCTTTTCCCTGGCACCTGTAGTTAGGTAGCCTTAGGCCCTTAGCTTTCCATTGTCGATTCTTGACTCAGTCTTTCAGTATTTAGGGTCCTGCACGGTGCCTGCCATTCCCGGCTTTTGTTGCGTTTGTTTTCCTGCACTACCTCTTTTAGCTTCTTGGCTTCCTCGTTCTCGTTGCTACCTGGCTACCTTGCCATCCTCTCCTCCTCGTCTTTTTCCCTCTTCCCCTACGAGTCTTCTGTATCTCTTCGAACCTCCAATTACGTCCAGTCATATTCATCATGCTTCCCTCCATTGTCCTCATGTCCGCCCTGGCTGCCACTGCCTTGGGCGCCAACACCAACTACACCTACACTTTCCCCGCAGGATTCAACATTGGCTTGGTGAAGCAGGATCAGCTGAGTAGGTTGACACCAGACTCGTTCTAAAAAAGCATTGCTGACTTGGGATCAACAAACAACAGGCTCCTGGTGCCAGGGCCAGCGCAATGAGTGTCCCTCGATTTGCAACGGCTCGACCACGCAAAACACCTGCGAACCCGTACGTTGCTACACTTCCGCAACATCCGCGACCTCGTCGCAAAGCTTCAAATCACACTGACACTGTCTTCACAGAGCACATTGAAGTTCACCTGCGTTTGCGCTGATGGCAGCGTCCCCGATGTCTCCCCATACATCGAGACTGTTCCCTTCTACGTCTGCCAGGCAACCTATGGCCAATGCGTCAACTCTCACCCCAACGATGCCGAGGGCCAGCGCGCTTGCAAGGCTGCTGCCACTTGCGGCAGCAAGAATGCCACCGCTGAGGATACCACCAGCTCGACCACGACCGCGGCATCCACCACTCTGGCCATGGCCACTTCCACTGGCTCTAGCGGCTCTAGCCAGACCACCTCGTCCGTTGCCGCCGCAGCTACCACCACCAACGCCGCCGTCTCTGGCCTGGAGGGTTACTCGACTGGACTCATGGCTGGTGCCATGTTCCTCGCTGCGCGTCTGTTCCTGTAAAGGATACTCGCGACTGATCGCCTATTATTGCCTTGGGAGTTAGCTTCGCGATTTCTCTCGCGATGTCATGCCGCGTGCAGATGTTTTGTATTCTTTTATTTTCAGCGCGATGATGACATGCTGATGCTCTGTTTCTTGTTTGAATGATTGATTTCCCGTTTCTAAATGCTCTCCTGCGTTGGTGTTATCCCCTTATCTATGAAAACGCGCACCTGTCCTTCCTTGCCGTATTAGCGGAGTTTGCAGTTGTCTGCCTGCATTGGCGGTCGCATAGCAGGCTATGGTCTTAATCAACCTATCTTCGGTACTTTTATCCCCATACTGTAAATTCTTGCCGTAGACCAGACCAAAAAAGAGCTGAATGGACTGGGTGGTTGATAACGAAGAGTATGTAGTTGGTGATGGTCAAAAAGATCACTGCGGCGCGGGACCAGTTGGTGTTCCTCTTTCGCCAAGACTTTTTGGCACACACTGAAATTTCTCAACTTATCGATACGACTCCACCATCAAAGAACTTGTCTTTCTTTCCCCCCTCTCCTCCTCCCACCACATACCCCCTCCCAATCATGCCCGCTCCGACCAACACCCTCCTCATTGAGGGTTCTTTCTCCGAGCTCGCCGACGAGTTCGCCCAGTACATCGACACCCTCCGCAAAGAGGGCAGCCTCCAGACCGAGATCGCCCCGCTCCTTGAGCCGATCCGCCAGCAGGAACAGTCCGAGGGCGAGCCCGATCTCAAGCAGCGCGATGAGGTTTTGAAGAAGCTTGTGGGGGCTGCGGCCGTCCTGAACGGTGCTCCTGAGAAGGGTGAGTTGAGGACATGGTGTGGATTGAAAGTGGAAGATTGCAGCGGCGGACAACGAAGCGAAGAAAAAAAAAAGATATCTCGCTCGAATATCGACAAGCCGCGAAAGCAATCTTCTCCGATGGATACAGGACCAATTGCTGACTTGGTGTGAAAATTCGACAGAGATCATCCCCTCCTACAATCTCCTCGTTCACCTCATTCACCAGTCGTCCGACGCCGACGTGTTCCTCCCTCGCATCTGCACCTATCTCGCTAAGCCCATCACCACTTCTCCCCAATTCGGCCCGACTCTGGCCATCTCCATCCTCACCACCATCTTCAACACCTTGTCCGCCACTGATTCCAGCCGGTATCATGTCCTGCTGGCCATTGTGGCCGTCATCCGCCAGTCTGGCTCCGGATATGCCTTTGAGGCCCTGAAGCCCCAGCTCGCCACACAGCTGCCTACGTGGTTGTCCGCCTGGGAGCTGGATGAGGAGGAGACCCAGAAGGTGCACCTGGCCATTGCCGATGCCGCTACCGCTGCTGGCGACGACGACCTTGCACAGACGCACGTTGTGCAGGCTCTGC
Source organism: Penicillium sp. PF1803 (assembly GCA_023626575.1). Classification (NCBI taxonomy): domain Eukaryota; kingdom Fungi; phylum Ascomycota; class Eurotiomycetes; order Eurotiales; family Aspergillaceae; genus Penicillium; species Penicillium sp. PF1803. Next base: position 155,810 of record JAMAGZ010000034.1, read on the forward strand.
AGACCATCCCCGCTGCCGATTCCAGCAAGCCCGCCGCTCGCGAGCTGGCTGTTCGCGCCCTTGCCTCTGCTCTGCGCCGCCCTACCGTCTTCGATTTCACCCCTCTGACTGCCTCCGATGCCGTTCAGTCGCTCCGCTCCAGCGACAGCACTCTGTTCGAGCTGCTCGAGATCTTCACCTCGGACACCCTCGATGCCTACGAGGAATTCGTTGCCGCCAACCCTCTCGCCTCCATCTCTGGTGGTGTCCTCGCCGAGTCCGCCGAGGCCCTGCAGACCAAGATGCGTCTCCTGACTCTCACTTCCTTGGCCTCCGCCACTCCCTCTCGCTCGCTCCCCTATGCTACCATCGCCTCTGCCCTGCGCGTGCCCGCCTCCGATATCGAGGTGTGGGTTATCGACACCATCCGCGCCGGTCTGGTCGAGGGTAAGCTCTCCCAGCTGAAGCAGGAGTTCCTCGTTCACCGCGCTACTTACCGCGTGTTCGGCGAGAAGCAGTGGGCTGAGGTCCAGGGTCGCCTGATGGTCTGGCGCCGCTCCCTCGAGGGTGTTCTGACCGTTATCCGCTCCGAGCGCGAGCGCTTCGTCCGTGAGGGCATCCAGGCTGCCGCTGACCAGGAGGCTGCTGCTGCTCAGGGCAAGAACGGTGACAAGGGCCGCACCGGTGACCGGAGGCGCCCCCAGCAGGCTATTCAGCCCCGCGAGGTTGAGCCTGTTGCCGAGTAAGCATACTCTGCCTGTCTTGCCCTTGCCTTACCATTTCTTGACGACGAAGTTGGGATGATTTGTGGAACTACTGCATTGGAGTAGGTGTTTTCTGCGAAGGAGTGGAAAAGCAACAAAACAAAAAACGCTCACTGAACTCGAAAAAACGTCTTTTTCTTTGCGCTCATAATAGAAGGGGCAGAATGCCTTTGCCTTTCTTCTTTTTTCTTGGTTTATTCTATCACACCATCTTCTCTCCCCCTCTCCCCCTCACCCTTTTTCTCCCATCCCTCATGCATTTCTATTATCCTTTTTTTCACCTTTTTTTTTTGTCTCTTGGCCAGTTTAGTTGGGATGGATATACTGGCCCACTTCTCCTCCGTTGATATTGGGAGATCCCCACGAGTCATGTCATGTCTGTGTTTTCGCTCCGTTATGTTTTCCCGGCGGGATGACTGTTTGTCTGGATTGCCTGGTCTTTGATCAGAATTACAATACTTTTAGATGATTTGTTTGTATGGAGTAGACTGGAGTAGACTGGAGTAGAAGTAGAATATCGGGCATAAAGAAGCGGATAATAAGGTAGGATAAACTCCCTGGGTGCCTCTTTTTGCTTCTCTAACTTGCCGTAATTAAGTCCGTATAGGGGATATGTATAACAATATGGATGAGAAGGTTGACGAAGTCAGCCATGTATTGAGATTGAACTCAAGTGATGTCAATTATAGTACACACGCTTTCAATCAATCAACTGTGGTAAACGTATTCCAACCTATTATACCGACCCTCTATTCATCTATCTATATTTCAAGCTCAAAAAACGCATCAAAAAAGGAGTGGTCTTAGTATGTCCTGACCAGTACCAACAATCACCAAATATCTACATCCATTCTAGCTCGACCCCAAAGAAACAAGAACCAGCTCACCCTTAACGAGGGTGCACACCCCGCTCCTCAATACCCTGCTTCACCTGGGCATAAACATCCTCCACCGACCCAGTAGCCTTAACCTTAACAACCTTCCCCTTACTCTCAAAATCATCCACAACCGGCATAGAAGTCTCCACAAAAGTCCTAAACCGCTTTCGAATAGACTCCGCATTATCATCATCCCGTCCACTCGTCTCCCCACGCTTCAACAGCCTCGCCTCCATCACATCCTCCGGACAATCCAAGAACAGCACCAACTCGGACGGGCAAACCGTCTCCTCGAAGAAAACAGCCTGGTCCAGCTTACGCGGGAACCCGTCAATCAGGAAGCGGGCCTTGGTACCGGGTGCAGGGGGGTGGTTGTCGAGGGACTCGCGCATGGCGTTGGAAAGGAGGTTGACGGTGACTTCCATAGGGACGATTTTGCCTTCCGTGATGTAGGTTTTGATCATTTGGCCGTATTGGCTGCCTTCGCGGAGTTGTTCGGCGCGGAGGAGGTCGCCTGCGGAGAGGTGCACGAAACCGTAGTCTTGGACTAGGTTGGCGGATTGGGTGCCCTTGCCGCTGCCGGGGCCGCCGAGGAAGAAGATGACTGTGACCTCGTCCGGGGAGAAGCGAGGGGAAGCCATTGTGGTTTGGAGGGGGGTTGAGGAATTGGATTAAGGGTGGTATGCGAGGAATTGAGGAGACAGAAGATAAAGGAGAAGAGTTGTGGATGTGTGTTTTGGTGGGCGGCGGTGAGGTGCTGAGAGTTTAGGAGTAAAGTGGAGGAGAGGGGCAGAAGCGGCAGAGCTGCTGCGGGACTGGACACACGGGCTAGTTAGTCTTGTTTGTTCGGAGCTGGCCCTGCTTGAGCTAAGCGCTTTGTTACACCCCCTCTCTTACCTCCTAATTTGATGGTCGCTGTGGTGATTGTCCAGTGCGAGACTTTACAAGGAACACGTAAGAACCAGATCCAATGGCAATGATTGCGAGGATGGGCAGGATCTTGAATTGCGAGCGGTCGTTATGCGGTGCGGAGGTGGACGGGCGCGAGGAGGACTTGGGCGCGTTGCTGGACGATAGGCGCAGGGGAATTGAGGATCGGACGAGGTTGGTAGGAGTGAATGCTGGCTTGGAGAAGACTCCAGATGCGAGACGGCGGGCTGCAGGTAGAGACATAAGGCCAATTGTGAAGCTTTTGCTCTGTCAGGTGTGATGGGGAAAAAAGGGAGTGGCCGGAAGAGGTGAGTTGCTGATCTTGTGAAGAACCCACCCGGGTGCTTCTGTAGCTGAGTTAATCCTACCCTTGGCATCTACTACCATCCAACCTTCAACATCTCTAATTATTTTGATTTTACGATAAATAAATCATGTAATGATCTATAGGCTGGTATTCCTTAACATTTGATAACTCTTAAGCGATTGATCTAGCATATACGGGGGTTGCTAACCAAATCTTTCTATGATTGTGTAGTCTCTCATCCTATCTCTTACAAAGCACCTACGGGTCAATGACTTTTCTTTCAAACTAAAGTAGGTCAAGAAGAGCTCTTGGTTAATTATATGTTGTAGTAGCATCGATTATCATCTTATTCCGGAGTCACCGCACCGCAGACTACCAACTAACATCCTTAATAACCCCTCCTGCACCCAGAAACACGTCTAGGCTTGCTTGACATAACCTAATACTTTTCCTTATGAGATGAGAGCAATATTGAATGGCTTATTTGAGCGATTTAGGATGTTCATCGCTTAGGTGAAAGGCCCAAGCCGAGCAAGTTAACGACCCCTCGCTATCTCCCTCCTTAATATCACAAACGCACGTCTTCAATCGCTCTGAAAATCCTAGAATATTCTTTTTACATCCTATCTAGTGAGTGGAAATACCTTCTTTAATCAACTAGAACTCACTCGTATCTTTAGAAGGGAGTCCCGCGCCCAGACTGATAATAGCGTTAATATTTCGCCCCGTCTAGCATGCAAGATATGCCCACAATCGCTGTGTTCGGCAAGAAATGGAACAATTCTGAGTCATCTTTTTTAATTTTACCTATTGTTTGGGTGAAAGAATGTGGCTAACTCCATCAAAGTTCACGTGTATAGGCTCTGCGTAGCTTGGAACTTTCCCTTAATCTGGCATTTAACTGGCTTCTATCAAGTTCTCTAACGTTTGCTAAGATGAACACGTATAAACGATAGAATCCCTAGGATCTAGCTTCTATCCAAGCCGGAAGAAGTGATTAGCTTATGATGGACTGCATATATATGGATGTGTTTCCATTACAGCAACATACATGCTCTAGGCTCTAATGGAGGTCCCTATTCATGGTCTGCACGTTAGAGTTCTGGCAAATATCCGGTAAGTCAGTGCGAGGTAAGTTAATCTTCAGAAACTTCTCCACATTTCTAGTTCTCTTGGTTAACTGACAACCTTATTGCATAGCATAGTATATTTTCAGCTCTGCTGCTTCGCCTGGTGCTGATATTTCTTCTATTCTGTAGACATAATCAAAGCCGATTCTAAATTCCACATTAAACTAAGAAGGCACCCAGATCATAATCTTAGATATTTTTAACGAGGATATGATTGATATCTTTGGCTTCAATAACACGGTTATAGCAGTAGTAAGGACGGCCTTAATATGCCTATAGGGCATTCATGCATCGAAATGCTACGAGAGATCCACGATATGTACATGGAAGCGCATAATACTGGGAAATTCCTCTTTCTTCTGTCTTTATCACCGCCTTGACGTTGTTTGCGCTGTGAATCAACCACGCTATAGCTATATCGCCTATATCGCGACTGCTATCGACGCGACAGCTCGTGCCTGCCCAATTGATGCTCACGAGGCTCGATATTATTTTCTTTTCTTCCACGGCTTCTCCCTGCTCCTTTTCATCATCTCTACACCATCCCCAGCATCTCGATTCCGTCGAATCTGGACGCACATCATCAAAATCTATCTCGAAAGTTGCCCATACCCATATCTCTTCATCAACTCCATAAAAACTATGTCTCTTCCTCGCGAAAACTCTAGCAGTGAGCCCTTGGCTCCTGTTACACCTGCCTACGTCTCTATCAAGGCCACACTGGAGCTAGACCTTGCCCTGTCACGCTTCCAGCTGCTTCCTGGCAAAATCCGTAACATTATCTACGGCTTCGTTTGCCAGGACCTTCGTTTGAAAATTCAGCACAAGCCTCGTAATGTCACCGAGGGCCACCAAGATGGTCAGTTCGGCGAGGAGGAAGCTGGCGTCAAAGAATCGAAGAAGTTGACGTCCTACAAGATCACCTACCGGAAGCTCTGTGTGCGCGTCAAGAGTACCCAGGAAGCTAACAGAACCAATACCTCTAACCCCGATATCCCCCTCAACCTCATGCTCACCTGCAAGAGCATCCACAATGAGGTTCGACTCTTCTTCTACCATTAAACCCAGTTCGTCTTCGTCTTGCCGCGGGATCTCAACTACTTCCTGAACAGGATCGGCTCAGAGGCAAGAGAAGTAATTCACCATGTCAAGGTAAAACACGTCATGTATAACACTCCCACGGACGCAGCCAACAACATCTGGAAGGAAAAGAGCAACCGGGCCTGGATAGAGACATGCCTACGCCTGCGCACAGAGCTCCCAGCCCTGCGGGCTTTAACCACCTCTCTTGGGGTATTCGATGAGATGACGGAGCTTCTCGTGGCTCCTCCCCTGCACAGTCCTTTCCTTGGTCTTTGCCTGTTTATGCATTAGGAAACTCTGCCTTTCTTCGAGGCATACCTGCTGGTGCATGTCACCCCGAACACCCCAAGCTGGTTTTACAGGTACCTAAAAATGATGGACCCGGACCTTCGTTGCCTTAAAGACGGTAAGTATCTTTAGGAGACACCGCTCGTGCCGCTTCAGAACAAGATGCTAGATGGTATTCCAGTGTCTCGAAACCTTTCTATGAAGTGGTGCGTGAAGTGGCGTGTCTGAGTTGATACCTCGTTCTCAGCGATACTAAGTGAGAGGTGTAAGAGGGGGATCTCATTTAAGTGTTAATTGATGGTGAAGGGAGAGTGAGGTGAATTAGGATGAGACATGATACGAAAGTGATAATCTAAATGTACAATAGTGACTATAAGGACTTTAGTTTGAAGAATATCAAATTTTTTTTAATTTGTATTTGCGATTCTATATTAATGTTTCTTAGATTACTAGAGGTAATGTGACTATAGCTGGAACCTGACGGAGTAATTCTAGATATCGATATCAAGCCGATAGACTTGAGTATATAGAAGAGACAGAGCAAGTAAATTTAAAGATCTTCAACGCTAAATCCCGCTACACTTATCACAATTACAGTCCATACAATCATAAAGACGATTCCAGATTGCCCGAAGATACTCGTTCGCATAATTCTGGTTCGATTCATGTCGCACTCTCGCCAAATCATCCATCTTATCCGCGTACGGATCTACAACAACACCTTCAGAAACCCTGGTCAATCGAAGTCTCCCAACATGCAGAGCAAGCATATCCAAAATAATAGCAATATCAGAAACCGGTGCTTGTCTCCTTCTAAGCAGCTCTGCAGCCCAGGAGAGTGTATCCCTAATAGTGCCATCTTTAGAACAAAGACCTCCAAAGTCTGCTTCCGCGAGCGGATCAATCAGCTCATACCCCTCGCAGAAATCGCGATCTTCGTCTCCGGAATAGGAGTCGACTAGATCAAAATCTTCGGCTCGAAGTTTTCCAAGGGGAGGTGGTGTTCCAAGTACCTCTATTTCCTTGACCATTTCTTCTAGTTCTGCTACGATGTCCATGCGAATGCTGTCCTGGATGGAGTCCGCCCTGAGTTTGTTAGCCCATGTTAGCAGATTCTCGCGGAAAGCCTGGCGGTCGTGCATGAAGGTTTCGGGATCCATCTTGGAGAAGAAATAGCTGCCGATCTGCAAACTTGATCAAAAATGGGGTGGATTGATGGGTTTTGATGAGAATGCATTGAAGAAAACCTCGATCTTATAATGGCACGAAAAGAATGACATGAGATAGCAATACTACACTAGGTGTGTTCTCTGTTTGTTCACTAACAATGGCCATTGTATAGAGTCCTTTCATGGATGTATACTGCCCAGGTATAGGGAATTGCTGCTGGATCATGATGCTTAGTTTTCTTTGTCGCTCGGCTCTCTTTGATCTTCTTTGACAAACCATTGCCCTGGTCCTTGACAAAGCCTATTGTATACCTTAGATTCAAACCTAGGAATAATCTAGGATAATGGTCCACAGCACTGCGAGAGATTTCACATGCCTCTAAAGCATTTTCCGAACTGACCCAGATAACAAGAATGACTAGAGGAGAAAAAAACAAATGAGAAAAACATACAACAGCCAGGATTCGCATGTGGTCACCCACCATACTACTAACTGGCCGGCGTGTGGCTTAAGTACGGCTGAGCGGACGGGAAGCCCTGTTCTCCACACCCTATGGTCGTATGTGCTGTATTAGAGATAGATTGTGGTATACAACTAATTGCGGCCTGTGTGAGAAATACGTGTCCGCCGCTTGAGCATCGCGTTAGTAGGGGTGAGCAGAGTGAGTGCGCAATAGACAGTGTAGACTGGGTGATTCTCACCCTCGTGCGGTCTTCCGGATACATGGTTACAGTATCGGTTTACTTCGATCTGGGTGAAGCTATGGGCTCTTGGCACTTGCATATTCTATTAGATTTTAACCTCGGATTAGCGAACCCAACGGAGAAACTGACTTGAATGCCGCCTTGGGCCAAAAGAGTATGTTTGTCATACACAATGATTTAACACATCGAACCATCTCCTTATCAAGCATGCTTCATTGAAAACAGGCTACTGGCGGTAGTTGATGATGTTCAGTCGGCTAAATTCCTAATTATAAAGAGCATAGCTCTACTTTGAATCTCCGTCTACATTTCGAGGCTACGATGATCACCATCATGTGTTGCCCTTGACAATGGGCATGAGGTCAAGTGAAAATGATTGGGCTTTCCCGCCTCGCGTGGCTGCATGTGGCGTCGACCTAATGATTGATATAATTGATAGCCCTGAACAGAGCGGGGTGAGGCTGAGGAATCTCACTCTCGCCAACCCTCGGATGTATTCACCATTCCCAAAACGTTGGGACCTTGTATGGGTTATGCATGGTGCAGACACAAAATGGCCATCGAACCGACATCGTTATTGAAGCCCCATGATTATACAGTGGCATGGATCTGCGCCCTTCCCAAAGAAATGGCAGCCGCTGAGGCAATGCTAGATGAGAGACACTCTGCCTTGCCGACCATCCCCGGCGACGACAATACCTACGTTGCAGGGAGGGTGGGCTCCCACAATGTCATTATCGCGTGCCTTCCAGCTGGGGTGTATGGGACGACCTCTGCTGCCCACGTGGCGTCTCAGATGCGGCTCACCTTCAAGGGCATTCGGTTTGGACTGATGGTGGGAATTGCAGGGGGAGTTCCTAGTGCAGACTATGATATTCGGCTCGGTGATGTCGTAGTCGGCAAACCAACACGCGATTACGGGGGAGTGATTCAATACGACTATGGCAAGGCCGTGAGCGGCGGCCACTTGGAACGGACGGGTGTCTTGAACAAGCCCCCAACCATGCTGCTGACAGCCATGGCGGCGCTACAATCAGCACACATTGCAAACAAAAGTCGCATACCTGATCTAATAGCGGAGTTGGCCGAGCGCCGCCCACAAATGAGGGAGGATTTCACCCATGACAGCCGCAGAGAAGATTTGTTGTTTGAGGCCCAGTACGATCATATTGACCACGCGACAACCTGCGATAGCTGTGATAGACACCGGGTAGTTACTCGTGCACCGAGGGATACAAACGACCCTATTATCCACTACGGTCTGATTGCATCCGGCAACCAGGTCATGAAGGATGGTCGGACCAGAGATCAGCTAGCCGGGGAACTGGGGATCCTGTGCTTTGAGATGGAGGCGGCCGGCCTGGTGGACACGTTCCCATGCCTCGTAATTAGAGGCATCTGTGACTATGCTGATTCTCACAAGAATAAGCAATGGCAAGAGTATGCAGCCGCGACGGCGGCAGGATACGCAAAAGAGCTTCTCTCCATGGTCCATGCTGTTCGAGTTGCAGATACACCTGCGGCCCTGCTGGTCAACGACAGTATGTAGCCTATGCACAAAAGACTGTGAACTTGTCGGTTCTGACTAAAATAATCCCAGTCGTTCATAGCAGGAAGTTTCTGGCCAAACTGCGTGGTTCATCAACGTGGTTGACAAAGCCGAATGGTTAGCAAGCACAATCCAATACTTTCTGCATATCACAGGCACTCAGTCATTGCAGATGATCTCGACGAGACGATATTCAGGCGAATTTCAACCTATGATCATGCAAAGGTTCACCAGCGACTTGCGCACAAACGAGTAATGGGGACAGCACACTGGTTCTTGGATCATCCTGATTTCAAGGCATGGCTGGTGGAGAAGGAATTCTCGAGACTGTGGTGCTCCGGGAAAAGTAAGCGTGGCTATGGAGCTCCTTGACGGTGAACAACACTAATCATTACCCTTGATTAGTTGGCTCGGGTAAAACGACGATAGCGTTAGCACTCCTAGGCTCTTTCTCCCTATGGTAAATAGGCTAATTTTGCCATAGGACGGCGGCCATCGATGCAGCCAAATATCGATCGTCAAAACACACTGCCTCAACGGCCTATTTCTATTGTGAGAGCGACCGACCGGACGAGCTCAATGGCCTCTGCATTCTTTCCAGTCTAATCAAACAACTATGCGAGTATCAGCGTGCTAAATACAGACGCTGCCCCGATAATGTGGTAGACGCACTGAACCGCTTCTTTGGGAAGAAGCGAGTTGTTCCCGACTTTGATGATTTGAAGGAAATTTTCGTCCAGTTATTCCACATCATCCCAGACACAGTGTATATCATTGATGGACTCGACGCATTGAGCCCAGAACAGAGTAAAGACCTGTTTGAGCTCTTCAGGTCCCTGTTCTGCGGTTCTGGATCCCCGCCGGAGTCGCGATTACTTGTTTTCAGCCGAGAACAACTGCCTGGCTACACAGGCATTCCTCTGTTTATGGCTGGCGTTCCTCAAATTTCGACTACGTCCAACGTGATGCCGGATCTTCAGAAGTACATTGACACAAGTGTCACCGATAAACTGATGAGCCGGAGGCTCACGGACGATTTAGCCTTGTTAGACGAAGTCAAGCGGGTCCTCCTGGAAGAATCATCTGGAATGTAAGCAGAAAGCCTTCCTCTGGCATGCTTTACATCAGCTGAAAGCTAATGAGTCAGGTTCCTCTGGGTCTATCTGCAATTGGAGATTCTGTGGCAGGATTGTTTCACGGACAATCGCATTCGATCAGCGCTGCGAGATCTTCCGAGAGATCTGGAGGAGACATACCATCGCTGTCTTCAAAGAATGACCTTTGCCAATTCTTATACATTGCGCGTCATCCAATGGGTGAGTTTTGCTGCAAGACCACTCCATATCGACGAATTAAAAGAGGCCGTCGCCTTTGATCTAGATGACATGGGATGGGACGCTGGAAATATCCCCCAAGCAGATGTGCTGATTGGGTGCGGTGCGAATCTCGTTGCTGTCGATCCTTCTGATCAATGTGTTCGCTTTGCGCATCCTTCCGTCAAGACATATTTGCAGAAGAATTCAGCAAGGTTGATTCCAGGGTACCCAAAATCCGATAAGCAGGGCGAGCTCCAGTGCGGAGAATTTTGTGTTGCGTATCTATCATTCTCGAACTTCAACCTCGAATTGGTGAAGCCAGCCAACGAGACAGAACTGGTAAAAGTGCCGCATGCAAAACTGCTCGCCGGCGATGCATTGTCATCTCCCTGGGCTAGGCTTTTCTGGGGACGAGGGGTAAGCCCCAAACAACCCGCCCAAGTACATTTTCAACGGATCCGATCACCCACTATCCCAGATCGTTCACGGTACAAATTCCTGGACTACGCAGTCACTCAATGGGCCTTCCAAACCAAGAAAATAACTTCCCTATCTTCAGTTTGGGATAAATTCAAGCGACTCTCGTTGAGTTTCAACGAAACCTGGAATTTCCATCCTTGGGTGGTCGGTGGCCGCTCACAAACCTCACGCCTACATGGCCTCTTCGGATGGGCCGTTAAGGAAGGGCACATTCCACTGTTAGAGTTAGTACTTACTTCCGACCGAGACATACGGGAGATCTGTAACCTCCCGTTGGTCGATGAGCCGCTTCCTGCACTTCATGTCGCCTCAAAAATGGGGCTTGCGGACGTCGTCAATCTCCTTCTCCCTATATGCGAATTGAACTTGCAAGACGAAGAAGGATATACTGCCTTACACCATGCAGCTAGTAAAGGGCATGGAGGTGTTGTAGCCATGCTTCTATCCTCAGAAATCACGAAAATAGATATCCAGTCAAAGACCCAAGTTACACCACTTTGGCTAGCCGCCAGCCATGGCCACTGCGACCTCGTGCGGGATCTGACTGAGAGAGAAGCAAATCTTGAAGCCAGAGAAAGTTCTTCAAAACGGACGCCTCTTTCACAGGCTGCTAGCAATGGCCATCAAGATGTTGTCGACCTTCTTGTGTACAAGGGAGCGAACCTGGAAGCAAAGGACGCCGGTGGTCAGACACCGTTATCCTGGGCCGTCATAAATGAGCACGTGGACATCATCGAGCTGTTACTTGAGAGAGGGGCCAATTCTGCTTGTAAATTTCCCAACAAAGGGAAATTGCTGTTATGGGCGGCGCAGACTGGACATGCTGCTATCACACGCTTGCTATCCGCGAATTCCAAGACGCATCTAAACGCTACCGATGACAAAGGGCTAACAGGGTTACACTGGGCTGTCCGGAATCAGCACTTGGAGATCACGACGATTCTTCTTGACCGCGGGGCAAATCGGGAGATTCGAGACGCTGACGGCCAGACGCCTCTACTGTGGGCAGCGAGAGATAGCCACGAGGCACTGATTAAATTACTGGTCAAAGAAGGCGCGGCTATCGCTGTTCAAGATAAACAAGAGAGAACAGCGCTTTTCTGGGCTGTCGAGCATGGCCACGAGGAAATAGTCAAGTTACTGCTGGATCAGATCGGAGACCACAGGGGAAGGAACCGGTTACTCAAGTTTATTGCCTTGGGGCCTGTACGAACGGAAAATGACACAGTGGACCTATCCCTCGACAGGGATGGAGACTTGGAAGATCAGACGCCGTTGCTGTCGGCTGTAAGAAAAAGCTTCGAGTTACTGGCTCAGCGGGATATGGAGCGTAACGCCACCGTGGACCGAGAAGGTCTTCCTATACGGGCAACTTGGATGTGGTCCACAGGGGAAGGGCAAAATGCCCTGTTCGAGCTGCTCCTTGGAAAGAGTAAAGATGAACTCGAGAAGCCGAGCCGGTACCTCCTAGAGGCTGCAAAGAAGGGCATTGTGCTGTCCGCGAAGCTGCTGCTTGATGAGGGCGCCGATATCCACACGAGAACTGATTACGGGGAGACACCACTATGGTGGGCTGCAAGAAATGGACATGCGGCACTTGTAGAGTTTCTGTACGACAGGGGTGGAGATATCGAATCTAAGGATAAGTTTGGCCTCACGCCATTAGCTTGGGCGGTTGAGAATCGACACTGGCCAGTGGTCGAGCTACTGGTTGGCTGGGGCGCTAACATTCAGGCATCCGACAAGTCCGGCCAGACACCACTCTCTAGGGCTGATGCCAAGGGAATGCGAAGTCGATTATTTGGGCGACGAAGCAAGCAGCAAGTGTAAATATATATATTTTTTTATCGAGTTTCAAAAGTCCTCTAGCAGCATCACCTTTTCGACTTGCTACACGTTAAGGAAAATGATATAGCAGACCAAACGTGTACACTAGGCCTTGTGATTATAGCTCGGACGGAAGAGGGAGGGTGGGTAACCTAGGTGAGAATCCATACCCGGTTCTCCACACCCTATGGTCGTATGTATTGTACACAAGATCCATGATTGTGGCATACAACTGGATACCGCCTCGCCTGGGTGAGAAATACGTGAGCGCCGCTTTATAAGATCCCGTTCCGATTGTCAGCTCCTTGGTTTGAGATATAAAGAGTAAGCTGTAGATCAAGCTCATGCATATGCAGCTAGAGAATCAGGTAGTATACGATCTAATACGAGTTTTGAATTGACTTTTTGAGAGTCAGGATCCCTAGTCGCCTAGATCATTTGGTGAGCAAGAGTCGAACTTAAAGCACCCAAGTACAATGGATCAGATATTTACATGTGCAATCTGACTTGACAGTTTAGTATATCTGAAACAACCTTACCGTCGATCCTGCTCTAATGACACTAAACAGATAAAATGACGGAAGTTGAAAGTCAGCCGCTACCCCGGAATCCAACAATTTCACATGCGATCTCTATGCACGCAGCAGCTCACGAACCGAAACAATCGGGAAGGTCGATCCTGCTCGGCTAGAACATGCCGGAGACTACCTAATTTCCTAAACAATTGACGCATCAAAATTGATGAAGCAAATCCCGGTGGTACATCTCATTGAATCTGTTGACGATAACCGTTATTTCTCAATTTTGAGACTATATGTCGAGAAGTGTCAGACGCCCTGCAATGCTAGTCTATCCGCAACAGGCTATCTGCCCGGTCTCCACCTATTTCACCAGTCAAGATTCTCTAGGAATTAGAGCATGCCAAGCCTTGAGCCCGTCTTATTCGCCGCCTGCTCAAAATCGCGACAGGAGCAAAATCGGGTCGTGGGTGCAATCAATATACGAGTGACCGTTTGATGGAGTGTCTGGTTTCAGAGGTCAGTCTACTTGTAGGTACCGAATTTCGGGCTTGTCTCGGATGGTTAGCCTCGAACATGGGCATGAACACAGATAAGGAATCTAGGTCAAGGTGTCGCTTGGAGCCGCTGCAATTGTATTGATGATAGAGGGGCACGTCTTTAAATCCGGTTGCACTCATGGGTCTTTGAACTAGCCTACTCAGCTTTGCCTTACACAGTGCCGATCATCTACGAAGGCGGACGGCGTATCTTCATCGTATGACAAAAGTACATTTTTCGAAGCGACGCGGTTCTACGTATCTACCGTGTCGCCTCCCACCCCGACCGAGGCGATGTGGTAGACCATCACATAGAGGGAATAATGCTATATAGACAGGGCTAGCTTCTCGGTGAAGTGCCGGCTAGTACCCATCAGGAATTACCGAGGATCCTAATCCTACTTACTACTTATGGTGAGGAGCAGAATCTAGTATCTTGCATTAAAGTTTTGGGCCGTCCAAGATTTAGGGGAAGAGGCAAATGGGTGGACCAATGAGATGCGACTGGACAAATAGGATAGCAGGTACGGAGTACAGCTCGATTGCATGAGCCGTGGCTGAAAAGACTAAAATCAACTAAATCGACTCAATTCCTGACTTAGGACTGAAAACTCCAATGATAATTCGGGCCCTGAGCGTCTGCTAAGTCCTGAATTCCTAGCATCTCGTGGTTGGCTTCAAGCTGGTCCTTGAAGACTCCACATGTGGCCCACGCAAAGTAAATCCATTTCTGATCGCTTCCTCCTATGGCTAAACGCGGGCCGATCTAAGAAATGACCTTGTCTTCATGTCAATGGGTGGCGGGAGCGTGGGATACCGCATAGCTATGGTCGAGCTCAGCTTGTCTTTTGTCTTTCAGCTGTATTTGTTTCCCCTCATGTCGTCGCTAGCAGGTATATGTCGTCATAACTATAACCTAGATATCGGGCTATCCTGTACGTAGCAATGTTATTTTGATCGAGTCGCGTTCAAGCGCTTGTGCACAAACTGTATCACGTCCATATTGTACCGGAAAATATACAGCCAGTGTGCGGGATTCGTCGGCGGCGGAAACCGAAGACAGCATTCCATATCGCCCTCATCGCAGTAGCTCCGGATGGAAGCGGCAAATGGATCGCACCATTCCGGGTGAATTCGTGGATAAATCTACAAGTTTAGAAACCGAGATATTAGATTGGCTCTGTTTCCACTTTGGGTCCTGCCAGGGCCCCAAATCACCAAAGGTCCTTCCAGATGGTTTCACGGTTTGGGTATATAATATGTCGAAAATAAATCGATATGGCTTACCCCTGTGCCATCAATGCAACTCCCAACGTCGTATTGTAGCCCTGGGACAAAGGTCTCCTCGCCGTATGATACGGCCGCAACCACTTAGGTCGAGATTGGCTTAGAATGACTGCAATGAATAACACTGTAGAATATGCTTACCTACCATTCTTGTTGTAGTGAGGCTCCAGAGGAGGAACATCGTAAAGCCATTGCGAGCTTGTACCGCATAGCCCATCCATCATCGCGACTCCGCCCTACGTGGAGAATGATGCTTTTTCTCAGCACAATTCGATACGTTATGAGCTTCGATACGAATAAGGACCCACTTACTAACGAGTACCCATGAACAAATATTTTCGAGTCTGGACAGCTAGCGGCATAAGAGCGGATGTAATCTTGCATCATGTAGGAGCCATTGGAGGCAGCGATGCGGTGGTCATCGGTGCCATGATTGTACGGCAGCGCAACGCAACTTGAGCCTGGAATCATCTGTAGGACTAGATTCTGGACGGAAACCATAACATTTAGATGATCACCAGGGCCTTGGCCCCGCAATAGAATGGCGTGGACACCAGTGGCGCAGAGCGACGGTGTGGTCTTCTGGGCCAGGGACGGCTGGGAATGATAGAGAGAAAGACCTAGTAGGATGAGATTTTGAAAGGAGTTGACACGCATAGCGACAAGGTGTCAAGTTTGGAGGAAGGATGTAGACCATAGGATTGGCGGGACGGGCGATAGACTGGAAATGATCTACAGAGCTGTCCCTATATATCATGGGTTAGATTGGCAGAAAATTTCAGGGGATTTGTGGAATTGGGTGAAATAATGGTGTTATATGAGGACTACTTTATTCGATCGCGTAGATACCACCAAACTGGGGGATATTTCCATCGTGGCTTAGGAAATGGTGAGTCTTAGCAGGGTACAGCCTAATATTATCCGTCCTGTGCAACAGGTGTCACGGGTCGAATTCAGCTAATATGTCGGGGAGTTGAAGCTTCAGGGATGCAAAACATGGAAGACATTTATTTGGAGATTGGGATCGGCAATGGTTCTCGATATTGATTTCACGGTGGGAAGGAAGAGAAGGAAAGTGGATGATTATGGATCTGTATTGATAGATACGCTCTGGGACCTGCCGATCGATCGAGGCTCCCCCTGGCGCAATGACCTCCTCGGCGATAACATGTGAACAAAAATGAGACGTAAAAGGAGAAAGGCGAAGGGCAAATAGGACTTAGTATCTCAGATTAAAAAAAGAATCCTCCATTTTCCACTTTAGTTCAATAAAAAGGGCCAAAATTTTCGAGGCTCATAAGAGAGGTTTAGCTATAATTGTTATCTACAGAGTATAGCCGGCCTAGAATTCGAGAAGGGCTGGCTGAATCTTCAGCGGGAACATCCACGGTTCGACCGGAAACTTAGTCGAGAGCGACAACTGAATGCCAGCGTAGCTAATAGACAGCCTAAACAGTCGAAATATTCCCTATCTTGCAAGGATGACAGCAAATGGCCCCGAAGTTACACCAACCAGTGGTTTTCGATTGCACGACAGCTGGGATGCGAACTGCCCTCCCACAGAGCTACGTCGACATGCCCAAACGCCATCCTGATGTTGTATTACAGAAAACCCAGCATCCTGTCAGGCACACATTGTACGATTTAGGATGTATGAAAATCAATTATGTTACCTCATCGATACTGCTTCTATAGTAGACAATTCCTTGAACACTTTGAAAACCCAGGAAGAACTTCCATACATCCGAGCACCCGTCTCATTCCGTATGTTATCGTTTCGGAACCCCGGCCTATTTCGCTTACATTTCGTCTTTCGATTTAGCGATGAGGTCTCGGACTGCATCACCGAGCTCATTGATCACCAATCCGGATCGCGGAACGGTGTGGCCCTTGCCCGTGTCGAAGAATGCGGCTGTATCCGGGTCACATACGTTGTATAGCGCATATGCGCCATGTCGGAAGGGATCTGTTTAAGCGAAACAAGGATATAAATGCATCAGTCATAAATCCCTGACAAACTCGGAATTAACTGAAACAGTTCGGGTGCGAGGTTCACTCATACCATTGGCACCCACGACGTGGAGGGTGGGCACATCCACCAGATCATCGTCCTGATCTGCGAGAATGACTCCCTTGTAGGGGTTAATTGGAGGCCAGCCAGTGACAAACATTGCGCATTTGATCCGTCGCTTGCACCCAGTCTCTTCCTGTCTGCGCTGTTCATCTAGAATGAAGGTCGCGGCGATGGATGCGCCTTCGCTGTACCCAATGATGCCTCCAATATCTGGGTTCTCCTCCAACGTATCGTAGAGATACTGCATCACCTCTTGATGGTTGTTCCATACCACATCTCGGTCTCCGACTAAGTCGCGCATCACATCTTCTGGGTTGTGCCCGACTGGGATCTTGCGTACTCGGCTGATCATGGACTCTTCAGCTATACCGCCATCTTCCGACCAGCGATAGTGTGGCCCGGCGCCAAAGTACTCTTCAAATCCTGCATATAAAGGGGTCGATAATCAGTCTCAAATGGCCAAATACTGGGGTTTAAATTGGGCTCTGGGGTGCATCATACCTTGCGGGGGTTTGATTCTCACTAAGCCGTTGATGTAATGGAAGGAAGCCGCATTATCGCGCGCCAAATCCTTCTGTAAAGGTGCTAGAATCGATCGCCTCTTGTTAGAGTACGTGTTCCTTCAACCTGTACCATCTCTCATCCTGGTGGATTTCTTTACATAGCTGGATGCTGATATTCTGCGACAATTAGCACGGTCTTTTCCCCTGGTGTGGTTTTAGTAGCTTCCTAGCTTGACTTACATCAATATTGCCAATGGCACCATGAAGACACAGAAACTTCATCTTGAGTAGACTGGGCGACGTATTTCGTATACTTTCAGTCGGATTCCTGACCTTTGAAAAGGATAATAAGAAAGAGAAAGGAAAGCTTCGGCGAAGATTGGAAACAAGCAAAGCAGCTAAGTCGACGAATCAATTTAAAAAGAAATAGGGCAGAAACCTTGGAGGAGCTTGTCAAGCCCAAAACCCGTGAAATACTTCGGATTCTCCACTCGGGACTTGTTCTCCAGCTCATAAATTAGCAATTCCCTCCGAACACATGTGATCGACAGGGTGTATCCACACCATCAATCCACAAGTTCATCGAAGCTCATGTGGGTTGCATGGACCCAGAACTTCATGTCCCTGAATTTGTGTCTAACCTGAGTGGGCTGCACAGTTGCACCGTCCAAGTTACGCCACCAGTGGCCCAATTTCAACCTTTCATTCTTATCGCAGGGGCGCCGGGGCAAATGTTTCTTTGAAAATATGGCTTTTTTTTCGAAATTAGAGACGGATGAATAAGGGAAGCGGGCCTGTTGATCTTTACTCTTGTTAGAGACCAACAAATTATCCTTTTCGATCTTTTTTTGATTTCTCTGACACTTGAATTGAAGTGCTCCAGACTATTCTATATAACTCTAATGGTCTGTCCAGTCGATTCCTAAGATAGAGGAAGGAGAATAAACAAGAAAGAAAGTCCCGAATATCCTGCTCTACATGCGTTGATCCTGTCGTGTTATATACTTCGTTTCCACCCCGACATCTCATCATTCTCCTCTCCTTATTTTCTTCCTTGCTCTTTTTTTTTCTCATCTCTCACCCTGTCCTCCACAGACACTATGAACGGCACGGCCGAGCCCAGTGCCACACCGTGCGACAGGGAACCCCAAACCCCGCAGCCAATTGCCATCATTGGGTATGCCTGTCGACTATCTGGCCAGGTTTCCTCCCCCGGCGACTTATGGGAGCTTTGTACAAGAGCCCGAAGTGGCTGGGTGCCAATCCCCAAGGACCGATTTTCGCATGGCGCCTACCACCACCCTAATCCCTCGAAGCCTGGTACTTTCAACCCCGCGGGCGGTTACTTTCTAGATGAGGACGTTTCCCGTTTCGATGCACCCTTTTTCAATGTCACCGTGCAAGAGGCGATTTCAATGGACCCCCAGCAGCGCATGCTTCTAGAGTGCTCCTACGAAGCTTTGGAGAGTGCTGGCATTCCCAAAGAGTCTCTCGCAGGTCGCGATGTCGGCGTCTTTGTTGGGGGCAATTTTTCCGATTACGAGCTCAATAATTGCCGGGATATTGAAACCGTTCCTCCATTTCAAGCTACGGGTAATGCAAATGCCATGCAGTCCAATCGCATTTCATACTACTTCGACCTAGCAGGTCCTAGTATGACATTCGATACGGCCTGTTCGTCATCCCTAGTGGCCTTGCATTATGCTGTTCAGAGCTTGCGGAGTGGTGAATCAAAGGAGGCGCTGGTTGGCGGATGCAGATTGAATCTTCTTCCTGACTATTTCGTTTCTATGTCCATGTCACAGTGAGTACACCCAGCCTGGGCTAGATGCGCCCTCGAATAATTACTTACATATTTACAGATTGTTCAACGATGAGGGGAAAACATATGCTTTTGACGAAAGAGCCAAGTCTGGCTTTGCGCGCGGTGAAGGCGCCGGCGTTGTCCTCCTCAAGCCTCTCGACGCTGCGATTCGCGACAAAGACCCTATCCGGGCCGTAATTGCTAATTCTGGAGTGAACCAAGACGGGAGAACCCAGGGTATCACTTTGCCAAACGAACATGCACAGGAGCAATTGATCCGTCGTGTATACCGTGAAGCCAACATTAATCCGGAGGACTGCGGCTTCGCAGAGATGCATGGTACAGGCACGAAAGCCGGAGATCCTATCGAGGCACGAGCGGTGCATGCAGCCTTAGGAGGAGGTCGGACAGCGCGGAACCCGCTTTACATTGGATCAGTCAAGTCCAACATTGGCCACTTGGAAGGTGCCAGCGGCATCGCGTCCATTATCAAGACGGCCATGATCCTTGACAAGGGACTGCTGCTACCAAATGCCGACTTCAAGAAGCCCAACCCGAATATCCCATTGGCAGAGTGGAATATGAAGGTAGTCACCTCTACTCGGCCTTTTCCACGGGGCAGGAAGTGCGCCAGTGTCTCCAACTATGGCTTTGGAGGAACCAATGCGCACGTCGTTCTCCAAAGACCGCCTCCCCCAGATCAGGCGGAGGATGATGCAGGTGTGGAGGGAGATCCTAAGAGCAGGTTGTTCTTGATCTCTGCCAATGACAAAGAATCCCTTCGCACGAGAATCCAAGACTTTGGAATCTACTTTGAGCAGCGGCCAGAAGTGTTCGAGAACTCCCTCTTTGGCAACTTTGCGCATACCCTCGGAACCAAGTTGTCCCATCTTTCATATCGTGTAGCTTTGTCTGCTCCCTCTTTGGATGAGCTGGGTGTCAAGATGGCACAACTGAAAGCCAACCCTATACGAGTACTTGGAATCCCTACGGTCGCCTTTGTTTTCACTGGACAGGGTGCTCAATGGGCTAAGATGGGTATCCCCCTCATGGATGAATATCCCGTCTTTGCAAAGGCCGTCGAACGCGCAGACAAATGTCTTCGTGATCTTGGGGCGCAATTCTCCCTGCTTGAGGAGCTACAGAAGGAGGCTGCAGTCTCTGACATAAACTCTCCCCATCTGAGCCAGCCAGCTTGCACAGCTCTCCAGATTGCCCTCACCGATCTTCTCCGCTCATGGGGTATTCAACCCTCTTCAGTCGTGGGTCACAGCTCCGGTGAGATCGGCGCTGCCTACGCTGCTGGTATTTTCGATTTGGAGGGAGCCATGGCCCTTGCCTACCGTCGTGGCCAGATGACCTCGTTGTTGAAGAGCTCTTATCCTCTCCTGAAGGGTACAATGATTGCAGTTGGAGCCAGCTCCGACGCTATCAAGCCAATGCTCAAGACCCTGAGTGGCTATGCTACGGTGGCATGTGTGAACAGTCCCTCTAGTGTAACTGTTTCTGGTGACGCAGACGCGATCGATGATCTCGAGATTATCCTCCAGGAGAAGCAGCTGTTTAACCGAAAGCTGAAAATCGATGTTGCCTACCATTCAGACCATATGAAGAAGGTGGCAGAGGCATATCTCTCTGCTATTGGTTCCATTTTGCCCTCATCGTCCGCAACCGCGACATTCTTTTCGTCTGTCACTGGCGAGATCGCCAAACCATCTGATCTAGGTCCAGCATACTGGGTGGCCAATTTGACCTCTCCCGTATTGTTTGCCAACGCACTGGCCAAGATGTGTGACGACGAAGAGAAGCGCCCCCACCTCCTTCTTGAGCTTGGTCCCCATTCCGCCCTCAAGGGTCCAATTCTGGACATCCTGAAGAGTCTGGGATCAATCACCTCCAAGGTTGGCTATGCTCCTACCGTGCTTCGCAAGGCGGATCCGGCCCAGTCCCTTCTGGATACTGCGGGTGCTGTATATGTGCGCGGTGGAACCCTCAACATCACCGAAATCAACTTCCCCGTGAGTGGTGCCCGTAATCGATCTTTCTTGCGGGACTTGCCCAAGTACCCCTGGCAGCATGGCACACGATACTGGCATGAAAGTCGCATTGCAGACGGACATAGATTCCGCGATGGAAAGCGAAACGATGTCCTGGGAACACAGGCCATGTACTCAAACGATCTTGAGCCTACATGGCGTAATATCGTTCGTCTGGACGATGTTCCCTGGCTTCGGGAGCACAAGATGCAGGGTATGAGCGTGTATCCGATGGCTGGATATGTAAGTTCTGAATATCTGCATCAGATTTAGAACAATTGCTGACCAATTTTTGTATAGTTGGCCATGGCTATTGAAGCTGCACGTCGACGCGCCGAGTCCCATGAAATTCAATTCTCTCAGTTCGAATTCCGCGAGGTGACCGTCGGTGCTGCACTCATCCTGACCGACGACGTGGACGCAGAGACTACGATCTCCTTGAAGCCTTACGCGGAAGGCACCCGCGGAAATTCAGATATCTGGGATGAATTCCGTATCAGCTCATGGACTACCAAGCGAGGCTGGACAGTGCACTGCTCAGGCATGATTCGCACCCGCTCCAACAAGAAGCAGCAGACATCAGTCTCCAACGTTATCGAGACTGAGGGGAAGTACTTCCGGGACCAGATTGACAGAGTCATGGAACAAGCAACATACAAGATCGATATGCAGAACATGTACCAAGTCCTCACCGATATTGGTGCCGGTTATGGTCTTTGTTTCCAGGGTCTGGAGAATGTCTTCTCGAGCCCCCATCATTCGCGTGGAGACCTCTATGTCCGGGATACCAAGTCCGTGATGCCTAAGAATTTTGAGGCTCCGTTGACCATTCACCCCACGTTCTTGGACGCGCTATTGCATCTGACCTGGCCTATTCTCGGCCAAGGTCGTATGGAACTCGACACGCTGTATATGCCAACTATGCTCAAGAGCTTGGTTATTAGTGATAAGATACCTTCTGCTCCAGGCGAATCTGTCAAGGCTTGGTGCAATGGTGGGCCTAGTCAGGCTAACGCCGAGCCGACCAAATTCAATCTATGGGTGACACCCGAGCATTCGACCGAAGTCTTGATCAACATCGAGGGTTTGGTCATGACTCCACTGAAGGATGCGGGCGCTATTCGTGGTGAAAATACCCGCGACTTGTGCTACAAGTTTGAATGGAAACCTCTTGCCGATCTTGAGAAGGAGACTACTGCGGAGTCCCAGGAGCCCAATGGTCATGTTAATGGCGTCAATGGACATACCAATGAGCCAAATGGTGGGCTCACAAATGGCGATACCGTGAATGGGTTGGCCAATGGCCACCTCAGTCCGGATGAGAAGGCGCATATCAATGGCAAAGGCATCGAGAATGGCCACCACTTGACTGATATTGTGATCACGCAATTCGGCAAGTCTGGCGGTATTTCAAACAAACTGAATGATGCTATCCAAGAACAGAGCAATGACTGGAAGCCCTCTATCTCTAGCTTCGAGGAGATTGACGCAACTGGCAAGCATGTCATCGTCCTCCAGACTGGGGACCGCTCCCTTCGCAACCTCACCGAAGAGACTTTTGAAGACATAAAGAAGACTTTGCTGAACGCTTCCAATGTCCTTTGGGTCTACCGTCTTGACAACCCAGATTCTCAGATGATCGTCGGTCTTACCAGAAGTCTGCGTTCAGAGACATTGGCCAAGGCTGCAACTCTCGGTCTCGAAACTGAAGATCTCGATAACCCCGCCACTCCCATCATGGCTGCTGTCAATGCTCTGTGGTCAACTGACAACTCAGGCCCCCGCAAGGACTTTGAGTTCCGGGCTAAGGGCGCTGAGCTGTTCGTCCCGCGCGCCTTGACCAACCAAGCCACAGACGCATTCGTCCATAACGAGACTCATGAGATGACCATCTCGTCTCAGCCATTCCAGCAGGCCGGTCGCCGCTTCAAGCTTCAAATCGGAAATCTCGGTGCCCTGGATACGCTGTACTTTGCAGACGATGTGGTCGAGCCATTGGCTGATGACGATATCGAGATTGAGGTCAAAGCCACCGGTCTGAATTTCAAGGATATTGTCGTTACCATGGGTCAACTTGCGCAGCCGTACATCGGTATCGAGTGCAGTGGCATTGTCTCATCTGTCGGCAAGAATGTCCAGCACCTCAAGGTTGGCCAGAGAGTTATGGCCCTGCCGCTGGGTGGTTACTCCACCTATGCTCGCTGCCAAGCTACCAGTGCTGCCCCTATTCCCGAGAACATGTCCTTTGAGGTCGGTGCCACTGTACCAGTCGTCTTTTGCACAGCTTACTATGCGCTCTTTGACCTTGGGCATCTGCAAGAAGGCGAGCGAATCCTGATTCACGCCGGTGCTGGTGGTGTCGGACAGGCATCCATCATGCTCGCACAGATGATTGGAGCAGAGATCTTTGTGACTGTCGGCAGTGTGGAAAAGAAGCAATTCCTCATGACCCAGTATGGTATTCCCGAGGACCACATTCTTTACAGCCGCGATACTTCATTTGGCCGTGGCATCCGTCGTGCGACGAATAATGAAGGTGTGGATGTCGTTGTCAACTCACTGGCCGGCGACCTTTTGCGCGAAACTTGGGAGTGTGTGGCTCCGTTCGGCAGATTTGTTGAGATTGGCAAGGCTGATATCACCAAGAACACTCGCCTTGACATGCTGCCATTTGAGTACAACGTCAGCTTTGCTTCTGTCGATTTAACCAAGGTGGCTCTGCACCGCCCGAAGCTGATGAAGCGTCTCTTGGAAAATATCACGGAGCTGATGGCCAAGGAATCTGTGCGCCCTATCTTGCCGCTGACCACGTACCGCATCTCGGAGCTGGAGACTGCTTTCCGCACGTTGCAGACCGGTAAGGCGATGGGTAAGATTGTGGTTGTTCCTCATCAGGATGATTATGTCAAGGTAAGAAATTGTCAATGAGAACTCCAGAGTACAGAAATGCTAAGGTGTTGATATCAGGCTGTTGTACCCAAGACTGGCTCTTCTCTGTTGAAAGCCGATGCTTCTTATATCCTTATCGGTGGCACTGGTGGTCTTGGACGAAGCATGGCCAGGTGGATGTCCTCCAAGGGTGCCAGAAACATTGTCCTGGTTTCTCGGAGCGCATTAGTCAACGATCAGGTGCAGGCCCTGATAGACGAGCTAACTGTCAATGGCACACACGTTACCGTCAAGCCATGCGATGTGAGCAGCAAGCAATCAGTCGAGAATCTTGTCAAGGAAGAAATGAAAGATCTCCCTCCAGTCCGTGGTCTCGTCCATGGTGCTATGGTCCTTCGCGTATGCCCTGCCAATATGCCTACCATTCAAACTTCTATTCAGCCAGCTAACACATGACAGGATATGCTCTTCGAGAAGATGACTCTAGATGACTTCCAGGCAGTCGTAACCAGCAAAGTCGACGGTGCCTGGAACTTACACGAAGTTCTCGCCGACTGTCCTCTCGACTTCTTCGTGGCTCTCTCCTCAGTTGCCGGTGTAATCGGTAACCGCGGTCAAGCTGCCTATGCCGCTGCAAACGTTTTCCTCGATGGATTCATGGAGTACCGGCGCTCACTGGGCCTCCCCGGTACATCGATTGATCTGACCGCGGTCCGGGATGTCGGCTATCTCGCCGAAGTCGACAGCAAACGGCAACAAGAAGTGCTGAAGAACATCGGTACAGATGGCATGGATGAAGCAGAGGTGCTCGCACTACTTGCCGCCGCGATCACAGGCAACCTAGCGGACTCCTGCTCAGGTCAATTCATTGTTGGCCTCGAGCTCAGTACACTAGACCACTTCTGGGCGCAGGACGCCAAGTTCAGTGTACTCTATGAGGCCGCGAAGGCGGCCCATGGCTCGGGATCTGCTGGGGGAAGTGGACCCTCCGCACCGCTGAATGTGCTCCTTGCCAATGCGGGCTCCAAGGAGGAAGCGCTACACATTTGCTACGAAGCGCTCGCGGCCAAGCTGGCACAGGTACTAGTGATTTCACTGGAAGACATGGATCCGTCGATTACAGTGGCCTCATTGGGTTTGGACTCACTGGTGGCGATTGAGATTCGCAATTGGATTGCACGCGAGGCGAACGCTAATGTGCAGGTGTTGGAGTTGCTGTCGAGTGGATCTTTGATGGCGCTTGCCGAGATTATTTTGAATAAGTCGCAGGTTTGATGGGAGAATGTGCTGGCGCTTTTTGTTTTGTTATGTATGATTCATGTTTACATGAGCTTTTGTTTGTTGATATAGATTCTATATGTATATGCATGCAATGAAATTCTTTTGGCAAGCTCGCACTCGATCTGTATGAAGGACTCAAAGCAGTGGCGTTTGGGCTCCTTGATTACTAGTGACCCCCTCAGCGACTGTCAAAAATATCATAGGTGGGCTTTCATTGTATCGCGAGTCACTCTTCTTTCTAACAATCACTTGAAATGAGCCATAGATTTGTTTCGAGGTGTTGAAACCACTCTCCATGAGGGAGGGTTACATCGCTAAATCTCTTGCCGTCCTCCGGAAAGAGGTTTCCGTATACTCAGAAACAAGTCACAGTGCATCGTCATCGCAAATTTGACAACCGCCTTTTAAAACTACGTATGCCATTGTTCTCAACTGATACTTCACAATGTCCTCACCATCCCACCTACAACAGCACAATGCTGGGATGATCATCTCCAAAAACACCTAACCCGATAGCCACCGGCACTTCTAGACAGGCCCAAAAAGGGCATGTATCAACAGAAAATTCTCCTTCCGCACCGATTGCCCTGTGATGCATGTCAAAACCTAATCGCAGATTTTTACCCGTGACGCAGACAGGAAGGTTAAAAATCAACATCTTCCAGAATTGCAGCCCAGTTGAGATAAACCTTCCCACGAGAGTTTCCCATGACGCCTCCCGCACGGCAGGCCTGGCCTCGGTCATCATTAAGCCAAGAAACTTTTTCTCATCGGCCACTTGCCGAAGGGAGGTTGTCCGCCACCGTACAGTATTCCGGAGAATTGAAAACTTTAACAATGTACTCTGTAGGTGTTTACAGCAGTGATGTCATTGGGATCCGCGGTGGCTGATGCTTGGCGCAAGAATTGTCCGTGGGGGGACAATGCGACAAGCGTTTTTGTCCGTGGATACTGTTGTGGACATCGCGTGTAAGTGGGTAATGGATTCAATTCCGCTGTGCCTGACTGAGACATTAATCTTGAAGCGAACCGATGCGCCAAGCCATATGCCTAGCAGCTGGATCTTTTTTCTGGTTCTCCTACTCCAGTCCGTATAATGCAAAGCAATGGCCACCCTCGGTCCAGTGTTGCCCGAATACGTTTTGATCTCGGGTAATTATTTAATGGACAGCCGACGCTAAACGAGATGCCGACATATTCTCGTCTGTTGCCATTATCACTGGTCGATAGAATATCAGCTAAATTGTCTCCGGATTTCAAAGCAGCAAAACGGCAAGCCACAAAGCAAAGTGGAGCCGGGTATTCCACTTGCGTTGTGAATGCCACGGGTAATACTACAATTATCATGGGCTAGAGAGGATGACATGGTAATGCTAGGCGGAGTACTCCGTATACAGAAAAGGGAATTGCTAAAACGACGATACACCCCTTATTCTGGTTTAGCATGGTAATAGTATTACCACACTCTACAGTAAGATTCCATAAGTTTGAAACCCCGACAAATTTCAAAATCATCTTAGCAATCACCAGTTGAACGGTTTGGATTGCTATCAAGAACGATGATTCGAAAGACATTTAGAAAGACCTTTTAAATAAGAGTGTTTGAAACATGTTAGGTAGGTCTGTTTATCTGGTTTCTAGACCTTAGACTCTTGAACGATCATAAAGATATCCTAATTAGAAGATAGTAATACCGTTACTGCGCTAAACCCCAAATAGGTGTGTATCGTCGTTGTAGCAATTCCCACAGAAAAGGTCATCGTCGATGACCGTGCTTTTCAGTGATCAGTCAGCATGCCTGATAATCAAAGGCCTCGGCACGTCTGCTCCAGGAAAGGAGAACGAATCCGGCGAGATATACCAGTGACATTCTTCGATGTATGATCGACCACGTGGAATTCGTCCATCTGACATGGCGGTTCTCAATGCGAATGACATGGAAGGACCCACATTGTTAAGATCTGTTGACACAGGAAGAAGGGATGAGCAAAAGGAAAGCATACATGATATTGGATACCAATACGCAAAGTGCCGATATACGGCAAGTATAACATCGGCTTTTTCCATGTACATAGTATCAGTCCGTGCCATCCTCGGCGCATAGATGTTTTCATGACTCGATCAAAACTCTTTTCCGGATAGCCTAGGTTGCTAGCCGAGAGCACCTCTGGACTACTACCATTAGAGGACTAATTCCCTTAGTAGATTAGGATGTAGTCTCGGTAGCAATGATCAATGGCTGATGAGAGAAAGTATGGAAATTAGACACTGTCCTATCCCTTCTGCTCCACATCCATTCAGGCCATTCACCATCGTGGTATACCCGATGGTGGAGATACATGAGTATGCCGACATGTACTCCGTGTTGTAAGTACGTAAGTACGTAAGTAGAGTAAATAGCGGCCCGAGTCCAGTCGGCTGGAGGTCGGTACGGGAGATAGAGAGATTACATAAGGAGGATCTCGGGACCCACTTGGGCGGTAAAGCCCTACTGGCAGTGGATTGACTGGACTGGTGTTTATCCCCACCAATCAGAGTTGGGGCTCGGACCTTGACCGAGTTCATGGGACGGGTCATTCTCACGTGACTATTTCCCCGGAACAGGAAATACTATCTCCCGAGTCGCCCAACCCCTCGACCCCCAAGGAGAATCGCGGAGGATCAAAAGCCCCAAAAAGCCCCAAAAAGCCAATCGTCCGCTAACAACGGCTGTGATCACATGTCTTTTTCTAAAGTCCTCCACAAACCTTCCCGCGGTAGCTTCTGATAACTACCACCCTAACAAGGATCGGGAACCGCACCGCGCCATCTATACAATTTTCAACCAGATTTTACTTTGGCACCATCATCAGACACTGGCAAGACAATTTCCCAATTTGAAGACCGCCTTCTCTCTTGGTCCCCACGGGGTGTCAGATTCAATCGCGTCGGTGGCTTGATTGGCCCCTCGGTGGCCCGCTCGGTGGGTCACGGCCTCCTTCACGGTAACCTTCCGGCCGTCGGCATCGGCCTGTGAATAATAACGGACGGGCCCTTCGGGGCCCAAGAAAGTTGCGGGAAGGAAAAGGTAAGTGAGGCGAGTCTGTGGGTAAAAGGTAATTTGGACATGGTTGTTAACTTGTTCTAGCTTGGGCCTCTTCTGGGATCTGGCGCGAACTCGCTTCGAATCGCGATGCTTTTCAAATGCGCAAAAGGACCGACTTGTTGCTAGACTACCACTCAATATCTGCACCAACGAGAAAAAGAAAAAGAAAAAAAAAAAAACTCTGACCCTTGACCCACTGCACTTCCCCGTTTTCCTCCGTGAATGGACGAGGATAAAAGAGATGGAGGGTCGGGAGAGATTCCCATTCCGGTCAGGAGAATGATGATCCTGCCGCCCGCTCAAGGTAACGATCCACCCCCACGAGGTGACGAGGCGACAACAAGAGGGCGACACAGTAGTCGTGACTCGTGAGACTCGTGACAAGTGGGAAGGGCTGCGATCGGACGGTGACAAAGAGGCGTCCGGAGGGCTCCACGGGTGGCTTGACGGACGAGAACGGGTGGCGCCTTGCAAGCAACCCAAGCAATTAGCAACCCCCAAAGTGAACATTGGCACAGTGCCCACTGTCCAGTCTGGTACCCCCCAGGCACGACTCCATCGTTGCCCAAGAACTTTCGGCCTCCCGCAACATCTGACTGGTCCGCCAGTTGCTGACCATTGCGCGAAACTTTCGGATTCCCAAATGCAGCATCACACGTTCGTGGCGGCCAACCCCGAACAAGAAGCAGAAGCAGCCGCTACGCGCTTGGCCCTTTTTCCCCCTGCTGGGCCTGCTGGGCGGCTCGCGAGACTTGCCCTCCATCAAAATCCACTTAGGGCAAACCCCACCTATTGCGACCCCGTAAAACTCTGCTGCGGGGGCCCCCTTAGCCCCTTGGCCCCCATATTGGCTCCACGGCATACCACGGTGGTCCGCGCGACCTGCCTCTAGCGTTAACACGGCCGACGTCATGTCCAATGTTTTTCGTCTTGGCCGACCTGACCCGTAGCATGCGTTTCTCCGCTCCCGAATGAAGTAAAGACATACATATAAGGCCTCCCCCGGACACCCTAGACGGATTCTCTTCTTTCCTTCCCTTGTCCTTGTCAATCCCATCCCTTCGCGTATATAACACCGCGAAGAAGAAGACTAGCAACCTTCAAGATGTGGACAACAACTTCTGGCTTGCGGGGCAAGAAGCTCCACCTTGCCATCACCTTCACCTCTGTTGTTGGTTTCTCCCTGTTCGGTTATGATCAGGGTCTTATGTCTGGTATCATTGCCGGTACCGAGTTCACCAAGGAGTTCAGCGCTCTCGCCATCCCTGCCGGCTCTTCTGCCGCCTATTCCCAACATGTTTCTGTCCTCCGTGGTGCCGTGACCGCCTGTTACGAGCTTGGTTGTTTCTTTGGTGCTATCTTCACTCTCTGCTTTGGTGAGCGCATCGGCCGTACCCCCTTGTTGGTTGCCGGTGGTGTTCTCATGATTATCGGTACTGTCATCTCTACTGCCTCCTTCGGTCCCCAATGGGGCCTTGGTCAGTTCGTTGTTGGCCGTGTCATCTCTGGTCTTGGAAACGGCATGGACACGGCCACGATTCCAGTTTGGCAGAGTGAATGCTCTCGCGCCCACAACCGTGGTTTCCTCGTCTGCTTCGAGGGTGCTATCATTGCTGTCGGTACCTTCATTGCCTACTGGATCGACTTTGGTCTGTCGTATGTGAACAGCTCCGTTCAGTGGCGTTTCCCCGTTGCTTTCCAGATCCTCTTCGCTGTTCTGGTTAGCGCTGGTGCCCTGATGCTGCCCGAGTCTCCTCGTTGGTTCGTCATGCAGGGCAAGGATCAGGAGGCCCTCGAGGTTCTCGCCGCCCTCAACGACAGCACTATCGATGGCGAGGATGTCCTCACCGACTTCAACCTGATGAAGGCCGATCTCAAGGCTCAGGAGGGTGCCAAGGCCGACTGGAAGACCCTCTTCACTTTCGGCAAGACCCAGGAGTTCCAGCGTATGATGATCGGTTGCTCTGGCCAGTTCTTCCAGCAGTTCACTGGTTGCAACGCTGCCATCTACTACTCCACTCTGCTGTTCGAGCAGAACCTGAAGATGGAGCACCGTCTCTCCCTGGTTCTGGGTGGTGTCTTCGCTACCGTCTACGCCCTCGCTACCATCCCCTCCTTCTTCATGATTGAGCGTGTGGGTCGCCGTAACCTGTTCCTGATCGGTTTCGCCGGCCAGGGTCTGTCCTTCATCATCACCATGAGTTGCTTGATCAAGGAGAACGAGCAGAACGCCAAGGGTGCCATTGTTGGTATCTTCCTGTTCATCTGCTTCTTCGCCTTTACTACGCTGCCTCTCCCCTGGATCTACCCTCCCGAGATCAACCCCCTGCGCACCCGTACCATGGCCGCTGCCGCCTCCACTTGCACCAACTGGATCACCAACTTCGCCGTTGTCATGTTCACCCCCGTCTTCTCCGACGCTTCTCCCTGGGGTATCTACCTCTTCTTCGCTCTGGTCAACTTCATCGGTCTTCCCTTCGCCTGGTTCTACTACCCCGAGACCGCCGGTCGTGACCTGGAGGAGGTGGACATTATCTTCGCCAAGGCCCACATCGAGAAGAAGTGGCCCTACCAGATCGCCCAAACCCTGCCCAAGCTTTCTCCCGGTGAGATTACCTCCATGCAGCGTGAGGTCGGCCTCGACATGTCTGACCACCAGCACGCCTCGGAGAACGAGAAGGTCGAGATGGCCATGTCCAGTGGCAACTCGAGCGATGAGAAGGCTGAGTAAATTTTATAATCACGACCTTCCTTCCATCGGAGAGCCATGTACAGTGTTTGCTTTGGCGTTTCCATCCTGGTGACGGAAAGCATTGAGGTTACAACTCTTTATTGATTTCAGAGTTGTGATGATACCTCGCATTATTATTCCCCCATTTTCTTTTCTTCGTTTTTTTTTCCTATGATCAAGTTATGACGTTGGCATGACATGGCTGGTTAATCGCCGCCAGATTAATGTCTCAGTGTTTTTGCTTTTCTTTATGTTATATACCATGAAGGGAGGTGATGATTTGGAAAATAGAGGTTGATTGAAGTTCAACAATAGAATGCATTGTCATCCTATAATTATTTTTGTCCTACAGTAGCTCTGCAAGTAGATAATCTTCACAAAAGACAAAAGAATACGTCTGACTTGTAGTACTACAAAGAGAAACTTCAGTAAAATGATGACTAGTG
This sequence comes from Penicillium sp. PF1803, assembly GCA_023626575.1. Lineage (NCBI taxonomy): Eukaryota > Fungi > Ascomycota > Eurotiomycetes > Eurotiales > Aspergillaceae > Penicillium > Penicillium sp. PF1803. The sequence goes on from JAMAGZ010000034.1 coordinate 187,408, forward strand.
TTCAGGTGGCCTTCCATGATAGAGGCACGATTCATGTCCCCGAAAAGCTTACTATACGAAGGATATCATTCCATCTCCCACAATCTTCTCCCCAATACCAACAGCACATTAAAGTGTGAACGACTATCCAAAATCCAATCCACGCACTCCTATCACTAACCTCAGTAATCCACTCACAACCCCAAAAACTGCCAGGCATCTCATCATCGGAGAATTCCCAGTGGAGTCAACCATACATAACATATCCATTGTAGTCACAAGACCCAGTCAACAACCAAACGCAACGCAACGCAATAACCACAATCCCGCCAACGCAACGGCCAAGCCACATGGCATTAGGTACCTAGTGACCTGCACTGCACCCCGCAGGCCCCGGCCAAGCAAGTTCGGAACAGTGCCTAGGTACATGTACGGCAGTCACAAATTCTCCGTACAACTCCACACTCCATGCTTTAGATTGCGATGTGATTCAGGTGTGCGGGATATGTCTCCGCCCTTCGGCAGGCCTTCTACTTCGGAAGGAGCTTGCCTAAATTTGCCTGTTTGGTAAGGGTCGGCTTAATGTTGTCGATCAGTATATTGGGTCGAGTTCTGGGGAAGGCAGGTTTTGCGAGGGAAGCTTGGGTGGAGTCTGGGGAGGGAGGTAAGATTGTTTCTAAAAATGGGTGGAATTGGAAAGTGATTTGATGGTAAGATGGCAGGGCATTACGAGGTTGTGGCTGTGGACTAGGTCTAGGGAGTTATGGGTTTTTGTTTTACTCTCTACACCGGGTAGGCTGTGACCAAGATGATCCCGATCTTTACAAAGGCTCTTTGGACGAAGACGTAGCTATTCTCGTGAGCCTTTGAAGAAAAGCCCTTTCTTCCAAAGTGGGAGGATATATGCCTCAAAAAAGACACTCAACTCCCAGAAAGAGATTCTTCCTTAATGCACATATCAGTTACATCAAGATCTATATGTCTGGTGTCTGGTAGACTCCATCAATTATGATTTCCCTTCCCGAAAGTTGACCATGACTATCAACCCAGTTATTATAAGGTCTCTGGGTACTGACCAATGGGTGGAGGGACACATTGCAGCACTACATACAATAATGCACCAGCTAGACTTGAGACTTGAATCGCCAAAAAAGGTAACACGGCTAAAAGAAAGATATTAGAAGAGACTAAATAATGGCAGTCCAAGTGACTCGGAGGGTGCATACGCTCAATACCATCAGCCATCGGGGCTGTGGTATGCGCCCGCCATCGGTCACTTAGATGGCCAATACCTAGCCCCTAGCAGAATTGTTACTCTCCGGTGTCGTTGGTGTAGCTCCAGAAGCATATCAGCAAGTTCACGGGTGTTTGCATTAGTAGTGCTCCATCTAAACCACACGGAACTCTTTAACAAATTTGTCAATCGCTAGAAGAAACGGAAATCTAATCAGCCGCAGACGAGCCAAATCCATCCAGTCACATATCCATGCCTTCCAGCGCACTCATCCGCTCCCTATACAGTGAAATACAAAGCTCAGGCATCCGATATTCTACTCCCCCGAATAATCGATCACGGTGATGATTTTAAGCCTGGTTCAGAGTAGATTCGTCTTCATATTTATGTCTTCCGGCCAACTGACATATACTGTGGAAGGAAACGGGCTGCGTGAAGTCGGTAGTGGCTTGTACCTCCCCCACCTCAGACGCCTTCATAGAACTCAGCTATTCATAGACAATGAAAGCTACGACAAGACTAAGGATTGAAGAAAGATTGCTTTGTATTCTAGATTTCTAGCTCTATCACCACGAGTCCGACGTAATATTCAAAGAAAAAAGTAATGCTGACTGGCTCGTAACTTGCCTAGTTTCCTGGACCTTTTTCTAGTAGGTTTCTTTTCTCCTGTCAAGCACAGTCAATATAGCTACACATCCTCGGCGCGATTCACTACTCTGAGAATACCCAAGTACTTCATCTACGACCACGGCAAGCCACGAACGAGCCTGTCTCCCTATAGTAAGGAAATAAAGACAAGCACGCACTAATACATAGGTATATAACGGACAGAGCAGCGCCAAACCTGGGAACCCCTCACCCAGGTAATGTCGACTACCATACGAAACAGAACATGTCTTTTTATTGAGCACAAACACATAATTGAATCTCAGACACCTCGATTAACCTACACTATCCTAAACAAGCCACAAGATCTGCCCCTCGAACACCTGTTCCAACCCCGCTGACGGGCCGGTACCGAGTACTCGTCAGCGCGACACCACTAGTTCTCCACGAGGATGTATACAAACAGCATTGATACAACCACCGTTTGGACACATCACTCTATTCACACAATAAAGGAGAGAAATGCACAAGTACAGGCAAGAATGATAAAATCAGCGATCGTACGTAGCACGCCCTGACAGGTTCACAGTACAGTACAAGGAACAGGACAGCACAGCACAGCGCAGTCGTAGATTGATGAATGCTTGACTCGGAAAGACGATATAGAATGGATGAACATGACTCATTCCTGCTATATTCGTTCTAGTCAGGAGCTCACGCAGATCTCACTGTATCCTTAATCCCCCAGCCCCAGGCGCTATGGCACAAGCCCACGAACGCACACCCCAGATTTGGTTGCTCGCGCGTGGAGAGCATAAACATTCAGTCCCAATCCAGCCCAGAACCAGCGGATAAGCACATGTCAACCTTAGTCTCCGGCATAATAGACATATTCATCACCAGATACAGCGAGCGGGTGACTAGATGTTAGTCGGTAAATCTGGTCGCGAGAGGGAGAGTGTTTAGTTAACGTATTGCGCGGCCTTTTGCCATAACGAGTTCAAGATCGACAATGCAGACACAGACACAGAAAATGCTTCCAGGTATTATTCAGTATACACATTTTCTTTCATCCGAATGCGAGGCATCAGATGGAAAGTGGGGAGGGTAGCGTGACATAGTCAAGTAAAAAAGACAGTAGTAAAATAATATTACACAAGGTCAAAAGAGACACAAAACAGGAAATAAAAAGTGAAGAGTTACGAGATTCCAACAATGGTCTGAGGATAATCTCAAAGGAATCAAAGTAAGAGTGAGACAAGACAGTAAACAAAAAGCCAAAACGCCTGCTGGGTATGATATGCGTAGAACGATCATGACCTGACCTGGTTGTATATACCAATACCCTCAAGCCGTCCCTCCGAATATTTGGCATCTGGACCATGCTTCGTTCAGGTAGTGTTGCAAAGAAAGCTTTTTCCGACCCCGGGATACTTCACCTGGAAGAACGAGGTGGGGACAAAATGGGGGGGAAAAAAAAGGCCAGAAAATAGAGAATGGGGGATGGAGGAAAGGTGAGATGTAAATGCAGATGCAACGCTGCTAATCATGCGAGACAAAAAGAAAATAGGACGGAAAGATGGAGGGTGCTGTATGTATAAACCATCTTCGAGGAATTCGATAAGATCACTCTGGCGCGTGCACGCGCAGGTGGATTTCTTCAGAGGGGACGTGTTGGTAGGAGCGCATCTTGCGGCGCAGGAACAAGCGCCATACCCCGGCGACTACACCGCCGACGGTGCAGGCGATTAGGATGAAAATGAGAAGACCTCCCACGCCGCGGATCACTTCGTAAGCCTTGTAGACGGCTTTGGCGACTTCCTTGGCATCGGCGTAGGCAGAGGTTGAGTGGTCAGAACTCGAGCCGGAGCCTGTTGAGGTGTGATCACTGACCATGCCGGCCATGCCATCGGTACTGTCAGTGGTATCCGTGTTGTCGTTGTTGGAAGAGCTCGAAGAAGTGCCCTTGTTGACGGCCGTGATGATGGAAGGATCATCTGGCGTGGGACCCGTGTCAGAGCCCGTGAAGCCAACGGCCTTCCAGTTCTTCGGGATCTCGCTTCGCATAACCCGCGAGGCACTCATGACATTGCCATTCTTATCAATAGCCTCGGCGGTAATCCAGTCCATGTAGCCGTCAACGATATACATGGTCTCAAAATCGGTCTTATTAACCTGGCCGATAAACACGGGGTCGGCGCGGTCATATGCCTGTGCGAAGAACTTCCACCCAGCCACATCAGTCGCGCCGTTCCAGCTAACGTGGATCAGCGTAGTAATGTCCTCGTCGCTGGTACCATACACCGAAGCCACGAGGTCGGGCAGGGTGGTCGGACGGCCGATGAATTCGCCCTTGTAGGCGCGGTAGGTCGAGTAACGCTCAGACACGAAGCGGGCGGTCATTAGCAGATCGCCGTTTTGCGCGTGCTCACTTTGGTACCCGCGCTCGCTCCAGCCGATGAAGACGTTGTCGTTGGGGAGAACCTGAACGCTGCCGCGGAGGCGGGTGAGGCCGCTGTCGGGGCGGTTGATGCGCTTGATAACGCGGGCAGTCATGGCGATGGTATCCATCTCGACGAACAGGGCTGCCGACATATTCTCGTCGTTGCCACGCTCGTCAGAGGCATTGTTCAGGAAAGAAATGACATGGTGGGTGCCGTTGGACGAGACGAATTTCACATCGTGCTGCTTGGAGAAAGTAAAATCCATGTCAAAGTCACTCTCGACACCACCGAGGCGCCACATAATATGGCCATCCTCGCCCGAGATACCGTAAATCGTGTTGGTGAAGCGGAGGGAGATGATATAGTCACCGGCTTCGTTCTTGTCGACCGCGTTGATATGCACATAGTCCCAACCGGGAAAGCCGCCGGGCGCGTCCCAGGAATGAAACATGTTAGATTCATGCAGGGCAATCTTATCAAATGAGTCCCATTGTACCAGCACCTCGCTTGTCTCCACGTCCAGTTCCACAAAGCCACCCGTTACCACCCAACTCTGCTCCGTCGGGCGTCCGAAATCCGCCATGTTGATCTCCTGGCTGCGGTACGTGCACGCCAGGGCTGTCTTCCCTCCCGGCAGGACATTGAACTCGTGCATGTTGAAGTCGTGCAGGTCATTCAAAACACCAACTTCCTTCTCCACCTTATAATTTTTATCCACGATCACGCCGCTACCCTTATCGGAGTCGTCGATTGCCCAGGAAACGATGAATGAAAGGTGCGTCTCTTCGTTGATGTTGGTAACCGGCCTGAAATCGAAGACATTGCGATTGTCGTATAATGGGGCACCGGCCCAAATGAGCATCTGTTTCCCCACAAAAAAGTTTCCAAGTTAGACATTGGTCCCATCGCATGTAGAACTGCAGGAAGAAAAAGACGAGAATCCATGAGAAGAACAACGTACACCATCATTATCGTAGATATACGGCCCAACCTGGTATTGCTGATATTTTTGTGTGGGGTTCTCTGGCGAAATCTGTCCGTAAGGCGCCACAAACCAGTAACCTGGAGCAGCTCGCGTGCGGTCGTGATGAGTGACTTCCCATTTCAAGGCGCGCACCTCGGGGAGCTATCAATAGAAGAACAAGAGGTTAGCATCGATAGGGCTCAGGGTTTTTTTTCACAATTGGGTCGATTCGCGGCTGCTTCAGAAGAGGTGTGACTCACAGTCACAAAGGACATTAAATCGGCATCATGGCGCTGTGCAACCGCAGTCTGCAGGAACAATAATGATAATGCGCCGGCAAACAGCATGGCGGGCTTAAAGAGTGGCTAGGAAGGCAACCTTCCCCGACGAGCGGAACGAAAGGAAGCAGAACGAGGCCGTCGAGCGCAAGGGGGAAGGAAAGAAGGCACAGTGCACAACGCAGAGAAGAAAGAGGGGAGAAGAGAGTAAGATTGGAGTTGAACAATCCCGAGATCTGGGGCGCAAACCAGTCGGTATTAGTTCGCGAGCGAGACAGCGGAATAGCGGGCGCCGACGGGCCTTGCCCTTTTCTCTTTCGGTCGTCGTCAGTCCAGGGGAGTGTCGGGTCCAAACGAGTGGAGGCCCGCTCGGGTGAGAAGGGCAAGGGAGAGATGAGGACTCCGCTCACCAGGAGAGGACTGGGAGGGACTGGGAGATGGGGACAGGTATCCATCACCGTCAGGGGAGGAGCAAAAGCAGGACCGACGAGAAGGCTTGGCATTGTTTCGGACGGTGGAGCCCGCGAGGATTGGGGCAGATGACTGGAAAGAGCACTAAGAGGCGTCGCGTCTGAGAGCGTTCCTCTGCCTCCGCCCTTACGGAAGAGGTCCTTTCGTATTGGGCGTATCGTTAGCCCAGTCGGGGGGTTCCACAGCGTCTGGCGTGGTTGGTGTGGTTATGCAGGGAGTATGGAATATGGAAGCACCACGCATACGCCATTCCACGTCGGTCGTCCAAGAGGGGAGACGTCTACGTCCAATCTGACTTGTTCGTCTCGTCACACAATAACCCCGATAGGCGTCCAGGCTGGGGATGATTCGGACTCGGTCTTGTTTTCCCCAAACGACCTGAACTCAATCGAACCAGCCACATCCACGATTCCACACGAAGGCGGGCCCAGTCAGCAGCTTGCGCAAAACCTCATCAGGAACCTCGTTAGTGTAATTAGTACGTACGCCTTTTTTGCAAGTTGCAACCAACTGTATTTCCCAAAAAAGAATTGCCGGTTCAGCCGGGCTCCGACGGGGAGAAAAAAGGCCCACGGACGCACAGTGGCCAACGGCGGACGACTGGAGACGCCCACAGGGGATGGCGGTCTTGGCATTTTATCAAAATACATTAATACATAATGAAAAGACACATTGACCACATACACTAGCCAATATTAATGTTGAATGTTCTCTGGCATCTTCACTGGGGTGTGTAAATGATGATTGTCGGGGAAGGGAAGTTTATCTGCGCAATAAGCACTAACGAAGCTTTCTCTTTCCACCTCTTCAATACGGGAGTATCTAAGACAGAGTTCATAGCATAAAACTTGTCTATGGGTTATTTTCCGCGAAGTATTCCACACCATTTCTACAGGATCAACTGTAGATTGTGATTGTATACGGAGTACATACGACAGACGATCGCAGACGATCAATCAAAACAACGCACCTCGACCCAGCAGCGATTGACATCGATCTGCATCCAGACTCCACTTCAGTCCCGGCCGGCATTTGTGTGTGTGTGTGTGTACGAAACAAGCTATGGAAACAACTGGTAGGGCCGAAGAAGACCCGGCTTTCTAGATTTTAGGCCTTTTTCTAGCGTTCTTCACGAAGGTCGAATGGATTGATCAGTGATCAGCTAGAATCGTCATCCTATGGCTCCATAGTCATACAGAGTACAGATACATAGTACCTGTACACTCCCCGAGTCCTATTTCCATGTACGTTCTCGGAAGATTATCCATCTTCGTAGATGGATACGATCATACGAAGCAGGCATTGGCTGAATACAGACAGCTTTGCATACCGTAGTGAGTACGACTTGAGGTCTCTGTACTTGATACTCGATACATACTTCTGTCCCACTGGACACGTCTTACCGTCCGGGGGTGACGTGATCAAGCCTATCCACGATTAAGCCTGGCATGGGCGCTTTATGGCATTGCTTAATTGGCCTGCAAGATTTGATAAGAACAGTGATGCTTATGGAGTGCTATAATAACCAGGAATTGTCATGAAAGAAGATAAATCATTCAAAATCCTCTCCTGTATTCAATTAACCTTCCCGCCCTCAAACCATTCGACGCGTACCCCTTCCACAATCGGCCCGCTCATCTCCACCATCCAAACCACCGCTGCGACCGCAATGCAAGTCCTCAAAGACCAGCAAAATCGACCAATTCCCATATCGGCGCATCTATACGCGCCCAAGATCGATACATTTGATACGAGAGTCTTCTCGCCATGCACAATGGCGTCAAAAGCCAAGGTCAACGCAAGGGGTGCCGGAAAGGCTTATGTATGCCTCCTCGCCTCCCTCGTGGGTATAAAAGCCAGCGGCGGGCTGGCCCGCGCTCATCGCGTAGCCGCGTACGGGAGACGTGGGCGTTCGCGAACGCGGCTGAGGGATGCGTAATCGGGTTGGAGGGAGATGATCCGCATCATGAAAAATCAAGGAGTACTGTAGAGGGGAAGTTGTGAGCGTTAGACATGGGTAGTAGGCTACGCGTCTTAGGTCAGCTGGAATCGTAGATGAGGAGTGTGAGCGCTGTGCAGGACGGCGTCGTGGAAGGTGTTGAATGGAGGACGAGATTGGACCTCAGTGCTCAGAGCGCGTCAAGGTCCGGACCAAGAGTCCTACAAGATGTAAGTATTTGCATAGGCGCCGGGACGTCTGACGGGCATTGGTGTGCGGAGCAGGGCAGGTACAGTCAGACCATGTGCGTGTGTCGGAGACTCTTGCTGAAGCTATCGTAGCTCAGAGGAGGCATCCTGCGGGCATGGTGATTGATGCCTGCGACCAGGAGGACTGGGATCACCATTGCGCCCGAATCGAAATGTCTCGGGGCATTTCGATGACTGCAGGCGGCGCCTCCTCAATGAGAAAATGGAACCTTTATATAAGTTTGCCCTTCAACCGAGAGCTAGATTCTTGTTCTGCAAAGAATTGAGCTCGATGCATCCACCAAAAGGAGTCGATGCTGGGCAGCACGAGACCAGCCACGATGATGGCTTCAGCCACATCTGCAAGGATGGCATGGCAATCCCGATGAGTCGTTCACTGACATCGTCCCCTCTGTCGATGCGAGTAACACGATCAAAGGATGCTTGCTTTTCCCCTGGAGCTGCCAGGTGAGAGCAAGCAGGCAATATGTTCGATTAGTGCTGATTATTGCCCTCGTGACCAGCTGCCGTTTTTGTGGGTGTTTTGGTGAGGCTCGTATCGCGACGGCAGTGAGTCAAACGGTCAACAAAACCGTCAAGAAATGTGATCAATCTTCAAGCACGAGATAATCAAGAATTTTCACATTTCAGATGCCACCACCAGTACCAGCCTACTGGTGCCTTCCTCTAGCCACAATAGGGTCTAGGATATGAGCCTGCAGCAGCCGGAAAAGGTGAGCATGCCCCAGAGTCAATCACTGAGATCTGTTCCCAGACCCTCTGATGACTTGCCTCATGCTATAGGTGAAATGTTGTGTGTTACATCGAAGGCCCCTCTCACTAACAGCATTTACTTAGCCCAAAGGCTTTGGCATCGATCTAGAGCCCAGGACAACGCCGATCAACGGCGCAAGCCTATCAAACCCACATCGCCGCCCTTATCAGAGGACAATGCCCCGAGGTGTCAATCATCTTTCGCAACTGTTTCAAGTCACTTGTCCCCGCAGATCAGCCCCCGTGGGGCAGGATATGCCCCAGGGAGGGGTGGTATCTTGCCTTGTCGGAATAGGCCGATACGAGCAGGGCTGAGAACAAGACCAGGTCAATGTGCTCCCGTCTCCAATGTCTTACTACTTATCCAGACTTGCAGGATTGCAAGTTGGTCGCCTTACGGGCAGATTTTGATGACCTGGCATCCAGGGGAAACACCATTATTACAGTGTGATGATGTGATTGCATCAATGTCGGGGGTCAACGGGTGCAACTTGCCTTGAACGGATGAATAACCCTTGCTTCGTGGGTGTACTCCTGGTCTGTGGCGATCTACTACTCGCTCCGCCATGGGCTTCACAAACTGGGATGTATGTGGCATTCTTCACGTTGTCAGGTTCCACCACGGTATCTCCTGCTATATACGTGATCTTGCTCGACCATGAATCTACTCTCTCAGTATCGACTCGATTGATCCGATCCGCATGATGACAGCGACACGATGAATCCTGGAGCCAGATGATGCACCGCAGGGTTTCAACGCGCCCCTCGCATGGTCCAATCCCACTCAATTACAGACCGAACCTACAAAAAACGAAATGTTTGTGCACGGGTGATGTCATTCACCTCAAAGATGAGCATCATCGGGCAGCGACATTGGATGGGATTCAGATTGAGACTGTCGACATTTATACAAACTTGACAAGGGAGACTCTCCCGAATAACCGTGCCGTGTCCTAATGGGGGGAGGGACTTGACATGACACATTGCCATTGCAGGCGTTCATCGCGGGCTTGGCAATGGGTCAGATTTCACGGCAAAATAAGCGTGTGTCTCCGCCCGTTATGCGAGTCTATAATGCTGCGACAGGTTCTCTCTTGTCTGGCCGACATGTCCGAAACACGTCCCGAGTGGTCCGTGGTTGCAATCGAATGCAACCGCTATCACATACACCCCGATCAGGGAAGTGGCCCGCGTGGCAGGGGAACGAACCAGCGAGAGAAAAAAAAAATAAAGGAATAAACTAACTACAACAGGAGTAACTTGCAAGTGTACCAAGTGGCTAAACCAAGATTCACTATCCTTCAGGGGCGGCGCGATCGCCGAGAGGGCAATGTTTCAGGGGTGTACTTCGGCTAGTGTTATTATGGGCTGGTATATGATTATTATTGATTGTACGATATATTATTAGGGAGAGTTGAGAAGTGACCAGAATATATCAATACACCGATTCAAATTTGAGCACGACGGTGGTGGTTAAGATGGGAAGCCCATCCACGAGGTTATGTAGTCGGGGACGGTTCCACACGAGTGTAACCGTCCCGACCAGTTGGGCCGACTACCACCGTTGCACTCAAGGGGGCCATTGAGCATGTACGGGGGCATACCACAGACTGGAATGTCGCAAATTGGTTCAACACACGTACACAAACTACCCTTTTATGCAGGAAGATTGAGGTTGATCAGTCATGTAATCATTGTAACTAAGCAAGGAAGAAGTATGTAGTCTCATTAAAAGTCTATAGTATCCATGCTAAATACTATGAAACTAATGAAGGTACCGAGTTAAACTACTTTTTTTGGGGTTTCCTGCCTGAGCCGCAATCAATAATCCATGGCGCCAATACGACGATAACCTTGGTCATGGAGTAATCTGATTACGCCCCAATACTACCTTCAACTCCCCTAACTAAGCAAGCACACCTTAGAGATAATCTACAATACAATACCCATACCATACCATACACCGCTTTCGAGAACATTGCGACACCGCAAGGGCTTCACAGTTGCACCCACCGTAACGCTGGAGTGGCCAGGAATGGGGCCAATGTTGATCCATGCTTCATCCTGCTCAACCACCATCCTCCGCTCTTTTGTTTGCTCCAACTTGCTCCGGTGGGGTCTCTCTCTCTCTCTTACACACACTTACACTCTCTTGAACCTGACGGGGCGCTTGCCCAAAAAAAACCCAAAACCCTCTTTCTGACTACTACTACTACTACTGCTACTACTACCTCTACTACACTCCCTCCCCGATCCACCTCCAACACTACCTCCGTGGGTAGAGTGTCACCTCACAAAACCTCGCCTATCTCTCTTATAACTCCCCCCACGCCGAAACACTCTTCCCCTTTTAGTCGATTCGCGAATGCCTTTCCCCGCGAAGATAACCTCTGTTGTGCCCATGTCGCCGCTCTAAACAACTCCCCTCCAATCCTATCCCTCGATCTATCCAACCTGCGATCGATCATCCCTCGCCGCCCCTTCAGCTCTTTCTCTCTCTCTTGGGGCTTCTCTCTTCCTTCCTGCTCTCTCTATCTCTCGCCTCGCCACGACTTCGACCTCCATCCTTCTTGCACACCTTCTCCAACTCCGACCATGTCGGCCCCGCTCGTCAAGGTCTTGCACCGCCTGCAGGAGCTCTTCCATAACGTGGTATCCGCCCTCGAAGCTATGATTCTCTTCCCCTCGCTGTTCCGCGGTCTCTCGCGCCGAAAGCGCAAGCCCTTCCTGGGTGCCCACTGGCGCCGTCGCACCCTGGACGACTTCGCCGATGAGGTTGACACCCTCTTCACCACCCCGCTGTCCACGCTCAAGATGATCGAAATGTCCGAGAAGATTCGCGCGCAGTTCCGCCATTGCTTGCAGAACAGCCCTGTTTGCATGCTGCCCTCGTACAACCACGCATTGCCCACGGGCTCCGAGACCGGTACATTCCTGGCGCTGGATGTGGGAGGTTCGACGTTCCGGGTTGCGCTGATTGAGCTGCATGGACGGGATGCGGAGATGCGCATTGTCAAGGTCGCGTCGTCGTACATTGATAATACCGTCAAGTTGCTGGAGGGTACACAATTCTTCGACTGGATGGCTGGACATATTGACGACATGTTGAAGGATGTTGGCGCGGACTATGGCCGTGGTGAGGTTGCGCTGCCGATTGGTTTGTCCTGGTCGTTCCCCATTGATCAAACCTCCATGGGTAGCGGATTGATGATTTCCATGGGCAAGGGTTTCCATTGCTCGAATGGTACCGTCGGGCAAGAGCTGGGCGATCTGTTGATTCAGTCTTGCCGTAAGCGTGATCTCAACGTTGCGATGGCGGCAATTGTGAATGATAGCTCCGCGGCTCTGCTGTCGCGTGCCTATGTGGACCCCAAGACCCGCATGTCCTTGATCCTGGGAACCGGCACCAACATGGCCATTCACTTCCCCGTGCACGGTATCGGACGAAGCAAGTTCGGTGTTCGTCCCGAGGGTTGGTTCGACTACGCCAAGCATGTCATCATCAACAGTGAAATGAGCATGTTTGGAGGTGGTGTCCTCCCCATGACCCGTTGGGACGACGTGTTGAACCGCACGCACTTGCGTCCAGACTACCAGCCTCTCGAGTACATGATTACTGGTCGGTACCTCGGAGAGATTGTTCGTCTGATTATCGTGGAAGCTGTCGAGACAGCCGGTCTTTTCGGCGGCGACCTCCCACACTCCATGCGCGAGGCCTACTCTTTCGACACCAGCATTGTCGCCTTCATCGAGGAAGACACGTCCGCCTCAATGTCTGCCTCTGCAGCTCTGTTGCAAAAACAACATACCTTCCCCAATACCCCTGCCGTCGAGGACCTACGTTTCGTCCGACGCGTCTGCCAGGTCGTCTCGCGCCGTGCCGCCGCCTACCTTGCAACCGCCATTCACAGCATGTGGTGCTTGAGTAATGAAGTCGAGTCCTCAACCACCTCCGTGCCCGACACCCTCATCAAGGAGTCTCCCGAGATTACTGTTGTCGAGAGCGACGAGTCCGCCAAGAACTTGTCTATTGCGTGCGACGGCACCGTCATCAACAAGTACCCCGGCTTCCGCGATACTTGCCAATCATTCTTGGACCAGCTATCTGAAAGATCTCACCACACCGCTGGATCCATGATTCGCCTGGATCCCGCGCCAGAGAGCGCTATTCTCGGCGCTGCGGTCGCTGTGGCCGTTGCTGTGGCAGACAAGTCTGAGCAGCGGTCATAAGTGATTGGTGATCTCGTGGATGCTTGATTGATGCATGACTACCTCTACCACGCATAGACCTCGACTCTTCCTCCCTCCTACCTCCCTTCATACATCCTCATCATCATCATTCTCCTCCATTTCCATTTTATTGTGAATTTCTTCCCTTCCTCCATCGGTCATCGGCGCATGATCCACGAGTCCACGAGTCCGGCTTCAAACAGCATTCGCTGTCCCGGCCTCATTTCAATTCTTTTCAATGCATTTGCCAGGTGTTTTATTCTTTGCATGGGTACACAGATATGGTTTTCTTTTTCTCACTCGCGCGGGTTCTTTCAATTGTTCCTCATGTTTCTCCCCATCATGTATCCTCAGGGGTTGGGCGGCGTCTGGTTTCCACTTTCCTGTGGTTGGTACGGTTTGTTAAGTTTCTAGGGTCTTTTCTATTTTCATCTTTTTTTTCATCTTTTTTCATTCCATCTTTTCTATTTCTCTCATAGGGGGCATTTTTCGGGTTTTCTCATGGATAAGTGAAGTGAAGCTCTTTTTCTAAGATATTGCATGTTCCTAAGGGGTTTACAGGATGGGATTTGTTTCCTGGGAATTATTATTACAGTGCCGACTTATTCTTTTATTCTTCTTTTCTTGGTTCTTGGTTCTTGGCTTGGGTTTGGAGTTAAGATGTATGTGTATGATTGGTATACAAGCAAGCCGCGATAAGCAATGAAAAGCAGATACCATTTTGTATTCTACATCCTTAGACTTTTCTACTATCAGCTGAGAGAGCAAATTTGCCATACAGTGGGGTTCCATAAGTTTGAAACCCCGACAAATCTTTAAAATCATCTTTGCAGTCGGGATAGGCTAGAAAATGATAATTTAGCTATCAAGAAAGAGAATTCAAATGACCTTTAGAAAGACCTCTCGAAAAACAAGAAGTGGAAGCATATCTGTTCAGCGATTTCGTTTCTCTGGTCTCTAGACTCAGACTTTTGAACTGCCAGCAAGTAAAACACCCTCTTCGTTTCATGTCCTTCTCTTCAGGGGACAGGACTCGAATATCCAACCCCTATCATAAGTCCATAGTGCCCTCCCAAGACAATCCTCAGTTTCCAAACGGATAAAACCCTCTTGATCCACACTTCCCTCACCAGAATACTTGGTCTGTGGATCGTCCTTGTAATGATCATACAACCACCTGAATCCATATAAAGTTCTCATACCCGCGGGCAATACAAGAGTGATTTCGCGTCTCAGGTAAAGATAGTCGGCGCCGTCGTCGTGGACTGTTTTGAAAATATTCATTTTCACTTTTATTTCCTCAAACGGATTATGAAGAATGGCTTGATAGGCATCTTTGAACCAATAGTGTGTCCGACAAACGTGACAGAGAACTCCATCTGACTCGGTATCATCGTGCCACTCGATATGGAACAGGTTCGCGAACCACTCTTGAGATATATTCCATTCACCCGAGCTTACCAACATTAATGCTCGAGTGATATTTATGCAATCCGTGAATGTGAGGTCGACGCATGGGCAAAGTTCGATTATACAGGCATTTGCCATGCATGATTTTGTTGGACTGTCCGTATCTGCGGTTTCTGTATCTGTACCTGTATTGGTCTGTTGGGAAACAGGATGGAGTTTCCAACAATCAAAGCAGAGTTTCCAGTGATCGTTTTCCAGTCGTCGGAGTAATTTAATTTTTGGCCGTGGGTTCACAGCCCCCTTTCGATAGATGATTTTCGGTCTTTTTGTGAGGTCATAGTCGCCCAACATGTCGATTGGTCGACATTCTCTTAGACTCTGGTCGTTGAGGAAAACTTGGTATTGGGAGTAAAAGTGGCTGCAGGTTATGATGAAGCAAGCTTTATCCTCTAGCGGGAGAAATATGAGGATTTGATCGATGATTTCTGGCGGGATGTGTAGGATAGTTGTCTCGGCGAGTTTTGATTGGACTTGATGGTCGTCAATGGATATCAGTCTAGCGGGGCTTGCCATTGCGTTTCTCCAAGAGGAATCCGATTTATTTATGTAGTATTAAAAAAGGAAAGATAAGATATCATGGGCGTCTGAAGATGAAATTCGGTGCAACTATATTCGTCGGCGTTATTCATTTCCCCTAAATCTAGCTTTGATGCCTTCCGACGCCGAACATGGCAGTCCACCCTCACGGGTGGAAGACTAACTAAGCCTGTTATAGAGACGAATTTGCAATTCTGACCTCAAGATGGGGGAACGGCCCATGGAAACGAGAACTTTGATGTTAGAGATCTCATAACCGAAGATATTGACAAACCGAGGCTAGATAAATCTGGCATCATTTCCAAAGGCAATCTGAAAGACTGAAGATGATGATGATACTTTGACGGCGCCGGGTTATGCTTGTGCTTGTCTCTATGGGAATTTCTAAAACGACGATAACACGATTTCTAATTTGACGATACACCCCTTATTCTAGTTTAGCGTAGTAATAGTATTACTACGTATATTCTAGTTCTATAAGTTATAACCCGGACAAATTTCAAAATTATCTTAGCAATCACTAGGATAACGGTATTAGTACTATTAAAAAAGATGATTCGAAGGAGATTTGGAAAGAGATTTGGAAAGATGGCTAGAAGGACCTTTCAAAAGATAAAAAAAAAAAAAAAAAAAAAAGTGATTGAAGCATGTCTAGTTAGTCTATTTGTCTGGTTTCTAGAGGATATACTAATTAGAAGATAGTAATACAGCTACTGCGCTAGACCTCAAATGGGTGTGTATCGTGTAATTAGCGGTCTTGTATCGTCGTTTAGGCAATTCCCTAGGCGTGGTAGAAGTTCCAACAGGAAGGACTGGATATACTGTATAGGGATGAATCCGCGCACGATTATGGGAGAAGCTGGATATTGTAAGGCCTAATTGACTATCAGAGCTCTTCCGGCCGGCCAGTAAGCATCGTCATGTTGTCGCGAGCGAGTTTAGTTTGCCAAGTACTAGCGGTGTTTGGGATTTCGTATTCATGCTGCGCCTAATATGGCGCCACAAATGGACAGTTCAGCCGCGTGGGCACGTAAGCGCCTTTCGGCGATTATCTGGTTGCCTGCCGTCAGCATCCTTGATAATCATCTGGAATCATCTAACTTCAGTCTTCATCACGTTTTAATTGTGGCCTGTCATCAATCTTCCGTGGGAATACATTTCTCCGCGGTCTTATCCAGTATACCAAGCGAGGATGGATCCTGAGATTTGGCTTCCTGATGTATCTCAGGATTTGGGACAACCTTTTGGTGTGTTCATGAGTCGGTTACCTCCTCAACCACTTTACGAGCCCATTCGACAAGCTGGATCATCCTATCCAGAGATAGGATCTGGAAGTTCAACGGAAACAAGACCAGCTAGGACAAAAAGGCGACCACATACAAAGTCCCGCCAAGGTTGTCTCAACTGTAAGGCCAGAAAAGTCAAGGTTACATGTACCATACCCCGATGATTTTATCCAGAGCTTGATCGCTAAGCTTTTCCCAGTGTCAAGAGACGCAGCCTCATCCGTGTTCTAACTGCGTGGGACGGAACATGATGTGTGTCTATCCGTCCAAAGACCAGCTCGTACACCGTCGTCAACCAGTCTCAAGTGAAGAGCCCCTCGAACGACAGGAACGGGGTCATGAATCCACCACTAGCATTTCCACTGCATTGCCACTAACAGGATGGAAAAATCCTTCATACAATTCTCCGGACGCCTTTTCCACGGACGACCTGCGATTCTTACACCACTTTCTGATCACCGCATATCCGCATCTCCCTTTTGGGAGTGAAGACATATGGCAGACGTCTCTGCCGGCGTATGCGCACGAGGTAGACTTTCCCTTTCCTTCTTTGAGTTTATTTCTTAAAGGGAGAGACGTGTGTATGCTAACCAACTGCGTACAGTGTCCACATCTGATGCACTCGATTCTCTGCCTGGGGGCTTCTCACCTGTCCCGAATCACACCAAATGGCGCTATATACACACCGATGGCCATAGCACATAGAGGCAGAGCGCTCAAATCATTAGGCGAAGAACTCGCAAGAAGCGACCAGTGTACCAGAACCGAGCTAGATTTGATGTTAGCCACAACTTACGCGCTTACATTCCAGTCTAACCACATGGAAGACGGACTAGTCGATTTCGTCGTCATGGTTCGAGGCTGCGCGATTATCACTTTGCGTATCCTGAATATGTACAAAGGGAGCGAGATGTTCGACTCGCTTACAACGGAAGCTATCTATACTCGTGTCCTGCCTCTGCTCCCGCTTACGGTATGCTGCGATGGGGATATGCTGGATTTTTGCATCTTGACACTCGAAGGTATCCAACCACTGCTCATGACTAGCGGTCACAGAATCACCTACCAGGCTATCCTAGGCATATATATGGGATTGCAACAGTCTGCTCGAGCAGGTTTTATCGCGTTGAGCGAGTTCTACAATGGCTGGGAACGAATGGGGAATCAGGAATTCCTGGAGTTCGTGGATCCCGGAAACCATGTCTCGCGAATGCTACTCCTTCATTTCGTTGCGATAACAGTTATGATGTGGCCCGTTTTTTGTATACTGCGGCCGTCAATGCTGAATGCACCGATGGCTAACCTCACTCCTTGTCAATGGGGTGTCGCCATTTACCAAAATCTGCCTCTGGAGATGCGGGAACTGGTGGAGTGGCAGGCAACATATATTGCCTCGGGTGGAGCCATAAGTAATGCAATTGGGGATTCAGGTAACGTCCGTGAAGTGGTATAGATTTTAATGGACAGGAAACAGGAATTGTCATTGGAGCATCTATGTCATCTAACCAAGGCAAAAGAATGGATCAAATATAAACATGGAGAACAATTGTGAGATAGACAGTTGCATAACGTCCGCCAACACGGACAAAAGACAAGTAGAGGAGGAATAAAGTGATGATGTCCTCCAAAGCTTCCAATCTCCCGATGGCTCAGGCCCATCTAATGCATGGAAATTGGCTCGCTATCTCCCTCAGAAGAGATTGTCTTCCTTTTTGCACGGAGACCCGAAGGAATCCACCGAGCAGGATGATACCATCCCAACGTCACCATGGCAACAAACATTGGAGCTGCTTCCAGGACGTACAACGGCCATTCGTGGGTCCAAGTATAAGTGTTCATGCCCATGGAGAACTCAATGACTCGATAAATCAGACGCACCTAAGGAAGAAACGTTAGCTCCAGGTCAACATAGTATCACCTGTAAAAGAAACTGACCATAATAAAAAAGCCCGCGACATAAATCCCATTCAAAACCAATCTCACCCCGCGTTCCATACTGTCACCTTGTGAAGACGGTTTCGACCTCTTGTCAAACCAAATGACGATAACCAGGAAAAGCGCAAAAGTCACCAGCTGCAAACCCAGGCCGCCAATAAGAACACCAATACCGATATTCTTCTGGGTTCCCTCCCAGTTATTCGATGACGCGATTCCACTTCCCGAGGCTTGCGTGAGGAAGCTTAGAATATCCGACGTAACGAATATTCGGGGGATCCAGGCCGGCGAGACCTTCCCAAACAACAATAACGGTTCCTTTCTCGTAGACTGGATCAACCGTCCAATCAAGATATACAGGCTAGCACAGACAAGCACGGGGGCAATGACAATTAGTGTCGCTGAAATCGCGTATAAACCGATATTGTCTGGTTTCTTGACGCTAGCGGCTCGAATGGCGTATGCTCCGACTTCAATTGCGGCACCGATCATGACGGGAATGAAGTATCCTGCTCGGCTGGATTTTCCTGTCCAGGGTGCAATCACGGACAGGTATAAGTGGTAAATAAAAGGGAAGATGTAAAGGATGGTGAATATAATTGACGCCGTCAGGGACGGGTCATAGAAGTATATAGATGAGCCCATCTTTTGAACAAAAAAGGACACTTGGTTTTCAATGAAGACGAGATGTGCGTAAACGTGCTTGCTCGAAGTGAGTTAATAAAAAGATGCTGCTTGAAAATAATTCCAGCTCCAATTCATCAAGGCTATATATCTTTTCTCTTCGTCACCAGTATACCTACTCAAATCTATCAACAAGAACGCTGGCAAGAAGTGGATGCCAACAAACCAATAGGCTTCTCCGGTCAGCCTCGTATTCGCACCTCGCATTTCCCTTCACCCTTCCAAAACAGGAAAAACTCAGGTCTGGCATAGGCTAATATTCTGCTGCCTATGGTATCTCCAATAATCCAATGCTTTTATTACAAACCAAATAGTTGTGAAGTTATCTTCACAAATACTCTCACTCCCGTTGGCAACATCACTGATATGCCTAGTCGTGATCATTCTCCCCTGGCACTCTACAAGGAATGTCCTCGACCAATCACATTGAAGAAAGTTCAATATCTTAGGCCCGAACCGGAAACCCATTTTCATTGGCAGTAACACACCAGCAGAATCTTGAAATTGACCAAGCCCAACTAAGTACCGTAGCCCTGGCTTTCTACCTTGCTGCCCCGGAACTCAGGCACCATTTTGAATCTAGGCTTCTTATCACCCAGTTTACTGGGGATTTTGCATCTTTACACTGCTATTAAATTTACTACTCTCTCGGAAGCTGAGTAGGTCTTAATCTCCTCCCTGCGCGCTTCAAGATTGTGGCCTTATCCTGAAATATTCCGAATCGAGAGGATGTGTAGCAAGAGAGAGTGTGAGCAGGGACTCAGGAGACGGTAAGCATGACAAGATAAGCAGATTTCTGCTAGGACTTCGAACTATTCCAGCTTGCCTATCTAGGATATGTCAATAGGCAGACTTTTGCAAGGATAGTTTGCTTCTTAGTGCAACATAGGCTTCCACAAAAGCTATACTCTATCTAAGGCTTAGAGCGGACGGGAAGCCCTATTTCTCTGTACCCTTTTGTTTTATGTGCTAGAAATCTCAGAAACCTGACTAAAGGTATGTTGTGCAAGACCGTGAAGATGCCTTTCCAAGAACCTTCGACAAATCTCTTATCACGGTCTGAAATCCACACGACTGGGACGCTCCAAACGCCCTGTTAGAAGTCACGCAAGGTTGCTGTGGCCCCGTCATAACCCTTCCAAGTTTTCTTTCTAGGCGTCGACCCGACGCGCTTTGTTGACCTGCCGGTGGAAATGGCGACCGCGTCGAATCCTTTCTTCGTCCGAGGTAGGCCAGTAACGAAGTCGATCATCAGGGTGTGGAAAGCAACCGGTGGGGCGATGACCGGCTGAAGAGAACTATGTATAGGGTTTATGGCGGAGCACAGTGTTCTTCTTGCATTCATCACATTGATCGATGTACGCACGAAGGTGCTACTATGGCTTTTATCGACGGCTCGGGCATTATCTCTAGGTTGGTTTTTATCGTTTAGCTGCTGACTGATAAGATCTATGAATTGAGACTTGACCCCTACCTGGAAGAGAGTCCATATGGAAGTCCTGGTGCTTGTGCCGTCGTGGGCATCACAACTCAGCAAAAGCTTTTGGTGACCTGTCTCGACCCCGGTGCGTTATGACGGTTATTGACGCAGACTTTCCACTTACAAGTGTATCCCTGTGCCAGTGGCTAGAATCAGTTCCCGTCACCTGCTCACAGCATACCTTATGTGGAACATTTGAAGGCTAAACCTTTGCTAGGCATGGAAATCGTGGGTCATAAGATCTGTCTTGGCTTTGACACGAAGACGGTAAGTACCCGATCACAGGTATAGTATGGCACTTCTCTGAGGCTTAAGTCACTACCCCCTCTTGGCTATATTATAGCCTATTGTCATAGGTCTTGGAGTCCTTTTAGGGACGGAGAGTATGCAGGTCGATGCAGAATGGGTCTTGGCCGAATGCTAAGCGTTGCCAGACATCATCCATGTCCCTGGCTGTGGGGTTTCAATAGCTACTATTGTAGCATGCGACCTACCAAAATTCTAAAGACTCTGAGTCCTAAGGCTATTCCTATTGACTTCATTATCGTGCTCGATAATAGTCTCCACGAACAGCCAAGGAAAGGAGAATCTCGACACCGGAGATAAGTGCGATCGGGGACAATAACAGACCCAGACAAGATCCAGTCGAGAGTTCAGGCTTCAAGATTAATATTAGAACAAGTTACGACAAGCAACAAACCAATGTCGCCAAGAAATCTTGAATGCAACAGAACAAGGCCGAAAAATGCCCCTAAAGAACAATACGAAAAGCCACACTGCAACAACAAACCTCAAGCAACCTATGAGGCTCAACTAAGATAGACTAACTCGCAGATTCTCACCGAATCCGACTTCAAACAAGCATAGACCACTTTAAATCACCGACATCAACTTTAGTCTTTCCCCCAGGGTCGCATACCCTATACGAAGATCGGCAACGCTAAACGAGGCTTATTCTTCCCTGCAGGTTCTATTTTTAGGGGCCACCCGTGTCAATCCCCGTACCTGAATGGGTGTGTCCTCATGGGCCTCGGGAACACGAACCACACGAGCGATCAGCGATCAGCCCAGCACAAGCGCATTTAAAGTTGCACTCGATGATCAAGAGAAGTGTTACAACTTGCAGAATGCAGATTGTGTGGTGTGGGGTCCGTTTTGGTGCTGCTATAATTGACCCACAATACGAATTTTGGCCCCATGGGATGATGATTCCAGGTATACGAGAAATGGTGATCGGCTTCATGGTACCCTGTTTTGGGCGTGCTAGGATACGAAGTAGGGTGGTATTCTGCGAGGAAGACTAGATGTTTTCACGAGGTATACTGTGTTTCTCGGGAGGCAAGGTGAATAGAATCGAAAACAGGCACGAGAGGAATAGGTATAAAAGAAGCTCGAATTCCGTCCAAGTTCAGATCATCAGCTCAACAACAATCTCAATCATCAGCACAGTCTAAAGACAAAGACTAGTATCTTCCTCTCAACTTTTCTCTTCTCCTTATACCAATCCAACAGTCAACATGCACTTCTCCCTCCTCGCCCTCTCCGCAGCCATCGCCCTGCCCTTGGCCAGCGCCTACCCCGTCAACGCCGACGATCTCCACTGCCGCTCCGGTCCTGGCACCAACTACGGTATCGTCAAGTCCTACAAGCGCGGAACCGACCTCAGCATCACCTGCCAGGCCGCCGGCACCAACGTCAACGGCGATGAGCTCTGGGACAAGACCTCCGACGGCTGCTACGTGAGCGACTACTACGTCAAGACCGGCTCCAGCAGCTATGTCACCAAGCACTGCGACGGTGGCAGCACCGGCGGTGGCAGCGGTGGCTCCGGCTCTGGCGCATCCATCGTGAACGCCGCCGAGAAGGAGAAGGGTCTTCCCTATGTCTGGGGTGGAGGTGGCTGCGATGGACCTTCCGGCGGTGGCTTCGACTGCTCCGGTTTGACTCAGTTCTCTCTCTGCAAGGCGCTGAACAAGAAGATTCCCCGTACTGCGCAGACCCAGTACGATGCTACCAACCAGGGCAAGCGTATTCCCCGTGCTGAGGCTAAGGAGGGCGATCTGCTCTTCTGGGGTGAGAATGGTAACTGCAACTCTGGTGTTTCTCACGTCGGTATCTTCATTCGCGATGGCTGGATGATTAATGCTGCACACACTGGTACTCCTGTTCGCGAGCAGGCTATCTGGACTTCATATGGTGGCGAGAGCATTTGCCCTTACGCTATGAGGTATGATAACACCAATTCTTTGGATGAGGGATAATTGGCTAACTGAGACTTGCAGATTCTGGTAAATCCAATCTTGAGCGGTAGAAATGTTGGATGGAGAGAAATATTTTGGACTGTTTCATTCTTGTTTTTGTATTCATCAATCTGAGAAGTTGACTTCTGGTGGTCCGTGGCATTGAGCGCCGAAATAGAATCGTTAGCTGCTTTTCGTCATCTGTCAAATCCTCAAGCAATTTCAATCTTTCGCAATCGGGTATCAAGTAAAAGTAAAAGGAATCTGCCGATAATCGTCATTCCTTGCAAAGATCCTCCAGTAGTCCGAGCATGCGTCGCTTTAGATCGGCAAGATCAGAGCTGTTCAGCTTGGATGGTCTTGCATCCGCGGCTCCATCCGTATCATAGTTTTGTGGCACATTCTCCGATATGTCTGGGTCGTGGATCAGGCTTTTCTGAAGCACGAAAAATGGGATCTTCATCCCGCGCAGCTCTGCCATGAGCGCATCGGCCATTTGCGCCGAAGCCGTGTATACTTTCTTGTCGTAGTCTTCAAGCTCTATTTTTTCGGCATTTGCATCCTGGATAAAGTTAGTACATGAGAAAATGGCACATGCCATCGAGGGTTGGGTCATAGCGTACTGAGGTCGCTGTCGAGTCAATGGGTGCGCCGATAGAGCGTCTAACTCGGGTGTCGTTAGTTTCCACCAATGCTAGAGAATTAAATAGTTCATCCACAGAGTTGATGCGCAGTTCCACGAGGCAGTACTCACAATACAGCATCAAGCTCTTTCTTCTTATCTCCACGAGCTTGCTGTCTCTCCAGCAGGGCCTCACGACCCTTCCACCACTGTCGCTCGTGGTTATGCTGACTTCGAATCAGCCCGCGAATACGAAGCTGGGTCTCCTCGTTCTGGCCGACTGTGCGCATTACATATCGAAGCGCTGCAGGCCAGGTGGTGATGGTTGATGGATCCACACCTGAGGTGGTTGACGTTGACTGTCTCTTTGGTGTACTGGAAGTTGACCCTCGCGGTGTATAGGCTTGCTCCCGGCGAGCCTGACGAGGGTCTGGAGTGCCGGTCTGACTTGAAGATGCACTTCGGGATGTAATTCCCGGTGCAGTCAAGCTGGAAAGCGTGTAGAGGACCGAATTCAGGTCCGAGGCATTGTAAGGGTTCTCTGCCATCCTGGGCAGGTGATAATGTAGTGATCGAGTATGAAAGGAGAGAGAGAAAGAATTGAAAGAATAGTAATTAGTGAAAGAAATTTAATCAACGGAAGACCAGACCGGAGGCCTGTTGGGGTCGCAAGGCAGCAAAGCGGATGTCTCGATGTATCGATAAGCCGCGTGAAGCTGTTGGAATTGAATGTCTTGGCGCCATTCTCCGGCCGCTGAAAATTTACCTAACCTTCCCACCCTCGAACCCTCCAGTACCTCCACGCCGCCACCAACACCACCCCCTACGCTCCCGATCGAGGGGTCCTCTTACTAGTCACATACTGTCCGATTGATAACACCCCCTACATCATCGCCGCCGACCCCATTCACACCCGCACAATGTCCCGATCCGCGGCGGACGCAACGCGGTTCACGGCCACGGGGCCCTACGCCAGCTCCAAGCCCAATGGCGCACCCTACGAGCTCCCGAGTTTCATGCAATCGAAGGATAATGTGAAGCCGGCTAAGCCGACTGCACCACAGACTGGTCCCGATGGCCAGCCCGAGACGCCGAAGCAGAAGGTTGAGCGCCTGCGGGCGCAGGCACGGGCTGCCCGGATGGCTCAGCAGAGCTCGGGTGTGGATCGATGGATTGAGTCTGGGCGGAGGTTTGCGAATCGCGCACACAAGGGCATGGTTTATTCGTTGATTGTTGCGTCGGGTAAGTATCGTGCTTGTTGATTTGGGATGTTCGGGTGATCATACGGTTTTCTCCGGGATGGGAAGGGGTTGGGGTTGATGATGAACATTGTCTACCCCGACCTGGCATTGATCATGGTTGCAATGTTTAAAGTGATTGCATGATTTGACTGACACGCTTCCTCTCGTTTCTAGGTGTCTGCGGTGTCCTCACAGTTTACTCTATGGTCTCGCTGACCCTTTACAACCGCCGTCAACGCACGCTCTGGATCGAGAAGGAGATGGAGAACTTGAAGCAAGCACGCCTCGCCAAGGATAGTGGCACTGCCACCACCGAGCAACTAGAGCTCGTCGAAAAGGAAGATATCGCGGAGATTGTCAAGCGCAAGCGCGCCGAGGAGAAGGCACAGCGGCCATGGGCCAAGGCCAAGCGATTCCTGTTCGACAAGATGAATGCAGAGGATGCCGGTGCTTCCGCTGCAGCTGCTTCGACGGCCGCTGTGGCTACCGAGGTTTCGCAGCCTAGCGTGGTCGAGGCTGTCCAGGCCCAACAGGCCTTTGACGCGGCGAAGGCGAAGACCGGCGCACCGGTGCCTGGGCAGTTGGACGTACTGGCAGAGAATGCAGAGCAGGCAGCGAAGAAGACCACACGCAGCTGGACAAGTTGGTTGACTGGCCGGTAGAGAATCTGATCGATGTTATTGACTTGGGGAACCAATCTAAAAAAACTAAATCACTCGGACCTGGGACAACAAGGTCGTCTCCACTCTCCTCCCCATCTCGACCCTCGATCCATCTCCCGCTCCGGTTCGCCCCCGTCTCCTGGGTGTTACCAACAGACTTCAGTTCCAGTCCCAGTCCCACCAGTGCTATATGAAGTGTTTTATCTTGCATGGCGTGTGGCGAGGTGCCTCTCTTCCTCGCAGCATGCATTCATCGTGACAGGGGGTTTCCGGCGTTGCATTGTGTACTTCTTCCTTTCCGTTTCCTTTTTCTGACTCCGATTCTGGACTGTGTTTCTAAACTGCTTGGGGATGTTTTAGGTCGAGGTCGGTCCATTTGTCAGAGAAGATAGACAAGACCGGATGGCCGTGTATATTGTGTACAGTACATAGAAAATCTGCTCCTTTCTCCACCCATCATTCGTTCCGTCGGCATGCTACATAGTGGCCTAGTACTTACTACTACTACCTGGGTAAAGTAGATTAGCCTGTAGTCAGCGTTTTAGTTGTCGATCTTCTACAACTACCTAGTTAGGATCGTGTCCAGTCAGAAATAGACAAGCAACACTATACAATTGTCATTTTACCCCCAACTTCCACACCATCTCTATCGGCAAGCCCACAACGAACCCATATCCCTCGTCATATACATTCATCACCTTCCCTTTAACACCCCTTTCCACATTTAATCAAATCCCCTATTCTAACCAATACAATCAAAGCCCCAAATCAACACGACACACACTAAGCCGATTTCCATTAGCCACCTGCTTCCCATCCACACGACACCCCCACATCCACACCCAAAGCAGTACATTCATTCCACAAGAAAACAGAACCCCCAACCACACCAACCACCAACCCCAGAAACAAACCCATTCCCTTCAATCCCCACTAACATCACTCACTCATCCACTAAAAACCACCCATCTCCATCCTCCAACGCCATCACCATGGAAAAGCGGTCCCCCGTCCAAGCCCCACGCTATACCCTATCCGGGATCCCGGCCGCGGCAGAGCGCTTTGCCCGCGCTGAGCCGCTGCCTTCCTTTTTTTTCACCACACACAACACACAACCCCCCATCTGGACCCCTGCGCTGTGGACCGGCTTCAATCGGAGTCCGGTGGAGAGATCAGCTGTCAGAGCTTAGATTTTAGATCTGCGTTAACTTTATTCAGGGGGGTGGGGGTGGGGCGTCTGGGGTATAATGTTTTTTTTTTGTTTGGAGGTTTCCCCGGACTTGGACTTCAGGGTACAATACATAAGGGTGTATGTATGTGTGTGTGGACTTTGAGCATACTTACCCTACGCTTCTAGTTCCATGTCTGCTCATAATCACAGTCTTACTCTGATTCGGTCTACTTCTACAAGACAGGAAAGTACTGTATATTGAAAACCGGAAAGGAAAATCATCATATTCGCGTCCGGGCCCCATCACAAAAACACTAACAAGAGAAATAAAACGCTCGTCCGCATGGCAGCATAAAAAACTAGGTATCTATGACAAAACCACACACTTTTTTAAATTCCCGGGAAGATGCTGTTCCCATCAAAACTCAATGACAAGAAAGAAAAAAAAAGAAGAAGAAGAAGTCCATCAGCGTGCAATGCAATGCTGACTCGCTTAGTGCGAGCCATTAGCGCGCAGAGCACGACGAGCACGCACACCATCAGCCAGATCATTCAGTACGTCAACTGTCATCTCCCAGTTGATGCAAGCATCGGTGATACTGACGCCCTTGAGGAGAGCAGCGGGTCCCTCGGGGGGAACCTTTTGGTTACCCTCGTAGATATTAGACTCGATCATGACACCGACGATAGCAGACTCGCCCTCGCGCAGCTGATCGGCCACCTCCTTCGCAACGATAGGCTGGTTGAGGTGGTTCTTCTTCGAGTTACCGTGGGAACAATCCACCATCATAACCTCGCGCTGCTTCTTAGCGCGAAGGGCCTCGCGCGCACCGCGGATACTCTCACGGTCATAGTTCGTGCCCCTGTTACCACCGCGCAGGATAACGAAGCCGTGCTCGTTACCGGCGGTCTTGGTAATAGCCGCAAGACCCTGCTTGGTCACACCGAGGAAGCGGTGGGGGTGAGCCGCAGCACCGATAGCATCGATGGCAACGCCCAGGTTTCCGTCAGTGCCGTTCTTGTAGCCGATGGGGAAGGACAGGCCCGAGGCCAGCTCGCGGTGGAGCTGGGACTCGGTGGTGCGGGCGCCGATGGCGCCGAGGGAGATCAGGTCGGCGAGGAACTGGGGCGAGATGGTGTCGAGCATCTCGGAGGCGATGGGGAGACCGGTGCTGGTGAGGTCGACGTAGAGCTTGCGGGAGACGCGCAGGCCCTTGTTGATGTTGTAGGACTCGTCGATGTCGGGGTCGTTGATCAGCCCCTTCCAGCCGACGGTGGTGCGGGGCTTCTCGAGGTAGGCGCGCATGATGATGCACAGGTCCTTGTTCAGCTTGCCCTCCAGCTCCTTCAGGCGACGGGCGTACTCGAGGGCAGTGTCGGGGTCGTGGATGGAGCAGGGGCCGACCATGACGAGCAGGCGGTCATCGCGCTGCTCGATGATCTCGATAGCTTCATTGCGGCCGGCGCGGACGGTCTGAATGGCACGCTCGGGCTGGATAGTGGAGAAGGGATTAGTTGTGGTACTTTGAATGCATTTACAATGGTAGTTTCATTTGTTTCGGTGTGGTGATAGTGATGGTTCTCGCATCGAAAGGTGGGGTGTTGCAAAGAAGAAGAAAAAATGACTCACCGCGGGGATCTCGGTCTGAAGGAACTGAGGCGACAGCAGAGGGTCGTATCCGAGAACTGAAGAGGAGAACAACAGAATTAGTTGGTTCCTTTGAAGCAATTGAATGTCAATGGAGAAAAGACCAGATGAAATACATACCACGAGTGTCCTCGTTGACTTCGGTGGTGTTGACGAGAGGCATGGCGGGGATCGTCGATGTACTGTGATGCGAAAATGAGTATATTGATTGACAGCTGGGAGGAATAGGGTAGAGGGTATTTCAATGATCTCAAGCTTATAGATTGAGAAATCTGACAAGACCAAACCCCAAATTGCACCAGACTCACCTTTTTTGAGATGTTTTTTACAGTGTTAAAAAGAAGCCAGCGAGTGTGGACGAGGTAAAAAAAGGCCGATGGCGAAAAGTGGGTCTCTTGATTTGATTCCGCGGTGGATTTCGGCGGCTTTTGGGGGTTTCTTGTAGGGGGTAAAGAAGAGTGCAGCTTCAAGAGGGGAATTCTATGGAGACAGAAGAGAGAAAGAATTACCTAGTTAATAATATTGACAGTCCTCTCACTCCTGTATGATCGGTCAGATTGTCCAATTTCCCCCCCCCCTCCTCCTAACACCAACAAACAAATAATCTCTCATTTTCTGCAAGGCCGTCCGATATCGTCGTTCAACATCTCGGATCCACCGAGCCAATCACAAGGCTGGTAATGCACTCGTTGTTGACTTGTTGCAGACACTCACTCTTCCCTTGGGCCTTCACACCTGGTCGTACAACTAAGTCAGATCAGTCAGGTCGGAATCTTGCCAATGATTCAAAGATCATACTCCGTAGAGTCTAGTCCTGTCTCTGCCATACTCTTCTTCAGGCCCCGCCTAAGTGTAACTGACACCTTCCGAGCCACACGACAGGCACATTGAGACAGTCGTACAATCTAAAAGGAGGTCAGATCCACCATTTGGGCTCGGTCGGTCACGTCATAGATCAGAGCGTAGTGTCAAGATGTCAAGCATAGGGCGCTCGATCGGTGGGGATGACTGCGCTCTTGTGTCAGGGAACAAGGACAAGGAGAACGTAAAGATGCAAAAGTATACGAAGGACTGTACAACCCCGACTCATGTGACCTGCACGAGTATATACACCCCATTCGGACATTTAGGGTGCATCTTCAAGTGAAAGAACATTCATCTCATCGCAATTTCTAAATATTCTCCTTCCATTGTCCTCCAAATCAGTCCGAGTTTCGTCCGATCGTATCCCAAGGCCGACCT
Organism: Penicillium sp. PF1803; assembly: GCA_023626575.1. Classification (NCBI taxonomy): domain Eukaryota; kingdom Fungi; phylum Ascomycota; class Eurotiomycetes; order Eurotiales; family Aspergillaceae; genus Penicillium; species Penicillium sp. PF1803. The sequence goes on from JAMAGZ010000034.1 coordinate 216,793, forward strand.
CTAAACTGCTGTAAATGTGATTGCTTTAATGTTCAAGGCAGCCACTCCACAAGCAGAGCACAAGTCGGGGGATCCGCCCTGACGGCAACTGCCGAGTTCAGCTCTCCACCTTTTGAATTAGTGAATCCTGGTCTCCTTGCTTCCCCAGACTATCTCCGACTTCCTTCAATGCTTCCTCCTCTCAAGCTGGGCCTTCTTGGAGCTCTTCCCACTTCCCACTTCCACCCACCATGTTCATCCAGTCCCTGAAGCGCCCTCGCGACGAGGACCTGGAGTTGCTCGGCGCGAATGAGTCTAGGGTATGTCTTACCTAGGCCTAGTCCCCATGAGCACGTCGCGTCCCGTCGCATCCTACAGCATACATCCTCGCATTTTCCCCCTACTACCCGTCGCAGTCCTGCTCTTGCTCTTACCCTCACTAACAACTCACCTGAAATATCTAGAGACTCCGCCCATGGCACTCCTTCCCCGAAGCGCGCCCCCAATCTACAGCCGACCACGATCAGTCGCTGCGCTTTCGCGCCTCGAATCTCACTCCCATTGACTCCTCGGATGATGAGCGGGATTTCAAGGGACAGGTTGCAGGACATCGGCCCCCGATGTTGCACCTCGGTGCCGAAGGCAATACGGCAAAACACTTGCGCCCTGTCCTGGACAGCGGCGACAATCTATCTCCTTGGCTGCAGCCTGGTAGTGTGCAGCCCTCGCCAATTCCACACCAGCTAGTCAACCAATTCCTGACTATCAATGGCGTGCCAACCACCACTCCTACACACGGCTACTTCCCAACCGAGGCCTCACCCGTCCTGGCTGGAGGACAGCAAGACCTACACATGACGGGGGAGATGGCAGGTATCAATGGGATTTTCCCTGCGATACCTAGTCCGATCAGTGACAAGGACGACGCGGTTATGGATACTCTCGGGAATACTGGAGATGCAGATGCAAACGCGGAAATGGGCGACTACTCCCCGCCCAGCTTTACCCAAACTGCCTCGCCTGCACCCTCGACTGACTTTGCAGGTGTATACCAGCAAGCGCCTCCCGTGGTACCTGATAATCATCACACTTCCACGTGCACTGCAGCCCCACGCCGACGATCCCCTCTCGTCATGGGCTACCGTGCAGATTGCAATAAGTGTCGGTGCAAGGTACCCGGTCACTACAGTCACATTCGCGTTTAAGTTTGGAGTACGGTTTGCGGTGCTATCCGAGGTTTCGAGGGCTGCGTCTGTATCTCTATTTTTTCTCTTTCTTTTTGCTGTGTACAATACCTTTTTTTCGCTGCCCTTAACATGTCTGCCGGGCGGTAGGCACATGATTCTCTGGGAATGGCGTTTTCCCTTTGTTCTCTCGGAATGAGGGAGATGGATGGACACTTTGCGGTTTCTGGAGTTTTGCTTACCTTGTTGTTTCTTTCATGGTCTGGTCGGGTTAATGCTCTAGGTAGGCTCGAGGGTGCCCGGAGGTAACATCGAACAATGAATGGCAGGTCCATCTTTCTGCTAGGGTCTGGCATAAGGTTCACATGTCTTTTAATGGGTGAATATGAGTAGGTGTCATTCAATTCGAGCCGTGTAAGATAAATTCTATCTTTCAAGGGTGTTTACTCGTAGCATCTAAAAAACTTCCATTACTTCCAATATCTTTTTTTAATCAGTACACAAGTAGGTATGATGTACGTGTAGGTGTATACCTCCCAACCTATTTTGGATATATATCTTGGACCGACCATCCAGTATGGCCCGTGAACCGCGTCCCAATTCAGCCGCGGAAGACCAGATATGGATAGTCGGCGACTGTACCATGGGAAAAGAAAGAAAAGCAACACCCACATCATTTTGAATGTTTACATTCATCGACATTAAACTAGACATAAGTCAGTTTTGATTAAGCAGTTTAAAAGGAAAAAAACAAAAATAAATGCTCACTGCCAGATTTGAACTAGCGACTTCGTGATTACTAGTCACGCACTCTACCAACTGAGTTAAGCGAGCTGGTTGTGATTGGTTAACGATTATTGGAATACAACACAAGAAGAAGCAAGTATGGGCACGACCTACCCTTTCTCGTATTTCATTCGTGGGGTAGCGATGTAAGCTATCTGCTTTGTCGCTTTGTCTTGGGTGAGATATGCAAGAGATCGACATTAATAATGGCAGTGCGTGGGGTATGGTACTACCGCAGTTAACCCCGCCTTCCCCTCTTGAACTTGAATACAGTATATGGAACCTCTTCATTATTAGTACTTGCCTTCAAACAAACGGCTATTACCATTCATATCTACTATCGTCTATACTATATCGTCAAACACAGCACATAATCACAAAATCACACATTGGAACAAATACTCAGTTAGACTAGAATGCCTAGATCCAGACGCAATAGGAAGAAGGTATGGAGTCCAGCTAGTGATTGTGAATAACGGTTAGCACCTAACACATGACTAGCTTTCCTATACCGAACCCGCAAAGCCCAAATCTGGAGCCGAACAACGGCCTAAACCCCAAGGTATCAGTCTTCACTCCAATCGTATACCAAAACATATTAGCATTTCTACACTGTGCAGAGCCCCAGAGACGATGCCATAGTATCAACGACGACGAAGTAAACGAAGATACTCTTATCATTGCCATCGACGGGGCCTGTTCTAATAACGGCCAGGACAATGCAAACATGTCCGTTGGTGTCCTGTGAACCCGCTATGGATGTGATCGTCACTATAACATCGCCGAGACTGTCGAGCATATCCGCAAGACCAGCCAAATCGCCGAGCTTATTGCCTGCAGGCATGCACTGTGGCTTGTGAACAAAAGATTTGAAGTCGATTCGTCTCGTCCGCTATACGGTCCACTGAAACAAGTGGTAATCAAATCCGATTCAGCCTACTTAGTGCGAGGAGTCATAGAGTGAATGCCTCGATGGACTCAGAACGGGTATATTGATTCCCAGGGTAAGGGTGTTCTCAATGAGGACCGGTGGAAAGATATCGAAAAGAGAATACCTGTGGTTGAAGCGGGAGGCTTATCTGTTCATTTTGGTAAGTTCCTAGAGATAAAGGTATAGAGGTTGATGCTCTGGCTAAGTGGGCGTTGGTGTTTCCGACCGACAATAAGTATTCTTGTGAGAGGGTGCGTGGTAAGATTGATTTTGATCTGCATAGGAGGGAGCAGAATGCAGAGGATCGCTATGAGATTTGGGGAACTCCATCTCCACCTTTCATGTAGTGGCCTCCTGATCCTTTTAGATATGCGGAGATATCGAAACAGAGAGAGGAGCACAAGAAGCCCAAGAAGAACAAGGGAGATCAAAAATGAAAGAGATGTGAAAGTGACGAATAAACTGAACTGCCTCATACTTTCATGAAAAATTAACCGGATTTGTTTCATTGTCTCTAGCAGTGCTAGATTATTCGAAATCCAGTGTGGTTGGGTCTTTGTTCTGTTTCAAAGAGAGGTCAAACGCTGAGTTGGCGACGCCTTTGTCTTGTCTCGGACCTTCACTTTTTAAACTGACAACATCAAACATTCGACGTTTATCTTCCACCACCCCCCCCCCCCCCTCCCCAAACATCTTCTGTTTCTCTTCTCGATATTCCCCTCTCATCTTCCTGACTCGCCCTAATCCCAGACCGCCTTTCGACCGCCTTTCTTCAAGACATCTCTCATCCAACCAATAGTTATGCACCGTTCTATGATGAAGCGGCAGAAGAAGCGAAAGGACAAGTCAGTCTCAGCTTCGCTCCCTGTCCCGGTAAGTCCGAATCCACAAGAGCAGTATATTTCAGAGCTTTATGGAGAGCTTGAATTTCTTCCCCCGCTCACTTACTCCTTTCCTCTCCGCCATCCTCATACACCCACTACCCCAGAATCAGGAAGCACGATCCACCAAAACACACAGAGCGCTAATCAAAAGTATAGGAATATTCTCCCATGGACCTGGGCCATAGAGAGTCATGCCATCCACCTGATCACTTGAACCCCGACAAAGATGATCCTGCTGCCAAAGAGGCTCCTTTCCGTACATTCCCAATTGGAATCTACAACAACGGCTCCGTCAAGCACGAGGATATCGAAGCCTACGACGGTAGATGGGTCTACGTCGCATGCCCCGAATCCACCGGCAAATGCCCACACTGCATGAACCACGTCTACCACATCGGATGTCTGGTAGTCTCCGTCTGTGGCATCCTGTCAACCACCAGCGACAACCCGCGCTCCGCAATCGGCATCTTCTTCGGCCACATGAACAAGAAGAACCTCGCCGCCGAGCTGGACGGTGACAAGCACACTGCGCAGACCGCCGAGCTTAAGGCTTGTCTGGAGGCCCTGACTCGCGCTTTCGTCTTGAACACGACCTGGCAGATCGAGCCGCCCAAGAACGAGCCGTGTCACCCGATGCACACGCTCGTTATCAAGACCGACTCGGACTATGTCGTCAAGGGCGGGACGGAGTGGCTGCCCAAGTGGAAGGAGAATGGCTGGAAGAAGACCAGTGGTCACGCTATTGCGAACGCAGAGCTCTGGCGGGTCATTGATGCCATGCTCAAGCAGCTGGAGTATGATGTGAAGGTCCAGTTCTGGTATGTTCCCCGCGAGAAGAACCAGATTGCCTCCACGATGGCCAAGGAAGTCCTCGGTGAGATTTGAATCGGAATCCACACCTCCACACCAGTTCTTCATGCGCCATTTACCAGCACATGGTTTATGCGCTCGTTACTTGCTCTTTCTAGTCCCCAGGCGTGGACGGCGTTACTTCGGTATTTTTTTCGGGGACCATTTTGCTTATGGAATGAAGGCGCGGATCAACGGAGCACTTCCACTCTATCATGTATGCTTATGAGAACAACTAGCGTAATAAAAGTCCAAAATCTGGACCCTTAGCTTACATCTATTTCCTCGGAAATATTAGACGAGGGACGGTACTTTCGGTGCCGGGCCCGGCCGATGAATAAGAGGCCTGCTATCCAACCAATGATAATCTCAGGAGCACCGCCGCATCGACGTCAACATGAAGAATTAAAGTTAGTCATTTGGAGCCACGCAATCTACACCAGATGACCATCTACCGTAATAGTCATCTTCTATAAGAAGATTTAAGACTGTAGCTTACTTACGTAGATAATCTTCTCAAGTATTCTACTCAGGAATTACCACAAGCTCTATCTCAAGATGCAGAAAACAACAAGCACGCGCGGCCCACTCAGCGCCAAAGATATCGAGTTAGCACGTATGCCATGCTATGTAAGATGCGAATATTTAAACACTGGTACGCCGCCACTTGGCTTATATCATGATATTCATCTCCCCACCCTACGCTCGGAACGTATACTGATTCCCTTTCTTCTGATCAGATATTTCATTCCCCAGTGTCTGCGATCTATGCTTCGAAGACATGGAGGCTGCCTCTATGTTCCGCCAGTTACCATGTGGCCATACATTCCATAAGCCGTGCATAGATCAGTGGATTCTCTCGCGTGATGCGAGCTGTCCCCTGTGTAGGAGGACGTTTTATGATCTGAGGGGTTTGAAGGTCTCGAGGACTCAGATTATGGATTGTGGGGGAAGAGGTCAGCATCATCATGTTAATGGTGCTTGGCATATTCCGCGTTGGATTAAGAAGGGGCTTCATGTTGGATGATTCTATACTAAATACCTATATATTACCTGATTATTCTGGTGTTTGGGAAAGATGGTTGATGTAATTAGCTTTGTTTGTGATCTAAGCGCTATGGGGAATTTAGCCATTTTAACTAGCAATGTTGATCGAGTGAATACAATCTCCTTTCCTCAATTTGTACTCAGAAAATAGGACTATATCTTGGATGAGGGGGTCATGAGGTAGTACCCGACCAGAAATCCAAATTATGTAACATCTTTTCAAGACAGAAAGGGTATCCGGATTGGTATAGATTGATCGATGCATCGGAAAGTTCCACTTGCTGCTTGTAGTAATAAAAGCATATCCAATAGCACATTCATGAAGTTCGTTCAATATCCAAGTAAAATCGGGAGCTCTTTGGCCTATACCCTGTCGTCATAAATCGGGAAGCACATACATCCAGAGTATCATTCAATAACCGTCAAATCCCTAGCTCGACCATACCCACTATACCCAACTCCTCTTAAATTCCATTGCGAATGCTCGTCCTCCTGTGAATTAAGTCGTGCGTCCGTAGCAGAACTCAAAATCTCCCGTTGTACACCAGGGGCTAACTTGAGGTTAACCGTCCACAACACCCAACACCACTTCATATTCTGGTCCGAGCCGTTTAACTGCGCATCTACCCACGAGGCACCACCATCCGCGGACACCTGAACACGAGTTACAGGCCCACTCGCACCTTGTGGAATGGCATATCCCTTTACTTCAACCGTACCAGTTGAAGATAATGTCACCGTCTCGCCATCGGTAGGAACCGCGATAGCAGAATTGATTGGGATGTCGTACATGGGTGGAGTCTTATGCCAATATTTCTTCGCAGATTCACTGTCCACTGCACCCGGAGGAAGAACTTTGTAATCGCGCTGTTGGTAGACATTGTGTGACTCGTGGTCTTGAATTATGATATGGTCGAGCCATTTTACCCATCGAACACCCACGATGCCGGGGAGAACGACTCGAATGGGATACCCGTGATTACTCGTAAGAGGGGAATCATTTAGCTATAGAGAACGGTTAGAGGCCCGTTAATTTCTGCTGTATCAAACAAGATTAGACCGGGAAGGGTAAAATCGAGAGTCTCACTTCAAGTGCTAGAATAGCATCTCTTTCAATACCCAAACACATCTCCAGCGGAACGCTAGCCTCAAACCACTCATCATCTTGACACTTTGCTTGGTAACAAGCAAAAGCTACATGGAATTCACGAGTTGGATCGGTGGCATCCACACGTAAACCAGCACGGAAGATCACATCTCGAAGACGAGGTCCCTTCCATTTGCAATTCATAATCGCCGCATCGCCCCAGTCAATACCCTGGACTTCTTTAATGAGCGTGCGCATAGTATGTCGTCTGTTACCGGCGCACTCAAGCGCACAGGTTACTTCATGTTGGGTGAACTCGGAACGTAGCTGGTCCACACTTAGAGATAGCGGGTTCTTGACAAGACCGTCAACGCGGATAGAGTAGGTTTCGCTGTTTATAACGGGTATCGGGCCGTGGTTACGGTCGTAGCTGATGTCTTGGGGAGTGAGAAAACTGTAGTCATTTATGAGTTGGGATTTTTCGTGTTATGATCATAACGTAGTGTGAGTTTAAATATGGTATGCTGAGACGTTGAACGTACTGATCAACGAGGGCCTTTGTTGGAGGCTCCCGATTTAGAGGCTGCTCAGGGGATTCATTTTTCTTGGTGTTCTCCGGACTGGCCATTTCGAGTCGTTTCAACTGTAATTATAGCCTTTGACTATTCGTACGATGTATGGTCTGCGATTGTACATCGTAGTTTGACCAAGTAAAGAGTATCTTTATTTATGACGTCATCGGGCGATACAACACTGTAATCCAGGAAGATGAGAGAGGGGCAGAATAGATTCCTTATCGCCAACGAGCAACGCTTTAAGTTAGCAAGGATTATATTCCATGGCAATGCAAACTCCTTGATTTTAGCGTTAAGGATCCTTGGTTTAGTAGCGCACTGGAAGCTTTGAGGCTCTATACATCAGGTTTTGACATTCCAATTTTATGGCGGATGCAGCTCTGGCAAAGACCATATATAATAGTACCGATACGAAGAATCCATGTTTCCACCCTGGAAACCGCATATAGTCTGCTGCTGTCAGCAATCAAAAACATAGCTTTTCAATGTCTATAGTATGTGACTCACGTGACCTCGATCTTGGAATTACCAATGCATGGATCTTCCCCACTGATCAACAGCCTCCTGCCTTGGATCTACAAATGTACTGGATATTCTCTATGGATGTGAGGTCTTTATGACAGGAAGGTCTAGATTATGATTATCTTCCACTGCCAGTACAATTATTCCGACCACTTCGGCTTGAGTCCCGAGGACCCGATCCGAAGATGACATAAGCAGCCGAATCGGCTCGCAGTGGGGGAATCAGCGGGAGATGCAAACTGGTTGTAGTTATATTGTTTCTTTCTAGGAGAATAAAATTGAAGTCATAGATGATTTGTATATGGTATTCATCTTCTATCATTTTGTATACCAGTGCTATAAAAACTTTGATCCAGTGACACAGGGAGTTGCTTTTGCCTCTTTCCTCTTCTTGCGGGAGAGCCCTTAACCGAGATTTTGTGCCGGGGGCCGCTGGAGTCCTGGACATTCAACGACGGGAGTGGCCAACTCTGTCTACTTCCGAAACCCGGGGTTGCTCCCGGCATTTCCCTTAAGATCCGCTTGCCGCGGAGAGGATGGGTTGGGGAGTAATTTTTGGTTGCTTGAATTGCTTTTAGTCTTTGCGTTCTTTCTTTCTTCTCTCTCTCATTCTCACGGTCATTGAATACACGGTGTACAGAACGAGTCCAATTCTATCCATCGGACACTCAACAGCATCGCAATTGCAGTCGCGACCAGTCACCGAGAATCCACCGAGTAAACCAGCTAGCTCGGCGATATCTACAAACTTCACCGAACTTCAAGAAAATTACTCGCAATCATGGCCTCACCAATCCCTCGTGGCCTCAAGCAGGTGCTCCAGAAGACCCCCAACGACATTGTCATTCTGTCCTCCCTGCGTACTCCCGTCACCCGCGCTAAGAAGGGTGGCTTCAAGGATGCCTACCCCGAGGAGCTGCTCTCCCATGTTCTCCGCGCCACATTGAAGGCCAACCCCAACCTCGATCCTGCCGTGATCGAGGAGGTCACCATCGGCTCCGTGCTGCAGGAGCTCGGCGGCGCCAAGGCCGGCCGCATGGCCCAGATCCACGCCGGTTTCCCTCACTCGGTGCCTTTCAACACTATCAACCGCCAGTGCTCGTCCGGTCTGGCCGCCATCACGGCTGTCTCCTACGGCATCCGCGCCGGCGCCATCAATGTCGGTGTCGGTGGTGGTATGGAGTCTATGACTCGCAACTACGGTTCCCGCGCCATCCCCACCGTCCTCTGGCCCGAGCTGAAAGACTCCCACTCCAAGGATGCCCGTGACTGCATCATGCCCATGGGTCTTACCTCTGAGAATGTCGCCTCGCGCTACGGTATCTCCCGCGCTGACCAGGACGCTTTCGCCGCTGCGTCGCACCACAAGGCCTCTGCCGCCCAGAAGGCCGGCCGCTTCGACAGTGAGATCGTCCCCGTCACGACAAAGTCCTACTCCGCCGAGAACCCCGACGCCGCCCCCGAGGAGATCACCGTCTCCCAGGACGACGGTATCCGCCACAACATCTCCGTCGAGAAGATGGCCTCCCTCAAGCCCGCCTTCGCCGCTGACGGCTCCAGCACCGCCGGTAACAGTTCCCAGGTCAGCGACGGTGCCGCCGCCGCTCTGCTGATGCGCCGTTCCACCGCCGAGGAGCTTGGTCTGTCCGGCTCTATCAAGGGTCGCTGGGTCGCCACCGCCGTGGCTGGCTGTGCCCCCGATGAGATGGGTGTTGGTCCCGCCGTTGCTATCCCCAAGTTGCTCGCCAACACTGGCCTGAGCGTCTCTGATGTCGGTGTCTGGGAGATCAACGAGGCTTTCGCTTCCCAGGCTCTGTACAGTATCCGCAAGTTGGGCATTGACGAGGCCAAGGTTAACCCTAACGGTGGTGCTATTGCTATCGGTCACCCTCTCGGTGCTACCGGTGCCCGCCAGCTGGCTGACCTGCTGCCCGAGTTGGAGCGCAGTGGCCAGGATATTGGTGTGGTTAGCATGTGCATTGGTACCGGTATGGGTATGGCTGGTATGTTTGTTCGCGAGTAAAAAAATGGCCTTTTCGGCGCTGGGGCTTTCTCCCTAATTGTGTTTTATACTTTATGTTATACTATGATATGAGCGATGCATGTGAGCGATGCATGTGTATATACATTTCGCGTACAATGATTGATTCTCAACTGCTTCTTTCTTCAGTCGTGTCCGGGTGTTTTGTAATAGAAATCAACATTCTTAATCTATGAACTCATGGCCAATCCTATCCTAGTGACTATGACCATTATCTACTAGTGCGAATGCAAATTCTACATTCTCGTTTGTATCAAGTACGTCGAGAACATCAGTTCCGCAATCACTGAATACAGGCGCTGCCCTTTGTGTTGGTAGAACTAGAGGGGCCTCTAATATTTCAGAAAAGTAAAAAAATAATTATACAGAAAAGTGTCATTTACTTCCATTGTTGTTAGTGTGTTCATACATCCACTGTGTGTCTACTGGAGAGGATATCTGACTAAATAGGTTTGAAACGGACCTACTGATAGCCTGTGACTTCTTTATGAAATTTTAAGTTATTCATAGGCTCGGGAAGACTTTAGCTAGACAAACCATAGGATAAGTTGTTGTTACTTATACTTATTGCGAGAAGTTTAGTCGAAGAGCACCCGGTGGGTCACGGGCCTTTCCACCCAAGCATTGGCTCACGTGACCACTATCCAAAGATTTGTCTCGCCGCGCAAAAGTTACCGTACAATCGAAGCCTCAGCAGCACGCACACTACAACAATGCGCCCCGCCATGCGTCTCCCCTTCCGGGAGGCATTGTATGTCTGCTCAAACTGCAGACAGGAAGTCGCACCCCGAGGCATCTCCCCCCTCGTCCGCCAATTCCGCCGCTACGCATCTTCCGATTCCCCGTCCTTCCTTGAGCGCACCCGCAGCAGGCTCTGGAAAACAGAGAAGCCCCCTGGTGCCGCAGACCCATATACCGGCGAGTCACAACTCGCGCGTGGTGTCGAGCCCGAGCAGGAGCTGGCCAAGGGTGAGACCGATAAATCAGAGGTTATGGCAACGGCGGATTACAAGCAAGCGGAGACCTGGGATGGCCTGCAGGCCATCGGTTATCTTCAGAAGGACAAATGGATTCAGGAGGGTACTCGCAAGGCTGATAAATATGCCCGGTACGTTTTTCTCAGCGTTATTCTAGGGGTTAGGCTCAGCCGGAGTCCGCAATCCCCTGATCAGATCATCGAACTCAATCCTAACCCATCGGCATCTCTAGGTACGGCGCCGATGTGAGGTCTCGATCCGTCCTGTACGCCCTTCACCAAACCACGGTGGAACTTTGTTTGATGAGTATGCTGGGCAAGCCTCTGACCAGCGTCTGCGATATTCCCCGCCACAACCCCCAAATCCTGCAGATGCTCGACTCTTGCTACGTGGATGCATCCAGCCCTCAGCAATGGAACGGTGCTCTCCGTTTCTCAAGCCAGCAGAACATGGAAGCGCTTCTTTTCGTGTTCAACCAGATTGGTGGAGAGTCCACAGTCAAGGTCGAGCCGTCGGAAACCCTGGTCACCGACAAGTCTAGCAAGGAGGACACACACCGCAATTTGTCCCTCGCCGACCCGGAACTCAAATTTGCTGTACGTCTCTCCTTCTCACAACTTTGAAGGCATTGTGCTAACCCTCTCCCTCTTTCCAGTTCATCAAGCGATTCTCCCAGCTTCTCGGTCGCCGCATCTCCGACAAGGCCATCACCACATCTTGGACCGTGGGTGACATTCTGACTGGAATGGCCACCCCGCTGAAGGAGAAGCCTATCCAGGTCACCAAGGTCTTGAGCAAGAAGGCCGCTAACGGCCAACTTCCGTCCAATGTCAAGTTCAGCCCGAAGCGTCTGACCAAGAGCCAGATCGACGAGGACCATGGCCGGAAGAAGGCCATTGTCTCCGAGCTCTACCGTAGAGGGTTGAACGTTCGTAGTGCCAGCAATGCTGAATTCCGCTTTGAAAAGTCATAATGCCAAGGGGGAGATATGACTACGCGACTGGCGATTCAGCCAGGAGCGTCTTGTCAGTGTAAAGATGTGGAGGAATGGAGCTGGGAAAAGATTCCTTCGTGACCCATGTTATGGGTCGCTTTGTTTTGATAGCAGGACATTTTTCGTGTATACTAGAAGCACTTTTTCAATTGCATTTGTGGATTTATTGCCTAAACTATTGATTAAATTCCGCCAGATCCAAACATTAGGAATAGTAGAAAGCGAAATTGGAAGAGAGAGCTCGAAGTGAAAGCTTTGAAGATTCATGAAGGATGATTTTGAATTGTACAGTGCTAGATATAGGCATGCATCGTGGCTGTCATGAGATGGCATCAACCGCCAGAAAGGAGAAAAGAGTAACAACCTGTTCCATAAACTCCAGACAAAAGTAGAGCAAAACTCGCCTGAGAACAAACTATCTATCTCCTCGCCGAAGCCGGAATAGAGAACCCACGAGTCATAAAATCCGCCTTCGCACCATCCTTCTTATCCTTCGTGAACAAACTATCAATATTCTCATTACGACCCATCGTCTTTCGCTTCTTATTTTTTTCATTCTCCTCATTCAGGACACGAGCAGTGAGCGAAGCTGTCGCAGAGTTCTTAATGCCATTTCCAGCGCCATTTAATTTAGACGCCGACGCAGAAGATACGGCCGTAGCAGTGGCGCTGGGCGCATCTGTCGAGGTCTCGGTGGCGTGCTTCTTGCGTTTCTTCGAGCCGGGGGCTTTTTTGAGGGAATGTGTAAGGCCTTGTTCAGCCAGTTTGACGCCGCGGGCCATAAGGCGCTCTTTATCGGCTTCTTTTGTGGGGAGAATGGGGATGATATTGTCTTCGGTGTAGGACTCGTTGCACTAAAGAACCATGTTAGTTACTTGATGCATGCTACACACGTTGAGGTAGATCAAGCTACTTACCTGCAAGCACTTGTCTCCCTTCAACTGACGAATAGCCTCCTCAGCAAAGACATGCCCGCAAGGAACAAGATAGACAGACTTGACGCTGGGACCCAATGCCTTCGCAGTAATCGGGCAGATCCAACCCTCACGGCGCTTGTGACGGTGCGCATTGACGCGGTCTGACGGGTGCTCACCCAGCTCGGTGTCGATTTCAAAATGCAACTCGACAACATCGCGTAGACCCTTAACCCGTCCACATAGAACCTCCTCGCAATCGGATTTGGAGCTGATGCCTTCGCCATCGTCGCCGGGGAGTAGAAACTGTAGCACGGCGTCTTTATTGTATAGGTTTCCAACACTGTCTGAGACTACCGGCCGTGCTAGTGCCTTGTGTGAGAGCGGGCATGTTGTCCAGCTATGCTCTTGCTGTTCGCGCTGGGTCTCTTTGATTTGCGCTGTGGTGGGCGCGCGGGCGGCTTCGCGAACGAGCTCGCGGCGAGTTGGAATGCTGAAGTGACAAGTCTGAATTAGTACGGCATGGTAGTAGAATGATATGGCTAACGAATAAATGTAAGAACTCACCTTCCACCGTCATTACCCATATTGACTGCTTGGTTTGAAGAAGTTGTCGCAGATGATCAGATTATTGCCACCGCCTCTGATAAAGACCTGGGCAAAGATAAAGCGCTGACTCAGCGTCCGATTAGATCCCGCATATCAACAGCTGGCCGGAAGCTCTCTCCACACTCCCCAGCTCAATGCCTCAATTATGAGACTCCCCCAGTCGCTTTTTCTGCTGGCTGTGGCCGGGTCTGGAGCCCGAGCTAGCAGCGACAAGACTGCTCGTCCTCGGGGTGTAGCCCCAGAATGTGAGTGACTAGTCGTCCCTGATGCTTATCGCCACCCCCGGACAACGAGGTGTCCACAGCTGGCGGACAATCAATTGGGTGACATATCACCGTTTTCCTTCTTATTGATAATCTTTCATATGCTAACTATGAGGCTCGAAAGTTGCCAAGTACTACCAGGATTCGAACACGTTCACTTGTATCTCGAATCCCTCCGTTCAGATTCCCTTCTCCGCCGTCAACGATGACTTCTGCGATTGTCCTGATGGCAGTGACGAGCCCGGCACTTCAGCTTGCTCGCACCTGTCACGCAACTCTCCATTGGGGGTTGCGGATCGACTAGGAAGAGGCGAAGATGAAATTGGAGCTGTATTGCCCGGATTCTACTGTAAAAACAAGGGCCACCGACCATCATTCGTGCCTTTCCAACGCGTTAACGACGGAATCTGTGATTACGAACAATGCTGTGACGGAAGTGACGAGTGGGCCCGTGTTGGTGGTACCAAGTGCGAGGACCGCTGCAAGGAAATTGGCAAGCAGTGGCGGAAACAGGAAGAGCAGCGCCAAAAGTCCATGACTGCTGCGCTGAAGAAGAAGAAGGCCCTGCTTGTGGATGCTGGGCGTCAGCAGCAGGAGATTGAGGATCATATTATCCGCCTGGAAGCTGAGATTAAGGGTGCCGAGGTTAAGGTGGAGGCTCTCGAGGTCGAACTCAAAGCTGTCGAGGATTCGGAGCGCAAGGTTGTCCGGACCGGTGGCAAGGGTAAGGGTAAGGTCAATGCTCTGGCAGGTATTGCAAAGGCTCGAGTTGACGAGCTGCGTGATGCGCTGCTGGAGGTCCGTCAGCAGAGAGACGAGACTCAATCGCGGTTGAAGGAGCTCGAGGAGATCCTGACCAAGTTCAAGATTGAGTACAACCCTAACTTCAATGACGAGGGTGTCAAGCGTGCTGTGCGCAGCTGGGAGGACTATGCCGCCCGTGAAGTGACCGAGAGCACCAATCAAGCGCGGGACCGTGATTTGGATGAGATTGCCAAGGCTGATGGCGAGAACTCTGGAATTCACTGGGAGCACTGGGAGAAGGAAGAAGATGGCTGCAATGACACCGATTTGGGTAAGATTCAAATGTGCATCCTATGACTGAAGATGTATGAAACTAACAAAAAAAACAGTTTACAAGCTTGCAGCCTATCTCCCTCCGTCTCTTGTCGAGTTCATTGAAGACAAGGTCATTTCTTTGCGATCCTTCCTGGAGTCTAGCGGCATCCTGGCTAAAACCGATGGGGACTCTCAGTCAGAATCCAAGGCCGTGACTCAGGCTCGCGATGCTCTCAAGTCACAGGAAGACACTCTGCGAGACCTGAAGAATAAGCTCCGCGATCAACGGGCCGATCTCGAGACGGAATATGGCCCCGCTGGCATCTTCCGCGCCCTCAAGGGCCAGTGTATTTCCAGGGACGCTGGCGAGTACACCTACGAGCACTGCTTCCTGGAGGGTACCAAGCAGATTTCGAAGAAGGGCGGCTCTTCTACCTCCATGGGCAAGTTCACTCGGATTAGCTCTACTGTCGTTGAAGAGCTAAACGACGCCGGCGAGATCGTCTCCGTCGAGAAGATTGCTATCGAATATGACCGCGGCCAGCACTGCTGGAACGGACCGAACCGGTCTACCAAGGTCGTTCTGGAGTGCGGCGAGGAGAACGAGATCTTGAAGACGGCCGAGGATGAAAAGTGTGTGTATTCGATGCTTGTGACCACCCCGGCTGTTTGTGCCGGTGGTGAAGAGGATGGCAGTGCTCCTCGCGCAAAGGATGAGCTGTAACGTTCTGCTTCTGATATAAGTTGTGGGCTTCTATCCAGGCCTGCTTTTTGGTTTTCTTTGTTCAGTCTTCACATACTCCGGACCTGGAGTATGTGTGTATCAGCATACATCTAGAGGTTTTCTCAAGTAAATTCAAGCGAATTGTTTTCTTATCTAAACTGCTTCTAGCTGCCTCGGTTATAGATCGCACCTTCCACTCCGTGATGCCAAGCTGCCTTTCACAGACAACATCATTACTTGAGATCTACAGACTACAAAAATAGAAACGACTTGTGTATGAAAATGGCAATGCATATTGAATATAATATATACTCGCAAGACACAAAGCCCTAAAAAAACAGACACACACGGGGACAGCAATAACGAGGGACTGAAAGGGACTGAAAGCCTACCCCATTCTCAAGACCCCAACATTCCCACCCAGATAGTACAAACAGGCAGAAATCTCGATGGCAATGACTTAACACACACACTTGAAAGAGCAAATTCCCAGCTCCGAGGGTATCCTAATTCGACAGCAGTGGGATACCAGGCCTGGTATGTGTTGTTGTGTTGGAGGAAGGCGGCGGCGAAGGTGTATGAGCTGGTTTAGTGCTGGTAGAAACACATCAGATTAATTCAAGACAAGACTTCAAGATAGGCTTAAGCTTGTGATAGGAAGATACTTACACCGCAGGTGGAGCAAGAGCAGCCGTTGCAGTCGTTCTTGCAGGAGCAAGAGGAGCAGGAGCAGGGAGACATGGTGATGGTTGTTTGTTGGTGATGGGATAAGACCGCGAAAGAGTTTATTGGAATGATTCTGATGTTCGAGATTTGGTAGCTTGATGTTCTATTGACAAGAGTAGGGGAGGAACAGAGCTGGTTTTATACTTGAAGGGCAAGGGCATTTCCACATCTCCCACGAGCCTCTCTTCCCCTCTTCTGGCTGTCTACTTGACGTATGGAGGTGCAGTATACAACCTCCTAACCAACAATAATATTCCCATTATTTCTTTTTCAGGTTCGCATTTCCTGATACAGTATATTTTGCCATCCTATTATTCGATGCACCCGGAACCATTTCCAATACCCCATCCTATCAGCCGTAACCGCCCCCCATCAGCATCGCGTGGTCGAGTCAAATGCCAACCCAAGACCCATGCAACTATACGCTCTTGCCCCTCCTAGGTTCGGAGTATCTCCACTCTGCCTTTCTTCACGCGCTACCCACCCCAGCCAACAGCGTGAGCTCTGACGCTCTGGCCAGTGAGCGGGTTTCTTTTGCTGTGGTCTGGGCCAATAGGTGAGGATCTGAGTATATCCGGGCCCTGGTGCGTGGGGAGGGGGTTGTTTCGCAGTACTGCTGTACCCCGATCTGTTTTCTTGCGGATTTCGGACTGGGATTGATGCAGATCTACTTGACTGGCGATACTCGGATGGATATAGGTAAGGTTTGTGTGGATGATGATGTGGGCGTTTGTGGCAGGTTGGTTTGGGATGGCTTATGTGGGGACTAACTAGGGGAGTGTATGTCTACGTCCCCGATCGGAGAATAGAGTAGTAGTATTCGATCTCTGACTATTCTCTATTCAGCAGAATAAGTCAGTCTATCGGCGGCCTGGTACTGTTAGGCATGCTCGTGGGGCGGGGGTCCGCTTCATGCGTTATTTACCAACCTAGATGGAGCTTACCCGGGCGAGATATTGGGCAGGTATCCTGACACCCAGGCTAATTCCCGGTCTTACGATTATGGAGCTGCTCCTTTACAATATTCTCTCAGCTCCTCGGTGTTTCTTTTTCGGGCTGGATCGTGAAGAGAAGTTATGACGATGTGCAGCCTTGAGTACGAAGAGGATCATGCGTAGACAAACACCATACCACTACTCTTCCTCGCCTCAAACATAGCCGATCCTTCCAGACTACTAGTCATGTCACAGTGACAAGGACCGCCCTTTGCGAGGAGCCCTGTGTCGATCCACCTATTCTACGTCCTGGAGTTCGCCAGGTCCACTCCTCGGAGCGGGCCTGCATTACCTCATGGGTACAGTCATACATGTAGTACCGTCAGAAGGAAGCATGCTTGCCAGGCCACCGGGGAAAAACGTATCCCAGAAGAGAATTATTTTCGGCGCCAGGAGCGGTGCAGAGTCTGTTGGGGCAGCCTATGAGGGTGCGGGTTTTGGGGCAGGATTGAGGACCTTGGAGGAGGGGCGGTGCGAGGGCTTTATTGGTACAGGCTAGGGTAGGGGATCCTGGATACTGAGGTTCATGGTTTTACTTTACGCTGGAGTGGAGTTGAGGTGTTCGGGTATGGGTTTGTTTGTTTGGATCTTGAATGAGTTTGCTTGTTTGTTAAGCGTATATGTGAATTGCTTCTTGATGGAGGGTGTATATCAAAGCTGGATATACCCGAGTAATGGGAGGGGAGAGCAGGTCTTGGGGATCAGATACATAGCTCTAACTAGATACAAGCTTCAATGTACATAGCAACATATCCAGTCTGCAGAGTACTTCACTTGACTCCGATCTGATAACTGGAGCTTGCAAGATGACCGCGTTCACCGGAAACCTTGCAAGGATACAGGCACAAGATCGGAGTCATGCATTTCGATGTCGGCCCACTCCCAAACACAACAATAGATCTCCACCTCGTTACTGTTCCTTCCTATACCGTATTGTATGGAGTCGAAGAGTTTACTTTACTACTACAAAACAGGGCAAGGCAGGGTGCCCAACTGAACTGTAGCTGGCCAAAGTGGACTCGAGCTGCATGATAGCTCGAAGCTACCGGAGCATATCATACCCTGTCTGTGCCACGGACCCTCCCGATATGCACGTCGAAAGGTTATAATTGGTGGATGGGCGATCAGATTCCTCGGCGCCCAGGCTGTTAGCTCCGATGTGTTGTTGTCCTGGGTCAGTTCGGATTGCATCGGTTGCTGGGTGAGAATATGGGAGAATGTAGGGCTGTCGTGGGTATACTACTAGTAGCATGTATAGATATGTACTGGGTAGGAAGGGTGGTTAGCAAGCTAACCCAAAAAGTACTCCAGGTACAACGTGTTTGAAAGACGATCTAAGGTCTAATGTGTAGATGGTACGTTTGGGAGTCAGTAGCTATGTCCATGTCATTGGAATTCTGCGAGTACCTAGTTCAAGGTTAATGGCTATCGATGATATGAAAGGCAGGTCATGGAGAATACTTTAGCCTTCAATTTACTACAAGTAGGTGGTCCTTCTCTAATATCTTCTTCGTGACTTCTGACACGGCCGTTCTCGGGATGCAAGCTTCTCCAGGAACAAGTCTTCTCATACCATCTCATCTACTACCTATATATAAAAAAGAGAAAGGATATTTATTCCTGGATTCTCCTCCTCTCAATCCGATATTTTCCCGGTCTCTTTCATGAACCACCGAGAAATGATCACAAGTAGTTACCGCAATTATATGTCAGGATCGGTTTTCGCCCGGGTACTTCTTCAGCTATGGGCAAGGGTCGCTCGTCTATCCATGCAACGTCGTCGTGGCATTCTCTGTCTCGATCATCGATGCCAATGATAACACCCCCGTCTCTCTACTACTACACTCCAGTTAAGCTCGTGTCACCCCACCGAGTCCTTTGGGTCGATAGACCCAAAGATCGGGTCAAATGCCCACAAGGTACCGAGGAAAACGGGAATAAAAGTATCTCAGCAACCGCCGATAGTCAAGATTGACCTCATTCGATAGTTTGAATTTCTCTCTAGAGTATGCTTGCACTAAAGCAAACACGAAAAAAGAAGCCATGAAACGGAAACCTCGGCATCCCTATTTCCGATCCAGCTGATCATCACATCATCCAACCCGCATATCCCCCGCGCTGCATCTCGATCAAAAAGAAAGGAAAATCAGCTCAAGCGATTTGCGATATTGCCCGGTGGTAACTCTGCGAGCACCGTTGGGTAGGTGGAAGTGTGTTTGATTTACTTCTGTACCCAGGAACGGAAAAGCGGGGGAAGACTTGGTTAGCCAACCGGGTGATATGATAACAGTGATGCGATAAAGAGAGGAGGGACGGTCATGGAGGGACATCGGGATGTTACTTACGGGGCACTGGCAAGCGCCGGCAGGGCACTGGCACGAAGCACCGCAGCTGCAAGTGTGGTCGGGACCTGATGTGGTACTCGTCAGCGATACTGAAGGGCTGAAGGGAAACTTGAGACTCGGGAATACGAGGGGTTGTGAACAGTGAAACCCCGCCATGACCCCGCCATGAGCCACAGTTATAGGCTATGCTGGGATCGGGTAAAGAGGGTGCAGGGTGTAGGGTGCAGACTGTGAAGGGCAAGATGCAGCTTGTCAGATATCTTTACGTACCCATTTTGATTGAGAGTGGTGGTTCTTTTGAAAAAGAGCTGAACAGAGCTTGGGTTGATAGTGTGAGTGGGAGTTGTGGAGGGGAGGAAGTTTGGTGGTGGTGTGATGATGGTGGGGAATGGTTTCTTGGGCCCGACTGCTCTTATAGACGGCGGGCCGCCCGTGACTTTCCGGGGTTCAAGGCTGAGGTAGGAATTACTGGTCTGACTGGGCTGCGGAATGTCGCAACTACGAGCACATTGCGCACTTGTTACCCCGCCTGAGCACATATCCTGACGCACGATTACTAACTAACAGAGCTTGTACAACACAATCGACAGAGTCGCTAAAGTCAGTTTGCAAGGCTCTATTGTATACAGGATACTACTGCCAGCATTGAATTGCCAGTATCATTGGAGCTGATTGCCTATCCAGGACAGTTATACTCCCCGGGATGGCGACTTCAGTTACTTGCCTTTGTGGAGAAACAGCCTTGTCCATCCTGCTGGACCCTACCACCGACCACACTCAGCTCCAGCTATGTCATTGCAACAGCTGTCGGGCAGTGACAGGTCTGCTCTGCTCATCTTATTACCTCATGCAGCATAAGCCGCCAGCCTTGGACACCCTCCAGGAGTACCAGGAATCCCCTCATGCGAGCCGCTTCTTCTGTAGGACCTGTGGTGCTCATGTCTTCGCCCAGTCCAAGTCCAGTGGCCGATATTTTGTTGCCTCCGGGGTGTTAGTAGCAGAAGATACACCTGCAGTTCATTCTATCCAGCATTGGAAGGCTGGTGACACAGGAGATGGTGGGTTGAGTGCATATCTCCCCGGATGGCCCTCCACAGACATAAGCTGCAGATTGGAGGCACCGTCAGGAGCTCCCGACTCTTCTGAAACAGGAGATGATGCAATGCTAAAGAAGCCACTAGGATCTTCGGATGGTTTGCAAGGCCAGAAAAACCTGCAGGCACGATGTCACTGTGGAGGTGTTGACTTCTTCATCACACCCCCAGATGCATTATCCACTCAGGCTTGGTCCCAGTGGAGTGATCTTTTGATCCCCTTCAACTCAGGATATGCTGATCTGGACAATGATGCCGATGTGAAATGGTTCCTGCGTAAAGGAAACACCAAATATCTGGCGGGAACCTGTGCTTGTGCTTCCTGTCGACTACACAGTGGTTTTCCGATTCAAGTCTGGGCCTTTATCCCCAAATCCAACATCTTCAATGCTGATGGATCCTCTCTCACATTTGACCGTGGCATGATGAGACAATATAAGAGCTCACCCGGAGTCTATCGGGAGTTCTGTGACCATTGTGGTGCCACGGTCTTCTGGCATAATGATGGACGACCAAGCGTGATCGATGTAAGTGCTGGATTGATTCGAGGGAGAACTGCACGATCAGAAGAGTTGTTGGACTGGGCTACTGGGCGTGTGAGTTTTGCAGAAATGGCGGTACAGAAAGATCTGGTGAAGTTGTTGGAAGAGGGTCTCCAACAGTATGCAAAGCAGCATTAAATCATGTAAATTCGTTAAGAACCTCGTGGGATAAATAGTATGAGCAACAGATCGGCCAATCAGCATGGCGAAATGTTTGCCCGCCTTTGGGTACTGTGGATTCTGCCGTCGGCTCCTTCTTTTTTTTCGGTGCTGGGAAACTTCATCCTAACCAACTTCGACCTCCTCCTTCCCGTTCCTACGCTCAGTGCTCTTGTTTTGTGTCGATTGCTGGTTCTACCCGCCATATTTGGCGCGATATAAATATATATACCATATTTGGCCTTGATCTGCGTGTCCGAGTCTCCGCTTCTTGCGCTCGTCGCGTAACCGACATCTCAGCGTTGACTGTGCGCGTTCGGCAATGCCTCCGCCATTTCAATTCCGTGGGAATGGTCCCCCAAGAGGCCCACGCAGTCAATACTCAAAGCCTGATTTCACATTCCGTCCTCCGCCTCGTCCGACATCAGAGCGTCCCTTGCTGAGGGGCATGAGGGAGCCCACACCGGAGCTGCTCTTCCCCGAAACAGGACCCAAGCCCGCTCCTAAGTTCGCCTCGATCAACGACCTTAGCGACAGCGAAGAAGCCGAAATGGATCTCTCCGACGATGGAGAGTCTGATTCGATGGCGCGTCCGCGGAAGAAGCGCGTTGTGGCTTTGGATGGCAACGTCGACGCCGCTCACCCCATACTCGCAGCTATTCCCGCACCCGCACCTCCGCCGCCCAAGTGGTCCAACCCCGATCCCTACACTGCGCTTCCCCCGCCAGATGACAGCCAGCACAAGCGCGTCGACTTTGTGAAGCTGATCCGGAAAGCACGACTGGCCGCCGTCCAGCCGAAGGCGAACGATGCCGTGGTTGACAATGTGGACTTTATCTCGCTCGGCGCAATTGGCGACGATGTAGGTGTGCCTGTTAAGCCGGAGAATCTACCACCAATGAATGCACCCAAGGGGCCGAAGGGGATGGAAATCAAGGAATCTGCTGCTGCGTCTCGCAAGCGGACTCGAGATGACCAGCCCAAGCCGTTGACCACAAAGACTGGAAAGCCATTGAGACGGTTTAAGATGGACGGATCGATCCTCGAAGATTGGATGCCTCTGAGAGACCAGAATCCCACACCCTGGATGGATACAATCACTTCGTTGAATACTGCGACCAGGTAAGCTCACAGTCCCACCACGACTTGTAGTCGTCACACGCACTCACATTTGCTCAGACTCCACAACGAGGTCCTTGCTTTCTACAACTGGGTCAAGCCACGCCAATTCGAGCAGATTGTCCGCCAGGATATCGTGGATCGACTTGAAAGAGCATTCCAGAGGCGTTACTCGGGCATTCAAATCCGCGCATTCGGATCCTTTGCATCCGGGTTGTATCTTCCCACAGCCGATATCGATCTCGTCCTTCTCTCTACCTCTTTTGTGAAGACAGGTATCCGGGCATTTGGTGAAAGAAAGGGACAGATTTATGCGTTTGCTGGTTTCGTCAAGACCTCTGGCCTTGCTGTGGATGGCACCGTGGAGGCCATCGCAGGTGCGCGAGTGCCAATTCTGAAATGGGTTGATAAGCTGACTGGCCTGCGCGTTGATCTGTCCTTTGACAATGACAGTGGTGTGCTTGCCAACACAACTTTCCAAGATTGGAGGCAACAGTACCCTGCGATGCCCGTCATCGTTTCGGTCATTAAGCAGTTCCTACTCCTTCGAGGGTTGAATGAAGTTCCGACTGGTGGTCTCGGTGGGTTCTCGATCACTTGTATCGTGACAAGCCTTCTTCAACACATGCCAAGATACCAGGAGCGCAACATTGGCAGTCTCTTGCTTGACTTCTTCCACTTTTATGGCAAGGTCTTTGACTTTGAGAAAACTGGCATTCGCATGAATCCTCCGGGGTACTACAACAAGGTAAGTCCGCTCATCACGGGAGTGGAGTGATTCGTCCGCTCATGAAATTTTCTACAGGTCTTCGAGAACAGGGATCGCCTGACGATTGAGGACCCGAACAATTCGTCGAACGATATCTCTGGCGGTACCAAAGAGATTGGCTTGATCTTCAGATCATTCCGCCACGCATATTGGGCCCTTCGGGACCGAATCGACTGGATAAATGATCGCAGCAGCCGGAATACCAGTATCCTGGAAGCCATCATTGCGGCCAATTACGATGAGTACCTCGACCAAAGAGAACAGCTTCGCCATGTCTTCGATACGGCTTCCCAGTTTGCGAGGTATCGTCAGCCTCCACCCCCGCCGCCACCTCTTCCTGTCGGCGAGTCTCCACCCCCGCCTCCTCCCACCGGACCTCGAAGCATGCGTCACGAACCAGGCATGCGAGCCTAAGCCTGACTCGTTGCACCGCCGTGCCGTAGTCATCACGACCTCGACGAGTTCCCTTGCAATTTTTTATGCCCTTCTTACACTCGGTTATGCGTTCGATACCCCCTCTTAGTTTTTCGATGGAGCCAGGAGATGGAGAAATGGCATTTACATTTGATGGTGTTGGCGGGCGGATTCTTCCTTTGCAGTGTGGCCTTGACGTTTTCCACGGCAAGGTCTGTGTTTTTGTTTGTCCCCTCTCCTTTGCGAATGGGGACATGAGTATTCAATCCCCTTAATGAGGGGCTGTGTACTACCACTTACATCTAGGAAATGAATAGCGTCGCCATGGATTTTAGTTTCGGGTTGACTTGTCTTATGGCCATGTGCGTTTCTTCGCGCGTGTCAAGCAAGACTGGTCCCCAAGGCGAAGAATCGACGACTCTTTACATTGATATCACGGACCGAATCGAATTTATCTTCTATCCGTTTTCCTTCGTGCAGCTCGAAAAGACATGGATAAGGTATTTACTGTCTTGATTTTTTTAGTGACTCCAATGGAAACTGGCCCGGCATATGTGGGATCCGTTCTCCGCGGCCTGCGCTGGCTTTAAATGCTGCTTCTTGCTCCTCCCTTCACCACCCTCCTTTCCTCCTTTCTCATCAAGGAAGCGCTATATGCGATTTCTTGGAGAGGATGCGGGGGTTTAGAGTTGGTTGGAGGTTTTGGGGGATGAGGAAAGTGCGACTGGGAGGTTATCAAGGTTATCGAGGACTGGGAATGAATGGTAAGTTTGTACTGACTGGATACAACGTCGAAGGAACTTCAGGGTGAGAAGGGAATTCTGGTTTATGATCTTCCACATAATACCCGTTTATTATATGTGATCCCGATGATATTCGGGATATCCATCTATCCACGCAAGAACTGGGCAATTCTAGGTATATCATGCCCAGCTCTGCACCAAACCAAGAAGTCAAGAACAAGAACATATTCTATACCCCCAAGCTAATCCACCGTATCGATTCTACATCCTACGCCAACTGCACATCCGAATCCAATGGCGGCGTCAACAAAGGCTCATCCCGAACAGACTCTGCAGGCGAAACCAGCATCTTGCCCGCGGCCTCTTCGTCCTCGATAACCCTCCTACCGGCGAGATGTTCGTCCGAGAGAATATTCTTAAAGTCGGGTGGTGGACTTGCCCAGGCGTAATCCACCCATTCCGCACCGAGCACGTCCCGGACTTCCTTGGCGAGGTGCAGGATTTTTGCGCGGCGGGTATGTGACCATGCGCGATCTGTGGTGAGGCCTTCGGAGGGGGTGAGGATTGCAGACGGCGCAATAGCGCCGTCGGATTGAGTCTTATCCGTATCCGCCGGACTTGGGCTAGAGATACCAGTACCAGTTTCGGACAAGTGATTCTCAACATCGAACTCTGAGGCCTCATCATCTTCGTCCCAACTCTCCAGTCCATCCAAAATACTGTGCCAAACACGTAACGTCTCGTCCAACTCGGCAATATTACTAACACCCATCACACTAACGCCAAGTCTCCGGCCTGTGCCCATATTAGCAACAGACAAAAAGCCCGGATCAGCGTCCGCAGATCGAGCAAGCGGTGCACCGAGGCCGCCCGCCTTCGCGCCAACGCGTAGCCATGATTCGAGTGCGAACCGGATCGCAACGACCTCGAGTTTCTCGCCGCTTTGTGCAGTGCGATTCGCTGCGGCGTGGATGGCGGTGCGCAATCCGTCTGGCGCGGGGTGAAAATCGCCCATTGACCCGATAGGGACACCGTCTCGACGGAGAAGACCCATTCCTAGTGGGGAGGCATTGGGTACGACGTCCACGCCTGCGGCGAGGAGTCGTGGTAGAGCTACCGAGCCCAGGCGGGTATTTTGCAAGGTGTAGTTTGCGTAGGACATGACGATGTCGAGTGGTTCGCCGGTTTCACGGAGAATCATTTCCGCCAGCGAGCTTAGTACGTCGACGGGGTATCCCGAGATACCGACGTATCGGAGAAGACCCTCTTCATCGCGGAGTCTGCGCAATTCGGTTACGGCGGAGAGGACTTCCTCCGGCGAGACGAATTCTACATCGTGACAGTAAACGACGTCGAGATATGATGTGTGTAGACGCCGCAAACTGCGGCGCACACTGTGTCCAATCCAGGTCGGCGAGTAATCGAAGGAAGCGCCTGAGATACGCCCGACTTTCGTCAGGAGTCGGTAGGACTCGCGGGGGAAATTGGTCTGGACGAAACCGGTGGCTAGGGCGCGGCCGAGGAGTTCTTCGGCAGGGCCGTAGTAGGGGGATGTATCGAAGGCGCGGACACCGCAGGAGAGGGCGCGGTGAACTAGTTCCGTGGTTGGGAGGGCGAAGGGGTCTGCGTTGTATTGCGAGTTGAATGTTGCTGTGCCCATTATCAGCGGGGGCAGGTCCGCGGATAGCGGGGTGGAAGGCCGCATGGTTTCTGTCGGGAGAAGTGGGGGGAGAGAATATATGGGTGTGTGGTATCGGATGGTGGATTCAAAGCGAGATGTTTAGAGAGGAGGAGGAGGGGGGGGGGAGAAGACTGATTTTTCAAGGACAGATCAATTCACCATGGTGGTCGGCGTGGTGGAGGGGCAAGTTTTCTTATCCCCGAGAATCGAATCGAGATCGAACAAGGAGATCGGAATCGAGAAGTTGTCCCGGGCTCCGCTCCCGGATGGCGCCATGGCGGCCGATGATCCCCTGTGGCCAGATGAGCCTATCCTAGACATCTCTGGGTGAAAAATGATCGGATGGGTTGAGATTTGGCAGGGTGCATCTTGAAATGGTTTACCAAGATGTGTTCCTGCAAGTCATCAGGACTTTTGCTGATGAAACTGATAACCAACCGGCGGTGGCAAAAAAAAAAAAGCAAGTCTGTGCTCGGTAATACGGGGGACTTGGACTCTGCAGAGGATGACATACTATGAGTGACAAAATAGATAATCGGCCATTCAAACATGTGCAAGTATACAGCTATAGTACATGATTTTCCTTTCTGGGTCCAAATCAGAGTGGAGAAGGGGGGAGGTTGAGGTAATGGAAAACAAGACTCGCAGATGGTATACACAGAGAAGACCCGGAGGTCTGAAAGGGAAAGGGAAGAAATCGCATCGAAAGAGGGCGATGACTCCCCATGCCAAAGAAGAAGACCCTGGAAACCAAGGAGAAATCCTCCACTCTAATGGAATAAGACCTCTTTCCCGCAAGAACCCAAAAACGCCGTGCTATGCCAAATCAAAAAGAAGACGAGAGGACTGCGGCATGGTGGTTGTGTTTGCCGCAAAGATTCCACCCAACCGCACACGCAAAGGTTGTCGCCACGGTGCAGGGAGGGAAAAGAGGGTGCGATAATGAGGCATATCGAATCGAAGCGATCAAAGTTGTCCGCCACTTCACCGGTCCTTGTAGACCTTGGGATTCCAACCCTCACGCAACTCCTTGTCCGTAGCCGCCTTGCGCTCCGCCTCGCGAACCTCCATCTCTATGCGCTCGCGTGCTCGCAAGATCTTGCTCTGCAGGTAGAAACTGCCGCCCTTCTTGGGATCGTTCAGGTCGAACAACTTCTTGAATCGATCCATGACATGCTCAAGGCTGGTTTCGCCGCCGGCCGGGGGCTTGACGTTGAGAATCTTGCAGGCCTCGTCGAGAGACAAACCTGAAGAGGTGAAAGCGCTACCTCCACCCTTCTTCTGCGCAGCATATTTGCCAGAGGCCTGGGCTTGCTTGTAGGCTTCGGCGAAGGCGCGGCCGAAGACCCGGGCTCCGGTAACGACGACTTGGGTGACGATGCGGTGAGCCTGGGAGGAGATTGGGAATTAGAATTTTAATATTATGGGAAGATGTGTGGATGATTAGAATTGAAGCATGAGGGAACTCTTACCATGTCGACGGGGGTTGTGGAGGTGTCCAAAGGCGATGATCACAAGGAGGTGGAAAGAGGAAGAAAGGGAAAATTTCGGGCGGCGCGTTTTAGCGTCGGGAGTCGGCGAGTTGCAACTATGCAAGTTGGATGCCGAGCCCCAACAATAAGAACAATCAAGTATGGACATGATGACTAGAAGTGTCTCTATGTTTATTACTGCATATTGTTGATGAAAGATTTGAACATTCTTCTTATATATCACTCATGAGCACTTTAATGTGATCCTCGTAAAGAAAAGCCAAATGTTTGCATGTCCTGACTATGTCTACCCCATAGGGGAGTACACAATAGTTGGAGAGTGGTTCACATTGAAAATAATAGTTAGAAAAGTATCTTTTATCTTACTCTAAAGAGAAGAAATAACGAAATACATCATTCTACTGTAAAATCAAGAACATCCTTTTGTACTCGGCATCACACCGACGCCTAGGCACTTGACACCGGAGAGTCACATGTCCCCCCCCGTTGATCCCCGCAGATCAGCTTTTTGGACCGAGACGAACACGAACCTCTGTTCCAGCTCGCTTAAGGCTACTATATAAGAGAAATGCACACCCACCAGCCTCATGAGCTGAAATCACACCCTAAGGTGTCCTCATAATTGGATGGCAGCTCTCGGTATGTCCCTCTCTTCCCTATACTCTCCCAGCGCGTCGCTAATGCTCATGCTCCAACAGAAGATCTCCCGTGGATGTCCATGGCACCCACATCGCAGCCGCAGGATGGCCAGGCCGACTCCTCCCAACCCCCAACGATCGCTGCCTTCTCTCCTTCCACGATCGCGGGCTCGGCCTTGACCTCGCGGCAGCGTTCCAGCGTCATCGTGCATCGCAAATCCCCTCTGCTGGTGGCAACGCCGCCAGCCATCACCCGAGCTCTCGCATACTCGCATCCATTCCTTCTCCCTCTGAATAAACTGGTCGGTCTTCTTACATGGACAACGGGGGATCCTTGGCAGAGCTTCTTGCTCGTGGCCACCTTTTGGACGGTGGTTGTGTATAGCGATGCCATAATTCTCTGTGCAGGTCCGATACTCGTCGTGGTTGGGTTGATTCTCGGCATGTATGGCCGTCGCTATTCGCCTCTGTCGTCGACTACGTCTACGGGCGAGAAGCATCGGCGGAAAGCTTCGGCCGATGTCACCCGTCACCAGAAGAGCTTGGACGATATCGTGGAGAACTTGCGCACGTTGACTACGAGGTGCCATATCCTGCTCGAACCCCTGCTCGATTTGACCGATTTCCTATCTACCCAGCGTACACCTACCTCGGCGACAACACGTCCCGCCCTCACAGCTCTCTTTATCCGCATTCTTTTGGTCACCCCCGTTTGGATCATCCTGACCCTTCCTCCATTCTACATAATCACCTCCCGGCGCGTTGTCATGTGCGTCGGGACTATCATCCTCACCTACCACTCGAGGCCAGCTCGCGTCTCACGTGTGATTTTATGGCGCTCGCGAGCAGTGCGCAGACTCGTTTCTATAATCACGGGGTTGTCAGTAGCGGACGGCCCGAACACACCGCAGAAGTCTGCGGTCCAAGGAATGGGGTTGAATATTTCAACTCGGCGACGGGGAAATGGATCTGGCGTGCGCTTCACATTTGTTGTGTACGAGAATCAGCGCCGATGGCTCGGTATTGGGTGGACTTATTCTCTTTTCCCAGCCGAGCGCGGTCCCTGGACAGATGAGCACCTTAATGCTGTTCAGCCCAAAGACAAGTTCGAGTTACCCGATGTGCAAACCGGAGACGCGAAATGGCGCTGGGTTGAGGGCAGTGAATGGCGTGTTGAAGGGGGCGATAACTCGGGCAATGGAAAGTCTGATTCAAAGGGCCCGAGTGAAGGATGGATCTACTATGACAACAAGGTATGTTGTTGTCTCTCTATCATTTTGACCAGAGTATCATTTCTAACCAATTTCAGTGGAACGATGGCCGCCGAGGACAGGACGGTTGGGACCGGTACACACGCCGCCGCAAGTGGTATCGTGATGCCGAGTTGGTAGACACCCAGCCGGACGGTCCCTCAGAAGCCGTCTCTAATCTCACGCAAGCCCTAGAAAGAGAAAAAGAACAAGAAAAAGACAAAAAAGAGTCCGACCCCGAAACAAACAGTCTCTCCCCTCACACCCCCCTGAAAGCCCGTCGTCGACGCTGGTTTGGCAGCAAAGATAGCAGCAAAGAAAGCAGCAAAGAAAGCAGCAAAGAAAGCAGCAAAGAACGCACCAGCAGCGGCGGCTCCATCGACGCCGGCCGCACAACCGGCGCCAGTTTTTCCGAGGCCACCGGCGCTGGAAGTGGTCGAGGCACGCCCGCGCGACCGATTAGTATCCAGAATACCCGCCGACAATCGCAGTATAGTCTTCGGGAAGGGAGTATGGCGACGAGTGATAGTGCTAGTACACGCGAGAAGGAAATGGCTAGTTCGCACGATCGACATGATAAATGGAGTACTCGGGCTGCGGGGGGAACGGAACGTGCTGAGAGGGAAATGGGATTAAGTGATGAAGTGCAAATGGCTTTGAGTTGACAATGACCGTTTCTGCGAATTTCGCTGTTACACACATACCCCCTTTTTCAGTGACAGTGATACTGTTTGATTCCTTGGTTCTCTTCATATTTCGGGATTTACAGTATTTCCTTCTTTTTAATGTCGTTTTGAGCGGGGCTACTCGATGTTTAAATACCCCAGGGATCAAGATCAAGGTTGCAGATAGTCTGTTTGGATGGAAGGAGGTATCTCATTGCTTTTGGAATCAAATATAATACAAGAAATCTATAAGTATACACTTCATAAAAGTCATAAAGCAAGGGAGTGACATAGGAGCGCTATGCAAGTGTCAACTCCCACTGCAACTCCTCCAGAATGTCCATCCAGTGCCACTTTCTAGATAGATCCTGGACAACAGCATCTTGTCTGGCCCATAGGATACGAAGAACGTCCTTAGCGCGTAGCGTATTCCCTATGCCAAAGTTCTCCTGCAGTTTACTTAGTGACTGGAGCACAAGTTCCCTATGCTCGAAAACCTCGCTTTCAGCACCCGCAATAAAGAGCGGGAAAGTGAGCGCTGAGTACTCGCAGTGGTCGTCTAGCGGGAAGGATTGGATGCGAGCCAGCAGGCGATCAATGCCGATGTGTTTAGGTGTGGTGATTAGAGTTGACCATTCGGGAATGGGGTCCGGTGTTTGTGAAGGGGCGTGGCAGGTAGGAGGGATATCCCTGGTCATATGTTCGAGGATAGAGTGTAGGTAGATGAAGCCGGCATCGCGGAAGCATTCGGCGACGAGTTTGAGGCGGACGAGAGTGGATTGTGTGAGATCTTGCGGGATGTTTAGGCGGGTTGAAGAGGGGGTCCAGGTAAGGAGGGAGTCATTTCTGTAGTCAGTCAGTATAGGCACGTACTGTGATCTTGAGGATAAGATAGACATACATTGACGCAATCGCTAGGCGTAGTGAGAGATCGTCGCCTGCAAGTGCTGGTAGCTCTGCGACACATGCACATATTTTGAGAATATCTTCTGTAAACCCGAGGTATATACTGAGTCTTGGAGTTTCCATATCAGTATCAGCGAGGATGAGATTGCCGAGAACCTTTTTCCGGTTGCTGATTTGTCCCATGCTGTAGGCATATACGTATCTGGTATGAACCGTTAGTATGATCTTAGACGGCGTAATATACCAAAACTTACAATCCCCGTAGAAAATGCGCTGCCTCAGCATCCATCGAGCCCAATCCACCACGGGATTCAATAAGCCGATGCAGCGCGGTAAGATGAACAACCCACTGCTTCACACTGCCGCGAACAACTTCATATTTACACAACATACCCACAGCCAGCATGGCATCATCCGGCACAACCTCCGTTACAGACTGCGCCATGACCGCCTGCAGACCCCTCAGCGTCCGACCATAAAAGTCAATCGCCGCGGTCTTCGCATCGAGACTATCCGTACGATTCGACAAATGCATTGCCGAGATAGCACAAACAGCCTTCATCAGCAGAGGAGAAGACATAGCGCGAGGAATGAGGAATGAGCGGAGTGGATTGTGCTCGCTTTCGAGATTCGCGAGACGCTGGGAGGCCATGGCTTCATGATATTGTAAATAATGAGCCTCATGACCGGATAAATGACTCAAAAAGCCCTGTGGTTTCGGAATCACGGAAAGACAGTCCTTTTCGCCTGAATTCTGTTCTTGACTGGATTCCTCCTCGTCAAGATCAATAACCCGATACTGCGGAGAGGAAGGCACAGACCAGCCAGGCGTGACCGGCTGCGGCGATAACTGTGCATCTCGCCATAGATCACTCGACGATGGTGATGGAGATGGCGATAGCGGTTGCGACGGTGACGAAGAATTAAGTCGTCTTCTCTTCGGCCCCTTATCCGATTTGAAAACAGGAGCCGAGGGTCCCAACGGTGTCACCCAGAGGTCATCATAACCCTCGCAAACCCGACCGAGCTTCAGGCAATTATTACAGCTTGGATTTTGTCAGTTTTCCACCCTCTCAGATAAGACTTATGGGTAGGGCCACCAACCTCGGGGTTGCTCTATCGCAGCCACCCTTGCGACGGTTTTTACAGGTGATGCACCCACCACGAGTCCAGGGTGTGCCTGATCGCCGGCTCCGTCCCTTTTTCTGTGCAGGAAGCGTGGAGGCCATGATGTGTGCAACATTCGTGGAGGTTTCCCCGCGATTGATAGCAAATCGGGGGTGACTATTCCTCATCGGGGAAAACTTGCGCGGTTGAGCACGTGACTGGACTCTGAGTACAATCTGCTCTTCAGACGACCTCTTGTGTTTGTTCTCGTATGTAGTAGTACTGGCAGGAAGTTATATACTGGAAATTATAAAAAGAAAATCGTACATTGATCCATATCCGGAATTTCAGTCCTTTTACTCATATTTGTCCCTGCACTGATACTTCTCGATTGTTCTGATCTCTCTGGAAACCTCACTGGAAGATTGATGGATAGAGTCCATAACATTGAAAGTATCAACGAGCACTTGATATTTCCCGCATATAATTCATAACACACACTTTCTTTGACAATAATCGAAATGAGATCTCTTGCTGACCTCATTTAATAGTGCGTATGTCAGCCATGGTTCTTCAGAATCTGAATGGCTCCAACACGAGATATGCTAACCTCTTCCGGCGACACCTTGCCTGATGAGGAACTTCCTACGGCAAAGTGCCGACAGGAGGTCAGCAAGACGTTGAGAACTAAGCCACCACGGCTCAGCTGGAATTCGCGAACCCTCATGTTCATGTTCCAGTACTACAGCACTGCACAGTACATGGAAACACACATTATTGCCCCTGACTCCCTGGGTGTTAATCCTTATAAGGCTTACGCTCAGCCACAGGGCCCCAAACCGAGACCAATTGGCGCTGATCACTCCCGCAGCGGCACGTCCATTGGGCTGCAGAGATGCCGACCATTAGCTTGACTAGGATAGCGTTAAGCTTAGCCCCAGCTTCAGCCTGATTACGCCTGCCGGTCCCCTCAATTTTGCTTTTTCTGCCGTACACATCTTGCTGTCGCAAGCCTCCTCTTGCTACATCTTTCGTCTTGCAGACCTTGTTGAACGCCCATCATGAGGGCAAACACGTCGCATCCCGGGAATCCTCAATCACAGCCAAGGGTATCGCCCGACAGCGCAGCATCTTCAGCAGATAGCGGGGCCCAAAGCCCCGAGAGAAGGCTCGGCGCCGCAACAGAGTCATTCACTCGTGCCTGGAATGTCGTCGGAGAAAGCTCAAATGCGATCGAGGGGTAACTAAAAATCGTGAATCTTCCTCGCGCATCAGCTTTGTCTAATGAAATTCCTAGAATCCGTGTAACAGCTGTCAAAATTTGGGTGAAGAATGTCTCTATGTCAGCGGCGCAACGACCGATGTCCAGTTTCGCCAGAAACTAGTGCAGATGAAAGAAGCAAAGGATGAGATCGACAGTTCCTTTCGAGAAACTATCGGCACGCGCACTCTTCAACCCGGGAAAAAGGGTCCGCGTCGCAAGCGTTCGAGGCAACTGAATCAGGGAGAGGAAAGTGAAGGCTCGGATAGCTCATCGCACGGTGACTTCCTCGATCCTACACCATTGGCAGTTCATGACGCTGCGTATGCAGACGAGGTGGACGATGATATTGAAGATTTGGGCTTTAGAATTGGGCTTTAGAATTGGGCGGATGCGCCTCGGGGAGAGGATAGGGGGGCATTATCGGCCAAGAATCGCAGATGAGGTATCATTGCAACGAGGATTGAGAAAAAATATTAACCATTGCTAATTTCGATCGTTCCAGATCATGTCATCTCTTCAACATATCTCGAAGCGAAGCTCTCCATCTGTTCCCGCAATTGTGCCCTCTATCCCAGCCAGCGAGCACTTCAAGCCTGGACCATCGTTTGCGGCCCCGGCCAATCTCCTGCGCGAGACTCTTTGTTGAATTTTATCCCTCCACGCAATATTGCAGACAACTTGCTTCAAAGGTACTGGGACGCTGTTCATCCCGTGGCCCGAGTCCTTCACAGACCTTCGTTTGCACAGCGATACGAAACACTGTGGGAAGCTATTGAGAATGAATATCAAGTCGCACCCTCACTTTCGGCACTAGTTTGTGCTGTTCTATTTTCAGCTGTGGTCAGCATGTCCGAGGTAGAAATCTTAGAATCTTGTCGAGTCTCCCAAGTGGACCTGAAGAACCAGCTCAAGTTCGGAGTGGAAACATCACTCGCAAAGGCTCAGTTACTCAAGACCACCAGATATGAGACACTGCAGGCATTTGTGGCCTATCTAGTATGTGAACTCAATTTTCCTGATAATCGTCGCTTAAACGATGTTTGGAGTTTTATTTATGCTGACACAAAATTCCTTGTCCAGCTGTCAATGTGTGTAGATGAGATCTCTCGTGCTCACACAGTCTTGACCAACATGGCGATCCGAATCGCAGAATGTATGGACTCCACCGGGATCCCACCGAATATGGCTTTTCACCGATTGAATGCCACGTCCGCCGCCTCGTTTGGTATCAAATTTGTTACATAGATCTTAAGACTAGTGAGGTCCAGGGACCCCGACCTTACATTTCCTACGATGGATATACAACACAACTCCCAATCGACGTTACCTCGTCAAAGTCACCCCAGTCTCCAAATTCCTCACCAATTTGGAACGATTTGATATTCTCTTCCATCCGATTTGAATGTCAAGAAATGCAACGAGAATGTCTGGTCTTACGAAACCGCGTTGATCAGAAAAAGCTCAGTCTCACCAAAGCCGTTTCCAAGATTGAAGAGTTTCGCCTGTCTATGGATGCGAAATATGGGCCGTACCTTAATACAGCAACGCCAGGCCCTATACAAAGAATGGCTCATCTGGTGATGAAGCTTTTTACCAGCTTTCTTTACTTGATAATTCTACACAGGCACCTCAACTCGGTAACCTTTAGGATTCCGGATAGGCTGCGTCAAATTGTCTTGACGAAAGGCACGGATGCCCTCGAAGCCGCCGTGGAACTTGAATCAGCCGTAGACCTCCAGCAATGGGCTTGGTATTTTGGCGCCTACCACCAGTATCACACTGCCTTCCTCTTGCTAGTCGAAGTTTTCACCTATCCGATGCGAAGAGAGGCAAATCGTCTTTGGCGATGTTTCGATTTCATTTTTGCCGAGGCATTGAATAACGTCCCGCCATTGCAAACGAATAATCCAACGCTTCAAGATATCATTGCGCATCGAGATATCAAGGCTAGGTACTTGCTGACCATGGTCTGTGTACGGATGCGAGAGTACCGCAAAGCCAAGGGGTTGAAGGATCCGGTACAATTCAAGGATTCAATGATAGTCCTCACCCCTCAAAAGACGGCGATAGCTCAGATTCCCGCATGCCTCTCAACTTCGCCCATGGGGAACCTGAACCTGAACCCGAACCCCAAGGCCAACCCCAGAACGCTCCGGTCAGGGTTGACGTTTCCAATGTGGATATACACGCTGGGATCGCCCATCTTCCCCCGACCTTGACAATTGAGGGTGAAGTCATTCCCACGGAATTTCCGTCGGTGCTAGATAATGCGGCTAGCGCGCGGGCCTCTTCTTCGGATAGCTTCTCCCCTTGGATGCAGTATGGCGAATCGGACCTTGATGTCGATAATTATGCCCTGTTACAGCCGACAAACCCTCAAAGCTATGCTGCAAGCGCTACGACTGAAAGCTATTCAACCTCTCAGATCGTTGAAATGCGTAGTGGAAATGCAGACATTGATCCGCAAATGCTTGAAATTGACTGGGTGAGTGAACAACTTCTAACCCTGTGATTTCATTCCACGCCGTTGCTAACACATGAATAGAACCTTTGGGATACTATCTTCCCCCCACAGACTAACGATGGTAGTTTGGATGTTTCGGATGATTGTATGTGGCAGTCATATGGCTCTTATAACCCTTCATTTTGATTTGGCATTTTCTGCCAATGTTAATGTACAAGAACGCGAATTGAGACTTTTTTCGATTGCTGCCCTGGGACATCACGATCAATGACAGCCCAAGGCTTTATTGGGGTCGCGGCTCAACGGAAGTAGAGACGTCGACTGTTCTGGTAATCCCAATACCCCCAAGGCTAGAACCATGTGAGACCCCTCGTTCCTCAGCGTCACCGTAAATTGTAGTTTGCGTCGGGTTGCTCTGTGCATTGGAGACCAGCATATCCTCGTCTGATTCAGTTTCCCGCACGGTCATCTGTTTTCTGCTGCGCTCCGTCTTGGACTGATTTCTCATCGAACTCAACTTGTATTCGGATTCGTGGGTTTGTTTGTCGGTGGAATATTCGCGGAGGACACGCTTGAGAAGGGCTGAGAGGGCAGGAAGACAAGTGCAAATCACTCCTATCGCGATTTCGGCGTTTCTATGAAGAAGCGTATAGTCAGCATAATTGTATTTTCCCGGGACCGTGCCAAAGAATTCCCTGAAGATAGCATACCCAAGCATATTGATTCTCATGAAAGCCAAAGTGGCATCCTTGGATTGCCCGGTCAAAACAATAAGGATCAAGCGGATAATGCTGGAAGTAACAGCCAGTCCACCCGCACCCAGAATCGCTATAACTCTCATCTTCTTCCTCTTTGACATTTGCAATGTCATAGTCAACGGTAGGGGAAGAACAAGAATGATGAGGTCGCTAACACAGCTGACGACTGCATCAGCGAGGATGATGGATGTTTCGTCCAGACATGTTCCGTTAACATTTGCGTCCCAAAAGAGAGAAATCGGATTGCAAATTCGGACTTTCACAATGACGGCCGGAATGTAGTAGGCTAACATGAGGGCCATGAAGCCGTAGATGAAGAGGACGGATTTACGGAAGGGGCTGAAGACACGAGCCATAATCCACAAGAGCAATACTTTGGTGAGATAGGCGGTTGGTCCGTACATGACCATCGTGACATAGACGGTCTGTATCAGTCAGGATGATTTTCATACTTCTTCAAGGGTAATATGGGAAAGACCTTTTGGAATGAAATTCGATCTTCGGGTGGAACATCAGAATAATGTAAACCTCCTCCATAATGTCCCACTGTAGTAGAGCTATTAGCCAGTATTTAGTATGACTCGTGCAGGCCACTTACTGATGAGAGCGATGATAGAATAGGAAATACCAAGGAACCATGCTGCTGAACATATCCCTGTAGTAAAGTTAGTGAAAATGTCCTTGCAGACTGGATATAATATACTCACAATCCTCCTTTCCGAACCCACTGAGAATAAAACAACGTGTATAGACTCGAAGGCCAAAGAAAAGGGTCATGCCAATGATGCATAATGACTGACACACATAGTTCCAAGTCTGCACGCTGCGGTCAATTGATGCATCCCTCGCGTCAAATAGTTCTAAACCCGAGGGTAACGGCATATTGGCATAGCTTCGTGGATACGATCAGAACTCGCACGAGAATGCCAAGTCAGGAACTGCAGTAGCGGGACTCAGTCTTATTGAGTACTATTCTCTAGATAGATCCTTGATGGAAAACATCATTGGAGAGTCACTGAAGAGATGTCACAGAATTGACCTTGACAGATCCCTGCTCAAGGATCAGCCTTCTCTTTGCCGAGATTTGACAAGGTTCAGCGGATGAGAAACTTCGGATATTCTCGCCAAGAACGTGGGAAGAACTCACAACTTCGGTGACCAAGAAGTATCTTAACGAGCCCCGTGCAAAACTCGAGGAAAATTTCTTGGGAAATGTACTTTTGATACATGGTGCCCCTGGTACGTAATTCGCTCGTCCAACGTTTCCCGAAGTTACCAACGCTGTGGTTCTCGCGATGTAAATGCGTTTAACTTTTCAATTTCTGGTAATTAAAGACTCATTAAACGCATTAGCTGCATAAAACAGATTAACAAATGACTGTTCAAGTCAAACGTCTGTTTTATGAGGGCTAACTGGCTAACAGGCTAAGATGCTTGCAAACTGTATTTTTATAGTAACTCCAAATTGAAGCCAATAATATAGGGTCAGGCAACATAATTCATTAGCTGACCGGTCTTCACTATACTAAATAACATTCCCATCATTCTTTCCGTCGCTGATGGTCTCGAATCATGTCCTCATAATAATATTCCTGCAGGAACATCAGTGGGCTGGCCCCCAAATAGACAGACCATGGTTCGATAGAGAACTCCACTACCGCGGGAAGAAGCGGGATGTGGGTATCGACGTCTCCGTAGCCATCGTACCATTCGGTGTGCTCAAGGCTTCTTCACTGCCCATACCGGTGGGTATCAACGTCTCCGTAGCCATCGTACCATTCGATGTGCTCAAGGCTTCTTCACTGCCCATACCGTTCCAAACCACTCAATAGTCAGAGTTAAATTTGCCCGGAAGGAGTATTCTCGCGGATATGCGGGAAGGAAGGGGTGGGGGTACATAGTTAGTTCGGTAAATGAAGATAACATTGGCGTTAAAGTCAAAATACGAGGAGTCCACACTCTGCATATCTTCAGTCTGTCTCGCATGATACTGACATTTCGATCGACTATGAAATGATGGGACAATATCATGTTAGCCGCTGAGTCTTTAAGTGGTCTGTCATTCAGTGTCGCTCAAACATGTTTCTTGCCATTCCACAATTTCGACTCCTATGTCCATATGTAGCCAGCGGAGACTTCCCGAATACAGCTCAAGGATGCAGGACTAGTGCATCCTTCGCTCCTCATCCTGTGGAGTCTAGATCGCCTTGAGACAATTCATTACGGCGCCACCCGTTGTCGATCGATTATTATCTGTGCGGAGGACATGGTCCCGATAGAATTTTGAAAAGCCTCGGCTATTGTAGTACCAGGATTACGAAGTTTGATACTATTGAAAGCTATCAATTGCTAGTCAACTCTAACAGACTATGTGGTGTCTCTAGAAGATTGCCAAACAGTTTGGAGGAGAGGAAACACCTCCAGGCATATTCAACGGCACTGAAGTCACGAAGAATGTCCAACGCCCAAGCTCTTGGCAAGTTTGCGCCAACGCTTCTAGATCGAAGAGTTCCCCTGAATTGACTCCACGTTAGCTAAAAGTCTCTGATAAGGAAGGATTCACGCTCGCTTAACTGACCGATTGGGCAACCCCATCCAGCAAGGACATACTCGTGCAAGAATATGTCGGGGGATTGAGGTGGATAGACCTGTGGCGTTTTAGCTGGGACTCCCGGTGAAGCTACCACAAAATTTCTGAAATCCAGAGAAAGGATCAAACCTTACCTCCCAGCTGATAGCATCACTGGCAATTGCCGCAAAGCCAGTATCCCAAAGCCATCGAAGCACATCAGTGGTAGCCTCGACTCCTGCATGCTCTGGTTGAGGATTATCGGAATAATTTCTCTTTTCAGCGTCCGTCATGACGGTGTCCCATTCCTTCGTAACTCCGATTCGGACGAAGAGTATGTCACCTTTCTGGAAAGTGATGTTGTTCTCCTTGGCAATTTCGAGAATATCCTGGAGGCGGACCTGATGTGTTGAGAACGTGCTATACTTGATTCCCTTCTTTTCAGCCCATGTCGAATAGTCAATCAGTACTCCACGACCTGTCCAGACATACTTAGTATTCGAGATCTCCAGGGTTGTCAATCGTACAGATTTAGGGAACCATACCTGCAATCCCCTCCTTTGCCCAATGCTGAAGACCAATACGATCGTTTTCACGGTCGTTTATCTCTTCAACAGTGGTACCTCCATAAAAGACACGGTCGGTTTGACCAGGTACAGGCTGGCTGAAATGCCTCAAACCATCCCACTGACTGCTTTGCTCTGTGTACCGCAATTAAAATGTCAATTATTGGCAATGAAACCGATATGACCAGCTAACGAATTTTGAACTTACGGGGATTAAAACTGTAAAAATCATCAAATGCCACTCCTCCTAGCAAAGGCACAATCTGGTGATTGCAGGGCTGCCGGTTGAGATTAGGGTAGTCCAGCTTGGTCATTTCCCAATTCATCGTCACTCGGCGACCGCATTTGATCTCACCAGCAGCAGCCTTTGCAACAACCTCGGGGGTAAGAATAGCTAATTTTCCCAGGCCTTCTTCGTGGCTGCCAGGCTTTCCCATCCAAGCTTGTTTGGGGTTGGGTAGCTCATGAAATGGAGTATCAAACAGAGATCGAGTCATGGTTTTTTGATCCGATCCCGTGGTCACTATAAAGATAAGTAAAAGGGTAGAAATAAGGAATTGATTACAGGATGCAATGCAAAAATCTATCGCCTCGTTGAGCCAAAGGCAGTCCGTACTTTTGTATCTCCGAATAATTGAAAAAAAAAATCCCGCTCGAACGTGGGGACTTTCCGAAGTCGCTCCGGGCAGACCTTCCAACTCCGAGTCGCTATGAATGTACCGACTGGCGTTGACTGTCAGAGAATAAATAAATTATAGGTTTTCACTTGCAGTGAATCTTTTCACACCGAGCATGACGAAAAGGAACCCCTCCAGTAGCACGGGCCTGGCACGATCCACGGTCTGTTCAACCCACGAGTTCTTGCAAATCTCCCTCTAAAATGCAGAGATCGACATCAACAGAGAATAAAGTGTAGAAGCAAGAGGATGAGAGATTTCTATTCTTGCATGTACATTAATGGCTCGTACTACGTCGTACATCAATATTACATTCTTGGCTGCAGACGTGGTCATGATCGGCAAAGGAGTTACTGCACTTCTCCTCACCACCAAATTTGTCCATAACACTTAAGTGGAGCTCTCCACCTGCGAGTAAATGAATTGAATCCTTTGCCCTTCTTGCTGTCTGAGCACGAGAAGAGCGTATTCTCTTCCCTTTTACCTGTGCTCACATACAACGGCTTCCATATCTCGTTGATCCTGGGCAATCCTCTCAGAATATTTCCCACCCACCGTGGAAATCGATCTCTATAGCGTAAGATTCCTTGAGCCAGATCATCATGAATGGGTTCGGGTCCCAGACCAGTACCTACAATAGGCTGGTAACAGTCTTTGTAGCCATTGGTTCTATGGTGAGTATACGAGATGCCTTTTTAAATCTGAAATCTGAAATATCTGACGCCTGTTCACGATCAGACTTACGGCTACTGTGCTTCCATCATCGGTGGCACTATCGGCCAGCCTGGATGGTATACTTACTTCAATTTGCCTACGGAGGATGAGCCTGGCTATGCTACTATTACTACACCTGCTATCTCGACCGCCAACGGTGTCTTCAGCGGCGGTGGTGCGGTCGGCACTTTGTTCATGATGTGGGCGTGCGACCAATTTGGTCGAAAGGTCTGTATTCAGCTGGGCGCATTTTTCGCAATGTTTGGCGGAGCTCTCCAAGCTGGTGCAAACTCTCTAGAGTATGTTGTCAAATCTGTAAATATACATTGTGTCTCGCCTTTGACTGATTGATTACCTGTAGTATGTTCCAAGCCGGTCGTTTCCTGTGTGGTCTTGGGATCGGAATTTTGGTCACTGTTTGCCCGATGTACCTTTCGGAAATGTCGAGTCCTCTGCGTCGAGGCTGGTTGGTCGGGCACCATGCGATATTTCTCGTGTTCGGATATATGCTTGCAGGGTGGGTGGGATTTGCATGCTATTATGCTAAGTATATTCCTGCATTTGGCTGGCGGTTCCCTCTGGCTCTTCAATGCCTCCCGCCATTAGTTCTTCTTGCTGGCTCACCATGGCTTCCTCGCTCGCCTCGTTGGTTGATCTCTAAAGGGAAGCTTGACGAGGCTCAGCATGTGCTTCAGCGTCTCCGCGAGTCTCCCGAGGACCCTGACAACCTTGCCGCCAAGGAAGAATTTTTCCAGACCAAGGAGCAGATTCGACTTGAGGCTGAAAAGATGACCGAGTATGGAAGTCCATGGGTGGCTGTCATTAAGAAGAAATCTTACCGGAAGCGCATGATTATTGGTTTCCTCACCCAATGGGGAGCAGAGTTTGGCGGCCCTCTCATCATCGTAAGTCGATAGTTTGCCAGATTTGCGGGACAAAACTAACACGCTCTCAGAACAATTACGCTGTTTTGTTGTACACCAACCTTGGGATGACGGACGGAATGCCTTTGTTGTTGAGCGCTATCTGGTTGACTACGGCTGGTACGTTTGAGAGATCTTCTGCTATGTTGCTCTTACTAACTCCGTAAAAGGTTTGATCTACAATCCCCTGGGCGCTTGGCTCCATGACCGAGTCAACTCACGTCGAGGCATGTACATTACTGGCTTTGTCGGTATCATCGTTACAACATCATGTCTCGCGGCTATGACTTCTGAGTACGTCGGCACAACCAACAGGGTTGGAAATGCCTTTGGAATTTTGTTCATCTACCTGTACTTGGCTTTCCAAGGGTGAGTTTGTGTTATCTATTGTCGGGGAATGTGGGCTGACCATGAGAAAGTACTTTCTGTGACACAACGATGTATCTCTACGTCTCTGAGATCTTCCCAACCGAGATTCGGCCAATTGGTATGGGATTCTCGTTGTTCGGCCAGTTTGCTGGTGAGTTTCTCCAGTTGATCTCCCTCGTTCGGACTGCACTAACCAAGGCAGCAACACTTATTCTCCTCGAGACCGCGCCTATGGGTTTCAATAATGCTGGGTGGAAGTACTACCTTGTCATCATTTGCTGGTCGGCAGTCTTCATTCCAGGTAAGATTCCAGTACATTAATCCCCTTGACAATTCACTGACTATGAATCCAGTTATCTACTTCTTTTTCCCAGAGACTGCACGTTTGAGCCTGGAGGAAATCGCCCAAAAGTTCGGCGAAGAAGTTGCTGTTCACCTCACAGATGCTACCGACGAAGAAAAAGCTAAGCTTGATAAGAAGCTTGCTCATTCCAGCGGTGCTATGTTTGAATCCTCGGAAACATCAAAATCTCCTCACGATGGAGAGGCAGCAGTGACTGCTCCTGTATATGAAGCCGAGAGCAAAGACCAAAAGGTGATTTAGTGATGCTCAAGCGGAAGCGTTGGATGCAATGAGAACTTCTCATGGCAATTTTGGGCCTCTGGCATGTCTCGGCCTGGTTATCACCATAGCACTCAATTCAGGCCGACGAATGTGAGTGTGAGCTTCTGACGCAAAAAAGATATGTAGACAACCAATTTCCTTTTCTTGATGAATATCAATGGCACGAACACATAGGTTTACTCGGTACTCTTACATTTCGTCGTCTTGAGATGGGAGTCCACAGAGCGCCATAACCTGCACTGGTCTGATCTAGCCAATCATGTCACACACTAAAAGCCCCACAAGCTGCAGGGAGCCACATTTGACCAATCAGATGTTGACCTTATTCGATACAATCGCGGACCGGCCCGTAGTCAAACAACACTCACAAGTATGGCCACATGTTAGCCAGCACCCGGAAGAGGTTTCCTTTTTCATCCTCCATGTACCAGGAAGACTGAGCTATGGTTTGACGGTGAGCTGGCTATCTAGAGTCAGCCTGCGAGTTCTTTGATTATCCCTTAACAGATAAATGAACCACACGACCCCGGGAATGCACCGAAATAACTCACCACTCCCTGACTTAAATATTGGAAAGCCTGCAATGTCAGGACACATAATACACGAGGCTCTGCATTTCTCAAATGCCAATCAAGTTCGCTCACAGGTTGTATGGGCGGTTGATAATGCCCAAAGGCAAGACCTGCCCAAAATGCGAAAATGATAAATTCTCCACCTCCACGAATCGAACCCTCAACCTTGTCGTTCCCTGTATACTTCGTCTTGTCCACTCCATCGCTATTCACGGACACTGACAAACATCGCCAGTGCCGAGCGCCGTCTGATACAGCCCTTTGCACCGTCATAACACTATGAAAAAGGCTATTGTATAATTAATGGAAGTAATATAATATAAAGCTCTAAGAAAGATCTGTAATGATAAAAAATAATGTTATCCAAAAAAGTATCCAAAAAATGTACTCCCCCCGCCTAGGGGTGTGCCCGGCCGTCCGTGGAGCTCGAAGCGTCGACACTGGCCCAGTANGGGCACACCAATGGTTCACCAATTTATGGTGGATACCAACTAGGCCATCAGAGGGGGGGGGAGTGATTGTTTGACCTTAAACATGGTAATAACCCTTGTTGATCCTAGATTGGGAAGTAGCGATAGAGTCCTCACCGTGACTTCTCTAGTCGATAAAATGTCAAGAATCTCAGGAGCAGTTACACGGAGAATCGCCAGTCATTCCCAACCTCTTGCTTTTCATTAAATCAAACGCCAGAAACATGTACTATACGAGATATCCAAACAAGAAAACCCGAATAATACATG
Source organism: Penicillium sp. PF1803 (assembly GCA_023626575.1). NCBI lineage: Eukaryota > Fungi > Ascomycota > Eurotiomycetes > Eurotiales > Aspergillaceae > Penicillium > Penicillium sp. PF1803. The sequence continues at coordinate 261,105 of JAMAGZ010000034.1, forward strand.
AAATCATCTATTAAATAAGCACCTCCAATTAGAACCCTCAAAACATCGTGGTTTCACTCGGACCGAGTTTCAGCCCATCCAATCCATATCAAACCCCACTTCCTCGGCGAACTTTCATCCAGGTAAAGACACCGCTGCCAATATAGATCGTGATAATCGTAGCCTGAGGAATCAGACCCAAGATGAGATATATGACCCAACTGCCATCCATAATGTTGTACTTGGTAGTATGACCCGTATGACCGGTCGTGTCCAAGTTTGCTGAATTCATCACAGAGTACAAAATTCGAAGGAAGAGCAGAGGCAAAACTACAACCATGCTACTCACGATGTGATAAGACACGGTCGTGAGTGCCTTTCGGTGCTTCCACAGTCTGATCACATCAAAGCACATAGCCGCAAACGCAACCAGGAATAAGACACCTGAGACCTTCATGAAAGTTGCACCACGATCATACTTGTCCGAATTGATCATTCCAGTGGAGCTGTCTGGCATACGGTCAATTCCACCGATAATGCCGAGGACCAAGCCACAGATGATGATCGGATGCACAAGACGAAGAACCATGAGCGATCTTCCTTGCGTGAGAGGAGCAAGCAGAGAATAAGAGTGCTCATACTTGTCTTCGTCGGGTTTGAAGGATATTTTGACGAAAGATAGTGTTGCAGACATGAGAGGGCCCACAGCGATCTGATATAGGATCTGGGCCGCGATTTGTAGTCCGGAAGATGACGATGAATGCTCAGTTATGCTGACGAAGATTGCCGGGCCCGCGATTTTTGCTAGAAGTGATCAGTGATCAGTCTTTGTATTTGTAACGTGTCCAGCAGGTGAAAAATGCATACCGATCACGAAAGCATGGAGATAAAGCCATCCAAACTGTCCCTTAAAAATGTAATGAATTGTGCAGAATGTTGCGGGAAGTAGAAGGCCAACATAGATCGCTAGCTCGAGGCAAGCCAGAACTTCGTGGGCAATCATGACTGTTTTGAGATTGAGTCTCTATTCTTGGTTGCTTGCGAAAGGTCTTTGGCACTTGATGTTGAAGCCTACTGGAAACGACCTACCTAATATATCTACTTCCTATCCCTGTTTTAAATATTCAAGTAAAAGATCGGCAGAAAACCAAGCTTTCGGCCCCATCGCCGCACCTATCTCCATTTGCGGCTGAGGAGGCACGTTACGGCCGTAAAGCGCCACGGCACGCCAAGCATTAAAGTTCAAGCATTTGGGCGATCGCTCCATGTGTTGACACATACGGCCATTGAATAGGGGATACTGTGCATAATAGGAGGTAGTCTTTTTCCAATTCAGGAAAATGGAGAGTGTGTGGCGGTTATGCTATATCTCCACCCCAACTTGTATTTCCTACACCCGTACAAAGGTACCTATCGTTCGCTAGGTAGCCTCTTTTGGGCATTTCTAAGAATGGATGGTCCTCTCTAAGGCTTTTTTCCTTGCTGCAGCCACCGTCTAGGGAAGTGCTACTACGAATCTACGACACGCAAGATTGCTAATTTGGCACGTCCTAGAGCCAAAATAGTACAGCGCAGTAATATTATTACTATCCTCTGATAGCCAGATTCCTCTGATCAGTCTCTTATTATTACTTTCTTTGTCGGCCCTACGTCGCATTCGCTCCGTGAAGATCACCTCGGTCGTTTCAGAATAACGTGTTTAGATGAACGCCCAGTAGGCACTTATTCAACACGCCTTCGTAGGTAGCGTATATGCGAGTGAATACTAAGAAAGTCAGATAAGATTACACAGCTAATAAGATTAACCATGAAAGGACTAAGGACATCATTAAATGGACCATCTAATAATGTGACTATGGCTCACCAAAACGTAGCATCTCTCTTAGGATATCACAGACATTTAATTTTTCGTTATCATATTGAGTCAATAAGTGGTCGCAAAACTAGTTAGAACTATTCATTCAGGAAAAGCAACAATAAGGACAAAAATGTCTAAGTGAGGGTGATTGCGAAAGTAATCACGACCAGAGGAAAGCTTGTCGACGACGATTGAACCACCATTATCGAGCTAAGATCATAGACCCTACTAGTGGGAAGGCTTCGAGCATCCACCGCTAATGTACGGTGCCGGTTCCCAAACTCAGCGCTTCTTGGTCGGACGGAAGGTGACCCATTCAGGTTTGTCGTTGGCATTTGGAGGTCCCAAAGGCTGACCCTCCCAATCCCAACAATTGTAACACTTGAGAGTCTTGAAGCTAAAAGTGGCACCCTGACACTTCGCATCTGCGGCACATGCTTTCTGGAAGGCTTCTGGATCCTTGGCGTCAGGTTAAATCTAGTAATCCAGTAAGCCCTGCCGCACATGACCTCGAACTGTTCGCCATCGAAAACACGAATAGTACCATCCTGGATCGGACAGAATGGATTGGGAGTATCGTCCTTTTCTTCCTTGCTGGCGGACCAGTCGACCTTTCCACAGCATTGGTTTTTGCCGCTGTTCCATATGCAGTTGTTCGCGTCATCACGGATGTTGCATGGTACCTCAGTAACGTCGAACTCGAGGCAAGCCTCTGTGGCTTGGGCATATTTAGTGAGACCGGGGTTCTCGTTAGGGCAAGCTTGCCAGAGACCCCCGTCAAAGCCTGTCAGGCAATACTTGCCGCACGGCCACTTGGTGAACGGGAACTTCCATACACTGGCAAAGTCAGGGGTCTTGCCAATATGTCCCCCTTCCCGGTTGTTATTGAGCCACTTCTGCAGCAGTTGGAGGAGTGCCGTGTAGGTCCTTAATATACACCGCATGGCTAGGATTGACGGGAAGGCCGGGCTTGCACTGCTCATCGCGGCAGAGCTGGAACTTGCCTGGGACGACCCAGGGGTATTTCCCGGCTGCCCGCTCAGAGTATTGACCTTTGTTGTAAGCCAGGAGGTTGCCAGTTGGCCCAATAAGCTGATACCACTTGCCTAGTAAGCAAAATTTCAGCTAGAAGCTCTTTGTTTCGTATGAGAGAAGATGGTGATCGCTTGTACATACCGGTGGAAAGACCAGAGCCACACTTCTCCGGTTTAGTAGCTTTGGGGTCCGTACATTCTCCGTCGGCACCCTGGATTTGGCCTTCGGGGCATTGGCACTTTCCATTTACCATCACCTTGCCATTTTCGCACTTCGGAGGGTCTGGCTTCTTGCAGAGATCGCCATCGTAGATGGTATGATGGTACCATCAGGACAACACATAAAGCCTACGTCCTTAGAACCCAAGACGTCGTGGCCTTTGCCACAGCAATACCATTCGGTGTCTTTGGACCCTTTCAGACTTGTGTCTGGTGGGTAGTATGCAGCAACGGACTTGTCGGCGCTCACAGAAAGCGGAGCCTTTTTGGAACATGCGAAGCTGTCCCGAGGTTCGTCGTCTCCCCACCAAACCCCGTTACCGTCGATCTCCGCGTCTGGAGGAAGATCTCGTGGTTTGGCTTTCTGAGTCTGACCATAGACAGTACTCAGCTGCAGAAAGAGAGCAAGGTACGGCAGATTCAACGCCTTCATATTGAGGTCAACTGGAAAGCGGATTGAACTGCTCGAGAGAGGAATGAACAAGAGGTTATTGACTTGCAGGTTTTTTCACAGGTTGTGGCAAGTTAAAAACAATTTATACAGTTTCGCCACAGATATTGATCGCCTAATCTTGCATCTTTGACCGCAGCTTTGCAAATGGCTCTGATGTACTGCGTACGATCGTTGGTGTGTAACTCTTCAAGCTAGGGTGCAACGGCTATTGAACTCGGATTCGTTCTCGACTGGCTCCAATTGGTCTATTTCAACAATTGTAAACAAGCTGAATGAGCAACCTAATACAGGATCTTGATAGTCGTAATAATCATCGCTGAATCTACATCCGTCGAATCGTAGAGTGGGCCCCTTACATGCCTGTCCTCCCCACCACTCCTAGTCAAGCCCAGCTGAACTGGCAACAAGGAGATTTTGGCTGGAGAGATATCAATGGGGCTCAGAACTAGACTACGGCTCTGTTTACTTACCGAGGAAAATCTTCCATACTGTACATATAAAGGTTACTTAACTACTCACTTCCTCAGAACGTGGGTTTACTGTTTAAGTGGATCGTTAAAGTCGCGCTGAAGGGTGTGTTAATCTAATCACGGTTCTGCTTGAATCGGCTTGAAAAAAGCGGCAGATCACAAGACTAGCTATCCAAAATGAGCCTTACTTGATAGTGGTACGTCTCTGCAGCTAAACTGTCTAGGTCGGTGGCGTTTGACCACCCCACTGTGGCGCCTAATAGTACTACGTGTATCTCAAGTAGTGATCAAATGGCGCATGTGGTCCTTTGGTACAGCCGTTATTTTCGGTGCGATTTCCGAAGTCATCGGTGAGTATAGCACAACCTTCACCCCCAAATCACACACCGCAGTGAAATCGCAAATCTAATAAGAATCCCTTTTTCTTTTGTTTCAGGCTACATCGGCCGTATAATCCTCCACAAAAATGCCTGCTCCTCCGCCGGTTTCGAAACCCAAATCTGCACCCTCACAATGGCCCCCGCATTCTGGTCCGCCGCAATCTACCTAACCCTAAAGCACGAAGTAAACGTGCTAGGCCCCAAATTCTCACCTTTAAGGCAAAATGGTACCCCTACATCTTCGTGACATGCGATCTTATCTCGTTGTCTCTGCAAGGTGCCGGCGGTGGTCCCGCAGCTACGGCGACGACTAGTCAGGGCAGCGCGATTGGAAGCAATGTCATGATGGCTGGAATTGTATGGCAAGTTGCTACGCTGTCGGTGTTTGGGGTTCTTTCGGTGCTGTTCTTTTTGAGAGTTAAGAAAGAACACGCCGAAGTATCAGCTTTCGGCGGAGGCGCAGGATGTTTGGGGGAGTCGGCGGTTTTGGTTTTTTTGTGGCGGGATTGTGGTTTGTTTTGTTACTACTTTTGCTCGTTGTGGTTATCGGTTTGTTATCTGCCTTGGCTCCTGGAGTGCGGCTTTGATACTAACGAAGGGCCACAATATTGCGGAGATGGCGGGGGGTTGGAGGAACAAGATCATGCAAGATGAAGTGGGATTCATCATTTTCGAGTCTGCGTACGTCTAGATCCTATGCTATCTTCTAGTCGGCCACACTAATCATAATGACATACAGAATGTGTGCCGTGGCTGTTGCGGTTCTTTGCATCGCCTATCCAGGATATTGCTTCCAGCAAATGCGTGGAGACACCCCAAAATTGACTGTGGAGGATACTGTTCTTTTGGAGCAGAAGACTGAGTATAATAGCAGCAATAGCATGGCGTAGACGACATGGATTCCTATCCATCCAAACACGAGAAGGACGTCTGCATTAGTTGGGATTTAATTTGACAGTTTTGCGTATTGAATCTGTGCTTATTTCTTTCTGCCTTGATTTTACGATTTACGATCAAAGATTTCCTTGGGCGCTTGTTTGTGTGGTGAAGAATTAGAATAAGAATAGATCGTCTGTACCTTTTGATCCTCTTTTAGCCGTAGACATCAAATGTCAAAACCAAACTAGGAGGAAGTCCACTAGAGTCTCGCATGAGAGCATGGATGGACATAATACCAAGCGGCATCAGAGGTCTACGGCCGAAGAATGCATGCCTCTGCATACAGCAACAATACAAGAAGGATATGATTATCAATTCATGTTTAAAAGAATAAAGACAAGGGAAACCCCTTCTATGACTGTTCCGTAACCATTCATATCCTATTTGATACAAGGAAAGACATGACATAAGGATCTCATCCAGACCAGATACAAGCCGCCGCCGGGGCATAAGCATACATCACGTGTCTGGACAGATCCAGCTCAATTACCTTCAACACATCTTCAACGCTTTTGATCGTCGATCGATTCACTTCGATTCATACTCGTAGCATGCGTATCCTAGACAAATTTCATGTTCGCAGCCACAAGGGCTGCGTGATCCATAGGACACACCGCATCATTTTCGACATGTTTCGTTCCCTCCGAGCTCTAAAAATCCCAAGGGATAGGATTGAAGCTCGTAGGGAACGAAAAGCAAATCGAATCAGACATTTACAAGTCCTTCTTGATGATGTGGGCCTTGGGGAGGGTGCCGTTGGCACGCTCGATAGCGGCCTCGCGGGCAGCGGTAAGACCGAACTGGGTCTTGATACCATCAACACGGTGGGTGGAGTTGATGTTCTTGACGAGGGTAAGCTGCCAGCAAGTGGCACCACCCTGGCGGGAGGTGATGGTGGAAGAAGCAAGGAAGTACTCCCAGATCTATGAAACGAAATTAGCAACGGACAGACCTAGAGTTTGGAATAAAATGAGCAAACTTACGCGGAACCACCGCTTGCCATACTTGGCCTCAACCTTGTCCTTGTTGCCCATCCAGTTCCGGTACCAGCGCCAGAGGGTGGCAGAGTAGTGAACACCAATAGTGTCAACGGCCTTGATCTCGAAACCGGCACCCTCAAGGCGGTCGACGACGAAGCCAAGAGGAGTAGAGGCATCAGCACCAGGGAAGATGTACTTGTTCATGAACAGACCCCAGATGAGGTCCTCGTACTGCCAAGACTTGCGGAGACCAGCGATCTGCAGGAAGAAGACACCATCGTCATCGAGCATGTCGTAGACCTGAGACAAGAAAGTAGAGAAGTGACGGACACCGACGTGCTCGGCCATCTCGAGGCAAGTAATCTTCTGGTAGCCACCCTCAACGCGGGGAGAATCACGGTAGTCGGAGCAGACAATACGGCTCTGAGACTCCTCAATGCCAGCCTTGCGGAGACCGTTGTTACCCCAAGCAGTCTGGTTACGGCCAAGAGTGATACCAGTGACGTGGGCACCGTAGTGAGCAGAGGCGAACTTGGCGAGAGTACCCCAGCCACAGCCAAGATCGAGCATCTTGTCACCGGGCTGAAGGCCGATCTTCTCACAAACAACGGCCAGCTTGTTGTCCTGCAGCTCCTCGAGGGTCTCCTCCTTGTTGATGTCGCTGATGATACCGGAAGTGTAGATCATGCGGGGGCCAAGGAACCAAGCGTAGAAGTCGTCACCGCGGTCGTAGTGGTCACGGACCTGCTCCTCGTCTGGAAATTCCAACGTTAGTATATCATTGATGCCAAAATATTGCAATTGTACGACATACCCTGGGAACGAGTGTGCAGCAGCATCTCAGGGATGAAGCCAAACAGGAAGTGCTTGAAGAGACCCATGGTGAACTTGAAGTTGGCCCAATCGTGACGGTACTCGAGAGCCTCCAGAGCATCGCCCTTGAAGTCAACCTCGCCGTTGAAGTACTTCTCGTAGAAGACCTCCATGGGGATCTTGCTCTTGCCACGGTAGGTAGCACGGTCATGCTCGCTGTGGAAGTTCAGGTAGTACTCAACGGGGCGGCCGCAGTACTTGGCCTTTTCGGTCTTGCGGGGGGAGATGGAGGAAGAAACGGTCCAGAAAGCCATCAGAACGGGGACAGTGGTGAAGATAGCAAAGAAGATGGTGGTGTAGAAGCCACCGCCAACCTGGCGGGCCAGGTACCAAGGCACCACGATGACTAGGAAGATCATCAAGCCATTGGAGAAGCTGTCACTACCAGGAGAGTCGGCGGGAACGGGGGCATTCTTGATAGCCGGGTACTGGAGACAATTGGTTAGTTGTGATGCCCTCGGAATCGCTTTGTGGGTGGGAGAGGGGGGAGCTTGGTGGGAGCTCGGGCACTAGCTCAATAACTCACCAACGTGGTTGGAACACCGCAATCGAAGGCAGGCTTGGACTGCTGAGGAGCTTCCGGAGTCTGGATGAACTCGAAGTCCTCAGTGGACTCCGGGTGGGGGGTCGTCATGGCGGCGAGGTGACAATTGAGAGGGATGAGGGATTTGAAAAGGAGAGTCCAGGGAGTAAATAATATCGTGGCAGTTCCACGGGGGGCGGTGAAGTGTGGTGGTGCCTGGTAAACTTAGTAGTACAGAAAGTGCCTGTGCTCCTCGGTGGCTGCTCCTGGGTTGCTGCGGTCCAGCCGACGCGGCTTCCAAGGGTCACTCTGGAGCTATGGGGAGAAAACACGTTTACCAGGAAACACTTGATAGGGTGTACTGCAGGATGATTGCTTTTATAATACCAATTGACTCTCTCTCTCTATTCGCTACACGATTTACTTGTGTGGTATTCCTTGACAAGGGCTTAATTGGCATTTTGCGTGCGCTTACCTGGCCTTGGCTCCGCACGATCTTCACAAGGAGTGGGGATTCCTGAAACAGTGTGATCCGCGGTTGCAAAAGTCCCCGACAGAGAAAATAGAGAAAGACATTCATTCCCTTATGATACGCCAATAAGAATTCTCCTGACCCAGCCGAGTGTCTCCAATTGCACCATCCCCAAATTGATGTCATATCCAGCCAATCCCAGCCCAAATTAAACAAGGTAAACAACAAAGAATAGACACAAGGAACCATTCCAGGATTCAAACAATATTTCATAATTCCAATGTAATAATGTGACATGGCGGTAGGTGGTGAGCACAGCTGATCACAGCTGCTCACAGCGTCAGCTGGAAGCTGTCGGCCTCTTCGTCTTCCTCAAAGGTTGGCAGCTGTTCCTCAAGTTCTTGAGAAGCGGCACGCTCTTCCGCAGGGTCAAAGCAGCCAGCAGCCTTGCAACGGATCCACATGTCAGAGTCCAGCGGCGGCATACCGTAGAGCTGCATATAGGTCTCGGGCGATAGCAGAGCCTCCGAGTTGGCGGCTTTCTGTGCGGAGGCAGTCTCGCGGAGGGTTGATGAGACACTGCGACCCTTAGAGTACCCAACGGTTGTGTTAGAAGTGACTGCTGCAGCAGTGGTGCGCATCGAAGACGGATTGGTCGGAGTCCGAGTATGCTTCCGAGGCATCAAAGCAGATGCAGCAGACGCAACTCGGGACTTGGGAACATCAACGGTTTTGACAGGAGCCGAGCTGGGTCTCGGTGCTGCGAGCGCTGCGGCGGCCTCGCGGGATCGAATGGTAGGAACCTGGCGGGTAGGACACACGCTGGTGGAAGGTGTCTTGCGGTGGGTGGATTGTAGGCGTGGTTTCGGGGCTCTGGCTGCCACAACTTCGGTGTGCTCGGTGAAACTAATGCTGTCCAACTGTTTCATGATCGTGTCGTTGATCATCTTGTCGCACTTGACGGAATCCTCCTGGAACTTGCGCTGTTTCTTGGTCAGGCCATCACTGCCGATTTCCCGCTTTCCATAAACACTCTCTAGTCCCAGAGCACGATTCTGCGGTTTGAATTGGGGGAATGTAGTGTCGTAGGTGACATCATCGGGCTCATCCAAGAGAGCTATGAGCTGTCAGCAAGCTTCCACCGCATACAATTGCATGATACATGCTTCCATACCTGTAGGCTTCGGCGGCATGTATTCAATGTCTGGCACATCGTGATGAGCAGCCTCAGTATACACCTTCGTCTGGCCCTGCTGAACCACAGGAGCTGCCTTCTTGATTCTCTGTACAGTCGAGGTTCTCCGGTTGTTCGTCTTCTCGGGCTTGGACGTTCCTCCAAATGGACCTGGAGTTTTGAACGCATTGGTCTTGAGGTTGGTGGTTTTATTGCCCAGTACAGCACGTTGTCTCGTCTCTATACAAGCAATTTATTAGGCCCACTCGAAAGCTTCGCGTAATTGACCCAAGGAGCTAGGACACGTACCCCCGGGCGTGACGAATGCGTTCAACGCCGGTTTTCCATTCTCCTGACGACTCTTATTGCCCTTGATTGTTCCCTTTCCGAATGCGCGAGGATTGTTCTCATCGTTGAGCGGCACTGACTTGCCGGGAGTCTTGGGCGGTATTTTGTTGATGCCCTGGTTCAAGGGTTTCGCTGCGGCGGCTGTCTGGTGGGTATTCACCAGGTTCTCCTGGTCGCGAAGGGCCAACATGGTGGCGTGTGGAGGCTATCGTTTCGCATGCACTGACGGGATTGATTCTGGCTGTGGCAGACAAAGAAACGGTGAAGGTAATCTGGTGAGGCGTAAAGTCGAGAGCTCGTATGATCCAAACAAGTCTAGAGTGTTGTCTGGGCGGTTGCCCGTGGAGACAGGGCGATCGGAGCCATGTGATTGGGGCAGGGGCCAGCGGGGCTGGTTGTGTACGGTACACGGCAGGTACCGTGGCAGGAGTCACTACCGTACCTAACGGACCCAAATGGAAGACTAGGCAGGCTATTAACAGTACACGCAAAGTACCCGGTACTTTGCGGTCGGCGGCTGTGGTCACCGCTCAACTGGTACTAAGTACACCGTCAGCCACGAATTCCTCCCCTTACCCAAACTCCGACACCTCCCCCACGGCCTAATCCCTCCCCTCCATCCCACTGCTACTCCGGCTCGCTGAGCGAAAGCCTAACTACTTTTCTTCATTCAAACATATTACTCTTCACCACCCCCCTTTTCTTTCAAATCATCTCAACATGGACAAGATCAAGGAGGTAAGTGTCTGCCTACACCCCTGTTTTGGCGGGGTAGCTTTGGCAAGCTGTCTCTTGTACCCTTTGGGCCTGCCCCTCGTTGTGCATACCATGCCTATGCATACCATCCCACTTCCGTCCGCCCGTCTGACCGTGGCATTATGCTAACTATGTTCTTTGCTAGCGTATGAGCGCCCTCCGCCTCGAGGCCGACGAGGCCCACGAGCAGGTCGAGGAGCTGAAGACCAAGGTCAAGGCCCTGGAGCAGGAGAACCTGTCCAAGGAGCAGGAGATCACATCCCTCAACCACCGCAACCAGCTTCTTGAGGAGGAGGTTGAGAAGCTCGAGGGCTCCGTCAAGGATGCCAAGGATGCCGCCAACCAGAGTGCCCAGCACGACACCCAGAACGAGGCCCTCCAGCGGCGCGTGCAGCTCCTCGAGGAGGAGGCCGAGGAAAACGACCGTACTCTCCGCGAGACAAACGAGAAGTACGGTTTACTTGATCACATTTTCCTTTTCCCATCTATGGACAGACCTCGCTAACCTATCCGGATCTACAGGCTCCGCCAAACCGATGTCAAGGCCGGCCACTACGAGCGCAAGGTGCAGGCCCTCGAGACGGAGCGTGACCAGTGGGAGGCCAAGTACGAGGAAATGGCCAAGAAGCACGCCGAGTTGCAGAAAGACCTGCACGACCTCGAGGTCTCCATCAGCAACGTCTAAGTTGGCTGACTCGGGGTATCGGGTGTAGGGTGTCGAGAGACGTTGGGGTTGGATGCAGGCTACTCCCCTTTCCATCTGTCTGCTTGCTTCATTTGTAACCAGTCTTGTGTTGCTTTCCCTACCATGCTCTTGGAAACCGCGTCCCCAATAGCACATATTGCGATGTTGACTATGGTGTCCGTTTTGTCTTGCAAATTAATTACCGTTCTTCTGTCGCCAGCGTTGGTCTCGTGAATCATAGATCTGATTAAACGCCAGAATTTTCGAAACTCCCAAGTAATTGCTAGATGGTATAACATGTATGAATCGCTTTTTTTGCGAGAGACACTCCCTCCTTTCAAGATTGTACATCTCATCATTTCTCCCTCCGAGCCTTGGCCTTCTTCGCCTTTGTCAAACGCTGCTTGGCCGCGGCGAGTTTCCGATCCTGCTTGCTTTCATACCGGAACTGCTTCTTCTTCTTCTTGGGCTTGTCGGCCGTCACTTTCCTCTTTTTGGCGGCCTGGGCTTCCTCTTCCTCCCTCTTCTTCGCAGCTGCCTCTGCTTTGGCCTTGTTCTCTTCTTCGTCCGAGTCTTCTCCCAGAATCGACTTGCGCAGGCCCTCTCGTGAAGAGTCTATCTCCTCCACGGTGACCGTAGTGTACTTGTCTTCGTCGATATATTCGGCCTCGTAGTCCACCGCAGGCGGTTCCTCAATACCCTCCCATTCGTCGTCGCTCTCTTCGTCGGCATTTGTGTCGCTATTATCGCTGGTGTCCTCCTCCCTGAGACGCTTCAGCTGTAGTTTGTGCTCTTCCATCGCTCGCCTGAAGTCTGCAGCTCGCTCTTCACGAAGCTAAACTCGGACAATCAATCAGTGAATGTTGTTGGTGGACTAAAACCTGGAAATTTTCAATTCACACCTTTGCGCGATCCTGTCGCTTCTCTTCCTTCATCCTCTTAACCGCGATCTCCTGCGCATGCTTGATGCGCTGTTGCTTTCGCTTCCGAAATCCAGTCAAGAATTCTTCGCGGGCGGCTGCGTCGAAACTGACTTCTTCGACCTTGGAGGTCTTGCGACGTTTAACAGGTGGACCCATTGCGTAAAGGGATTCGAGGTAAAAGTCACAATAGAATCGTTCAAGAGACACCCAGTGTCTGGTCGTGGGACTGTGTTCTGTCGAACCAGAAAAAAAAGTAGCGTCTCCAAAAGCTCAGACGCAGCACCGGGCCCGGACTCTGGGCGACCGCCTCCGAGGCCAAGTCGGACCTCCCGTTGGCATCATCATCATCCACCCCAGCAACTCCTCCACAAAGCACAATGCATTTGAGCAGGTTTGGGCTGGTCGCCCTTGGGGCAGCTGCAGTCGATGCCTTCCGTGACACTTCTCCATTCTTCCTCGCATCGACCTCCGAGTAAGCAGCTTGAGTCCGTCTTGAAACTATGGCCAGCTAACCAGCTCCTCCTACATGTAGGGTCCTAGCGAACTCCGCAAACATCAAGACCAGCGCTTCGCTATTCGCTGATCTTTCTTCTGCTCTTGGAGCTTGCCCGTCAGAATACTATGTTGTCGTCAACCAGCCTGGCGTGCATAGCTCTGACTTCGCGACCCGCAAGTCGGCACCCCGCCTCGGCGCGAAGATGCTAGGCAAGGACAAGTCTATCCGATCGAAGATGAGTGTCAACGAGGTGGCTGGGCTTTTGGAGGTCAAGCAAATCAAGAGCCTCTTGGAGGAGAAGTGCCAGACGCAGACTACCGTCGTCGACGGCTCCTGTGAGTTGCTACGGCCGGCCCGGCTTCAATGGTGGCGGGTTATAGCTTAGGAACTAGGGCTGACGAACATTGATAGCCGGATCATATCCGTCATACTTTGAGTCCGGTCCTCGGATTATCGACATCGAATTCCCCATGCTCTCGCTGGGCTCGGACCGTGCCGACCAGCTCTCCAACAACGGTACGTGGAGCTTGATCCTCGACGACTAGTCTTCTTCTAACATTCATAGATGGCCTAATTGCCGACATCATCGACCGCATTCCTTCCTCCTCAAAGTATACTCTCCTCTATGTCACCTCGCCAAGGGAGTTTCCCGAGACCGATTCCGTCATCTACGAGATCGAGGATGCCTATCCCGACTCCGTTCGCATGGAACTCAAGCGCGACTACTCCTCCCACTCCTCCTACTCTAGTGCCTCCGAGTCCGATCGCAACACCTCTCTCTTTGACGAATACCAATTCTTTACCCCAGGTTTGTAGTCGCGTCCTAATAATTGCTCCCTCATCTTGTTCTAACTCCTTGGCAGGTCTTTTCATGGGACTCATGGCTACATTCCTGTGCCTGATCATCCTGTATATCGCCATCAGCGCCGTAAGCAGTCTTCAGGTTCCCTATGCTGCATTTGAGAAGGATACCTCTGCTGCTGTGCAGAAGAAGCAGCAGTAACTTTGGACGGGCACTATTTTCGTGGCAGGCGTCGACTCCAAGACCATACCTTGCTCGATGCATGCTACAATTGAATCATTTGCGTTCTTTTCGGGGGTCAGGGGCACCGTTCTTTTGTGTTTTTGTATGATACATCACACTGCGATTTTTCTGGTAGAATTCAAGCCATCATCATGTGACACCCCTCAAGCTGCGCGCCTGAGGCCTCAGGCCTCAGCGTTCAGGCACTTAATTTAGCGCAGTAACCTGGCGTCGTTTGGCTTCCTCCGTGTTCTCGCTTACCCAAAGCGACACTTTTCCCCTCTCCGAACCCTCAGACACTCGTTGCTTCCTGTTGGGAGACAGCCATTCGTTTTACCTGGAGATTTCAATGGTGCATCCCTGAATTGGAATCTGTCAAAAGTGTGGAGCCCCACAGATCCTGTCAGGGGAACGGCATCAACCACGCATTCCGGGTGCTGAACGAGATTGCACCGCAATTCTTGAGAGCCTTCGACTCGATTCCAGCTCTCAGGAGTGCGCTGATACCGACTTCATCGATTCCTTTGTCTCTACACTTTCGCTATTGATCGCCAACTTACCCCAGCTGACCCGCTGTGGAGAACATCCGATTCCTTTACACATTATTGACAGAGCGAGCGAGGAAACCAGAACACGATGAGACTCTCACGGCGCGGGCTCGGGAAGGCCCAGCCGTCATTCATTTTCCTCTTGATGCTGCTGCTCGCCATCACTGCTCGTGTGGCTGCAGAGCCAGCGGGTGCGAAGTCGACCTCTACAGCAACCGATGCCGCCCAGACCACCGCTGATCCCTCCTCCTCCACCACCTCTAGCGCGACCAGCACCTCGTCCTCCTCTTCATCGACGTCGACATCGAAGTCCACCTCTAGCACGACTTCTTCCTCGTCTACAACCTCTACGACGATGTCAACTACGTCGACGACGTCCTCGTCGTCCTCTTCTACCTCCTCCACCTCCAGCACAACATCGTCCGTTTCCACAACAACGGACTCAACATCCTCGTCTTCAACCTCCACATCCGGTCCAGTTGTGGCCGTCCCTCCTACCGCAAATGCGCCGTACATGCAGACAACGAACGTCCCGGAGGGTACGGTGTTTATCGCCGTCGGCGCAATCCTCGGGCTGATCGGGCTGGCAGTCCTGGCCTGGCGCGGCATGGTCGCATGGTCTGTGAACCGCTCAGTGCGCCGCGCAGCCCTAGCACAAACCTCCGACAAGAAACGACTGGCGCGACGTGGCGGTGGAAGGAAGCGCTCCCACGGAGCCTATGCGGCTACAGCGGGCAACGATGTATCCCTCGATAAGCTCGGGGCAGCCACTCGCGCAAGCTACAAGCCCTCGAAGCCAGGTCCCAGCACAAATAGCGGCTTGTTCTTTTCGCCAACCGCCGGTGGTGCTGGATCGCATCATAGTGTCAACAATGCGGGTAACCGTGGCTCGAGCTACCTGCCCGCCGGGTACTATGCTGCAGCTGGTACCTCTACGCCGGTAAGGGATGCGAGCGGGTCGCAGACCAACATCTACTCCCCCACTGCCGGCCTCTCCTCGCCCACTTCATTCCATGCCGGCTCCTCTCCATCCTTGCCAGCCGTCGGTGGCTACCCTGAGATGCCGCATACTCGCCATTCGCACCTCGGCGCTTCCACCAGCTCCCTGAATCTTAGCCAAGCGCCGCAGGGTCGTGCACCGAGCGCATACCTTGAGGATCTTTTCGAAAGCCATACATCACCCCGTCATTCCGACTCTGGCCTCGGTCGTCAACCGGACTCTGGTCGGCGATGATCATTAGTCTCAAGTCTATAATGACAGGGATGATATGGGCGGCTGATTTCCAACTGTGATCTATTTTTGGTTTCTTTGTGCCATATTTCATCTTATTTTCTTTTATTACTCTCCGTCTTCGAACCTGGCGTTTTTTTGGAGCTTTTGGACCCTTTCTGCATAATTGTGTTTCGTATTTACTTTCTTTTCTATCTAGGTCTCGTTTCATGTTCATAAAGCGAGCTGTGATCTGATTATATAATTCCATCGTCTCAATTTAAGTTAACTATCGTCGATGTTGCATGATTGCGTAATAAAGAATGTAAAGCAGCGAAAAAAGACCGATGCCATATCATAAATCCACTCTTATATTTTTGGGGCTTTTTTGGATATTTGTAGGTCGTTTCAAAAATGCCAAAACTTCTTCGGGTATGTGTAAACCTCTCAACAACCACTATATATCACAACTGAGACTTGAGGTTATGAAACTATTCCGACGGGTCCGGCCATCAATCACTATTGAGCCAATGGTCCGTCAGGAGTTCCTTTGCAGTCTGCCTGTCTTCGGGGCGCCATTGTAGCATCTTCCTCAGGAAAGCCAGGAAGGGACCATCGTCCTCGCCTTCGAACCACCTCACTTCGTCCTCCAGGCTCCGTTTAGGAATTTCGAAATCGTTAACTTTCCATTTTCCTGTAAAGTTGTAAGCACTTCATTCTCACAGAACCCGAAGTACGAATTTCAACTCACCATCCTCGTCAAAGAACTGGGGGCTTCTCTTTCCACGCTTGACGAACTCTTCGGGGGGTGGTCCCAGAAGCCCAATCACCTCCGCGAGGTGTGCCCTGGTGGAATAGCGTTTCCATTTGGGATCATCACCATAGAACAGAGCGTGTCCTTGGGAGAAACCCCAAGCCTACGAGAGATTATTAGCACACAAGGAAGTATGGACCGTACAAAGTCAAACTTACCATGCACCCAACGTTCCAAATATCGATGGGGTAGCTCCAATCGGCTTTGATCATCACCTCCGGTGCTCTGTAGGCGTCTGGCTGGGCATCATGGTTATGCATCATTTCCCCAGAGACCGCGGCGCCGAAGTCAGTCAGTACGGGCACGCCATATCTATTTGGTCTTCCCCAGGGGCGAGACTCGTAGACGGTCGTTCCGTTTATGAATTTCCGGGGCGAAGGATCTGCTTGCTCATCCTCCTCGAAGCGTTCTAGGATCGTCTGGTCCAAGATCGTCATGAGGATATTATCTCCCTTGATGTCTGTTCCAAGACAATTGTTAGTGCGGCTCAGTAGACTCGTCGACGATCACATCTTACCTGTATGGATAATCTTGCATTCTGTATGTACGTAGTCAAGTGCTGTAAGTACATCCCGCAGGACACATCTCAGCAGCGGTGGCCTCATGCGTTCAGCCTGTTTGCGATATTGAATAGCTGAAAGACTATCCCACATGGGCTTCATCCCAATTGCAAAATGGTCTCCTCCGGGTCGAGGAAGACTGAGTGCATAGTGAATATCCAGCACACGGCGATGACCTGGATGGTCCCAGGTTCCAGCACTGAGTTTTTGGTACATGCGCAACTCCTCTTTACCTCTTGTATCGCGGGTGTAGACCTTTATGGCCACGTAAGAATCATCACTATTGCATTTTTCCCTTAGTAAAGATCCAGAAAGAAAAAAGAGCGGTTACGAGTTACTCACTGGAGTGCTCGGGTGAGCCACACAGTAGATGAAACCCCAAAGCCAAGTTTACCCAAGACCTTGAAATTACCAGCCAGGACATCGCCAATATTGACTGGATAGTAATCCCCCCTCCAGAAATGGGGGAAAACTTCCTCTTCAAGGCAGTAATCATCTGGTACAGTGATGAATTCAGCAGGCGAGGTCTCAGATGACAGTTCACCTCCATTCTCGCAGGTTGGAATGGTCGGTACTGGCCCAGTCACAACTTCATGGCCAGGAGATCCTGGTATCCAGGAGACTCTGAACACACCACCCAGAAAGGTCGTTGATGCTGGTGCCGATGGTACCTCAGTGACTGGTGCCACCTCGGATGTTGGTGTCGGCCGAGTTTCAGGACTTGGTAGATAAGATGCCTCCAAGTCCTCTTTCCCTGCATGCTTGTTCTCTTTTGCTCGCGGGGACTGAGTCTCGATATTTGGAGGGTTTGCCGGTCGTGAAGCAAATCTTGGGAATGGAGTGAATCTTCGGAATACCCAACGGAAGAACCACCCCAGCCAGTTCAGGATGGCCGCCATGGTTCAAGTGCGTTTGGTGATGTCTAAGAAGGAAGAATCAGAGAGAGGGTGAAATGTTTTTCACATTCAATTTTCCGATGGGAATTTCCTTCTTTCATATTTGTCTCTTCTTTGCGTTACGTTTCGAAGTCAGGTGACCTGTGTCTGAAAGGACTGGACAACCACTTCTCAAAGGCCAATCCCAGCGAGGTCTTCTTTGTTCTACAAAAACCCATCTTTTGACATAAGTCGGTAGATTCACTTAGGATAAGGGGTCTCTTAGTCCTTGAATGCCTCAGCCCTCCATTGTCGGCATTCATTTATGAAACTCCTATATATAACTGTGACCGATAATAGCGACCATTATAGCTGATTTTCCAACAGTTTCTTCTCTTCTGCTTTGTCCCAGGATTATATCTCCAAGAAATACATGGTTTCATCAGTTTTGCCCATGACGAATAGGGTAAGAAGCATGAACACTGGGTCAGGATTTGAAACGATTGAAATACACGTCTCCTCCAGTCCATCGGGCTATCAACAGGTTATAAACAACAAGATGCTTCGACTGCGGGCATCGCATCACTTGTCGTATTTTCTGGCAGAATCTCATAGAAGCTCACGCGAACAAATATTATCTTGTTTGCTATCCCACGCGAAGTCAATCGACAATGCGCGATCCCACTGTTTACCAAACTTCTTCGACCAGATCACCTCGACGATTTGTGTCTTTCGTACTACCATTATCGAAGGGTTCCCCATCACCACTATCCCAGACGCACAACCAATTTACGTTTATGCCAGGGCCTTCATCAGGTAAACAATAACTTTCCACTTGCTTTCTATCAGAATATCAGCGCGTTAACTCTCATCTCTCTTCTCAAGATCAAACCCTACATCAGCCCACCATATTGAAACATGCAGCCACAGAAAGAAAGGACAAAATCGCACGATTGAATGCGTCTAACAAGGTGGGCAATGCTTACCTCGTACTCGCTGACGAGTTGGAGACGAAGACCCCAGCGGACAAGCAGTTCGTCACATTCAATATCTCAAAGAACCCGGCCCAAAAGCTCGAAGAGTCATATCATGGTAGCATTGTTGATGATGCCAACAACTCTGGGGATGATCCCTGGAAGAAAATCGACCGTTCAAGTCGATACAGAAGTTCACGTCCCCATGCCGGTACCTCAACCGCTACATCTCAACGGAAAGGGTCCCGGTATCTTTCTCAGCGGTTCAGCAGCGTTCATTACGAGAGACCAATCCCACAAGAGAGTGACATCCCAGATGTTAATGGTACAATCTGGTTCGGCACTCCGAAGGAGACCCTGAGACTAGAATGGCAACATGCCATAGAAAACTATGCTGGTCCCGGAGGTGGGGCCCAATATGTAAGTTAAAATCCCATGGGGCATGTTTTGTGCCGGTACTAGGTACAGAGCCTCACGGGGCTCTTATTGATACCGAATACCAATACCATAATCTGGTTCTACCTGGAGAGTTTTCCCACTAACGCTTTCACTCAGGAACTGGGCAAAGTTATATACGTCTACATTGAGTATGTCAGAACCTTGAAAAGCTGCTGTCACCTTGATTCTATTGTTCATTGCTGATTTCTTTTAGTGATACTTTGGAAAAGGTCATTCATAGGTCCACGTACAACCCAAAAGACGAAGAGGAATGCATCAAGTGCTGGATTTGGGGTGGCAGGGCAGACCGTGCTTGCCATGTATACGTAGATGGTACCGGGACAACTAGCATGTATGGTGCGAGGAGATAAGTGGGAATGCATGCTAGTTGTCATGGTGCTGATTTGAGATAGGTTCAAAGAGTGAAGACTCCAGTTTGCCCTCATATCCTGGAAGCCTATGTTTCTATACCTTGGACCCAAGCCGAGACGTACTCTGTCCTTTATACATCCATGTAAACGGATTCCATTACCGTATGCTTACTTTGCGTCTGCTGCTGATCCAGCAAGGCAGCGAACACCCGTACCTAGATTATCTATATCTCTAGATAGATAGAGAAAGTTTACTAAAATCTCTTTTAACTGATTCATATCATAAATTTTTATACTTTGTATATTACGTTGTATTTCTAATGACTGATAGCACGGCGTCACATAGAGCCAGATCATTTCTATAGATTTGGCTAATTTCTATAGACATAAACCATCGATAGATCCTGACAGTGAGATCATATATAGTGAATTATGTTTTGAAGTTAATTTGTTTCATAGCTATTGAATTGAAGATAGCGCCGTTGGTGCTAGGGGAGGAATCCCGAGCGTAAAAGGGTTCTTTCGCGAAGTTGCTAATGTGAACGCTGCTTTTGGTAATCCCGTAGGAAAAATAATAAAGAAACCATTGAAGAGCTCTCTCACAAGTTATATTGGGGGTGTGGAAGTTTCCTCGGAAGGTTCCATATTCCGTACAGGTTTACTTTCTTTTGAGGGCAACAATAATCACGTGACCGCGCTTCTAACAGACTATGGTAAGCAAACCGCGTAAAGACCTAAAAAGCTATATCTAGTCATAATAGGCCCTTCTCTCCTCTTCTCGCACTTTTCTCTTCCTCGATGCTCCTATATGAGCTTTTTGTCTCTCGGGTGCACTGAAAGCTCTCTTCATGTTTTCAAAAATGATTCGATTCGCTTGACCTCAAGTCCTGCACTGCCCATTGATATTCTCTAGTCTATTAAGAGATCACAATATTATTCCCGTGGGGAACGCCTTTCAGCTCCCACCATGGCAAGCACCTACAGACTACCTAGGTGTATATTTGCCTCGGCCCCAAAGTCTCAAAGAACAGCATGGTTCAGCATACTATACGCAGCTTTCCCTTAGATTCAAAGTCATATACGCTATAACGAAGGCAGTGGAGTTGGTCAAGTGCTGGGCCGTTGACACCATAAGTCTATATACAGCCACGAATGCCGCGAAGGAATCATGAAGTGTTATATTTAGGAGCATGACTATGGCACCGACATCACCAATATGTACGTTGACCAAAAGCACCCCATCTCGAGCCACGTGAGAGAGTAAGTTCCTTGCTCTATTTAAAGTCATTATTCTTTCCCCTAATTTCTGGAATACTTTACAGATTGCCTGGGTTAGACCCGACTTGACGAAGTTGCTATCGCTCAAAGATCTTTTTGAACTGGTAGAGAGACAGTTCCGCCGCCAGTAAGCGCCCAAGCGGAAGAGGCGCGCGCGTACACAAATCGCCTCCAGGAGATCTGGGAAGACGCCCAGTAGAGAGCGACCCGATCGCAGCAGCGGCAGAAATAACAAGCTGATAAACACCGCCGTGAAGAGGATTTCGACGTCGGAGACGAGGTATAAGTGACCACGAAGCACAGGAAGACAGATCGCCCTAGCCGGAAGTTAGCGAACCAAGCAAGTGGACCGTTCAAAATCATCGAGAAAGTAGGCCACTCATACCGGCTGAAGCTGCCTGATTCCATCAGAGTGCACCCAGTACTCGTACCGGAAAACCTGCGTCTCGCAAGACGAACCGAACCACTTCCTGGGCAGATCGTCGACCCGAAACCGCCCAGTCATCTGCTGATTCCTTATCAGCCTCACAAACGGCGTACCGGCTCATAAGTCAGAATGTAATCCTGATAATCGAGATGATTGTATCACTGCACGGCTTGGCGGATCCTGGATAGTCGGACATGGCATATATTTTCAGATGGGAAAAGCACAACTAATCCACGAGGAACGTTTCTAATAGGAGCAAGATCTAGAGGAAAATCCCTTGAAGAAGATTTTATTCTAAAAATTTCCTCAGAAATAAAAATTCTTCTTCTCAAATGCTTCCCTAGAAAGACCCATGAACTTATCTATGTATGTAGCTGGAAGGGGAATAATATTTACCTAATCACCCCCAGCGAGTCATTCGAGATATCGTCAAGCTTACAGTAAACAGCTTCGAGATTGAAGTGAAGGCAAAAGAATTGAACCAAAGTAACACCCGCGTCCTTCCGCTTCATTTCTCTTCCATCCAAACTGTTTGCTTTTCGGCTTATGGAAACCTCCTTTCCATTGTCAAGGGGCGGTCTACTGCCGCGTACTAAGCATCAATGCATTACAGCATTCTGGAATGGCACATCGAATCCTCTTAGTAAAGACTAATTCGTCCTCTGAGTCATATTGTACATGTCATTGGAATTCTCAAGCCAAACCTAGTGCTAACACCAAGATAGACAACCAGGAGTCGACGAACGAACTAAAATGAAGAAAAAGAAAGTAACGTACAAAAAAGCGCTAAAGACATGTATGAGAAGCTCCGGTACTTCCGGCAAATTAGCCTTAAAACGTAAAACTAAGCAGCCAGCCCAAACGAGAAGGCAAAGTCCAAAAGACCATCCATCCTGACAGAAGTGAAAGAATCGGGAAAGGAAGGGATCCGATACCGGTCAAAGGAGTTGAGGACGGAATGTTCAATCATGGAGAAAGAAAACAAAGAGAGGCATACAAGTGAATGATATGTACTTTCCTTACACCAAGCGAAATGAGAGATCGGGGTCTCGTGTCTATAACTGTTCTAATTGTATTGGATGTGTTGACGTAGGTAAACGTCCGTAGGTGATGTGGGAAGCAAGTGTTGCTCCCAGAGAGAGGGTATTATGGAGGAGTCCACAAACTGAAATTCTGTGTCTCATACTCGTTCCAAGATGATGGGTTTGAACGGAACCGCTTCAAAAAGAGAAAAATGAGTGCAAAAAGTGATTGCCCGTCGCACGGGATGGTGTGGCGGTCTCTGCTTAATCCGCGTCGAACTTGTGGTTGAAGTCGCCAAGCAGAATATCGTCTGGGCCGGGACCTTGGGTGTTCCGAACTGTTGCACAAAAAGAAGGTGGTCAGCAAATGAGACAAAGAAACCGGGACCGTGGTGTCCGGGACATATCTATCTGGCAAACGGCTCGCTGCAGAAGATGTGGAACAGCTGAAACTTACTCCATTCGGCTTCGACCCGGAAGAACACCCACATCCAACGACGGGCGACCTCCAGGAACATGAGGATGAACAGGCCAGATTCGGTTTCAGAAAGCCATGTGAGACCCGGGACCACGCGCCACAGCCATGAGAATCGGAGGGCAAGATCAGCGATGATGACGTAGTGGTACAACCGGTCGGAAGAAAAGTTGCGGTGTCGTCGTAGACCGTATGGGTGTTCACGATCCAGGCGATTGGGGGAGAAAAGTGTGAAGTCCCAATCCTTCACGACATCCCACCAGAACGAGTAACTGGAGTTGATAAATGCGAAAATGAACCTAGGAAAAACATGTTAAAAATGGGTTCCTTGTTGTGGTTCAACAAGACAGGTGACTTACAAAAGGCGCATAATAGTCACCTCGCTGAATCCGTGGAAGTCCAGCGGGCTATAGTTGCGAAGCTTGGCATTCAGGTAGATGACCGGGAAGGCGGAGGAATACTTCAAGGCGTTGGCCAGGTGCTGGCTTCCCTTGTTGATTTCCCGCCGAGAGGTTGACCGGCGCGAGCGCATATATTCCGTCAGACACTGACGCAGTCGGATCGCACTCGGCACGGCGATAATAATCGGCACAACAAAGTCCTTCCCACAGGCACGATTCGGCTTGGATGTGGCAGACAGACCGTCCGTGAAGAACATGCAGAAACTGATATAGAGATCGGCCAAAACACGCGAATAACTCGTCAGGGCATCTGCCAGCAGAATATCACCAAACTTGCCATCCTGCGAGTCCGCAAGACCTCCGATAGCGACCCGTTTCAGCGTCAGAAGGAGGCGGATGCGGCCTGTCCGGGAGGCCCGGTTGAAGGGCCAGATCAGGATCAGGAGGAGGATAACAAAGACCGACTGCGGAATCCAGTCGAAACGACCGACAAGCTCAAACTGGCAGTGTGTGACGATCCAGAAGACGACCAACCAAAGGGTGAGCGGGATGGTGAAAAGGGTGGCTAGTCGGTAGGCGGAGGCATGGTGTGGCCGTTGAGCGGAGGAAGGGTATCGGATAAGTGCAGGGACATCCTAGAAGAAGAGAATCGCCTGTTAGACCTGGGATTGGATACTTGGAGCCGATTTGAGGTGTTCCGGGCCGCCGCGACATACAATATTGGCCTTGGCCAGGAAGTGTAGGTTGATCGCCCATCCCCAAAACCCTGTCTTTTGATTAGCCACTGCGGTTCCAGCTTGTATAGAAACCAGGACAAAAACGAAGACAGCCGATCACGTACCGGCAACTAAGAGGGCAGCGACCCGAATCGGGAAGGGGAAGGTCAACCCAAAGCCATCTATTTGCGGCTGTTGATCCGGCCCCATTATTCCATGGATTGGATCGGGAAGAGAGGGGAAGGAGGAGGGAGGGAGGGATGGTGGGAATGGAGGGGCGAGATGACGAGGCTGGACGCAGAACACGAAGACCCCGTGGGGGAAGAGTTGAAAAAGGGAGAAAGGGAATGACTAGGGGTGAGGATCCGGAATTTTTCTTGCCTCTGAAGATGGGGACGGAGGTCGTTTGAATAGAGTTGCAACTCTTGGGAGTGGCCGCTTTCAGGCCCCGTTAATAAGCACCGTGTTTTGCTCAGGAGTTACGCGCCCTGCGCTGGACCGCTGGTGCAGGTCTGCAGTGGGGAAAAAAGATGTTGACTTTCAGTGGATTTTCCAGGGGTCTTGACTCTTGAGTGGTCTTTGAAGGTCTGGAGCTCCACCAGGTCCTCTGGTGCTTCTTCATTTGGACTGATTTAAATGGTCGAAGTGGGTTAATTGGGTGACAGGGGGGGAAGAGAAGAAAAAGGGAAGCCCAGACGGAAACTCTCATAGGTTTAGAAGGCAGCTAGAGACTTCTTACAGTATTATTATTAGCAGTTCCCGAACATGATTCAATTTCAATCCCCAAGCAACAACCGAAGATCTTCTTGCGATCGACAGTCCAGGGGCCGCTTTTCAAGCTGTTTGTGCTCGTTCTCTAACAATCTCTGCTCGTCTGGTCACTCTGGTGGAATCCACTATGGCATCATGGTGATTTCTGCACCCACTCACTTACACAGCGCCCAGCACCAGTGCTTTCAATTGAAACATGACCCAACTTGGCTATATAGATGCTACAACTACTGGGACACCAAAGGATCGAATCATAGACCCTTGATTAGCCACTGGGGTGGGAAACGGTCTTCTTTCTTTGAAACAATATTAGTTAAAGGGGAAGTATGAAATTATGTAAGCCGGTATAACTAGTTAACTAACTAACGTAATTCACGGCTACCCTGGCCACCCGCTTACCCTGGCCACCCCAAAACACCATACTAAATGCGATATTCCATGTCACAATATATCAACAACGAGAAGAGAATTCTATTTTACTTTTAGCATGATATTATTTTATAGTATTTGGAACGTTGCAGCATAATTAATTTATTCAGGAAATGAATGGGTACCACTATTAACAGAAATACGCCTTGATCGACGAGTGTGGATATATATATCTACATTGTTATGGCTTGAAATATTACTCGACCCGGTATAAATATTCAATATGATATGTTAAGCACTAACGTATCCCAAGACTATTGTAATCAGTGTTGAGTGTTGAAATATAGAGGTTGTGAAAAAGCGCGTTTAGTACGGTGTTTTGGGGTGGCCAGGGTAAGCGGGTGGCCAGGGTAGCCGGAAATTACGTTATTTTTAGATTTTCTTCGTCTTATGTAATCGGGACTGCTCGATGCGGTTTCGTATCATGTGATCATCTCCGCCATCGGTCCTCAGTCACGGTGGTCACCTGATCTCAGCCGAGGTAGTCCGGGGAATGAGCCGAAGCATCGCTCATCGCCGTGGGGAAAGCACCGGGGATGCTTCCATTGCCCCAACATTCTTGATCCCAGCCACACTCGATTCAATACCTATCTACCTCTCCCTCACATACACCTCCCCTATCATGGCCGACGAGGATCCCCATTTGTCGCTAGCCACCCCTGACACCCCCGTCGCCTCGACCGCCTCACACTTCTACCCCTTCGCGACATCCCCAGACATCATCCGCTCCCACGAGAAAGACGCCTACCTCACCAGCGGACTCGTCCAACAAGCCCAATCCATCGTCCGTGCTCTTCGTGGTGCCCGCTACGCCCACAACCACTCCGACGCCATCAAGCACCTCACCGAGCTCCTCTACTTCTCCCTCACCACCGCCATCGGCAACCGCACCCTCGGCGAAGAATACTGCGACCTCGTCCAGCTGGAAGATGACACCCTCCGCTTACCCGCCATCAACCGGCGTGTCGGGTACATCCTCAGCAGTATCCTAGTGCCCTGGTCACTACAGCGATTGCTACCCGCACTCCGACAGCGCGTGCGCAATAAGCTCGAGCGCAGCATTGCCAAGCAACAACTCCGCGCTGCGCAGCAGGCTGGCCTGCTTAACTTCAATAAATCTCCTTCCGGCGTGGTGAGCAAACAACCAAAGCCGCTCTTTACGAAACTGCGCATCCAGCAGTATATCCTCGAACACCTTGATTCGATTACCTCTGTCTCGCCGATCTATGCGCTTAGCATTGCGACGTTTTACTTCACCGGCTCGTATTATCATCTTTCCAAACGCATCTGGCGTCTGCGATACGTGTTTACCAAGAAGATTGAGGAGAATGAGCAACGGATTGGATATGAGGTGCTGGGCGTGTTGATGGTGTTGCAGATCGCGGTGCAGGGATTCCTGCATGTACGCAAGATTGGCGCGAGTATGAATGAAGATCTAGAAGAGTCTTCAGGAACTGGGGAGACTCGCTCGGAAGCCGGGGCGCTCATCCCGTCCATCCAAAACCCCCTTACCGTGCCCCTGCTTCCTGCGTCAACTGCCCGGTACGACCTTGATGAAGATCCCGGCGCAGTGGCGTGGATCCCGGACGGTCAGCAGCGGAAATGTACATTATGTTTGGAGGCCTTTAAGGACCCCAGTGTGACGACTTGTGGACATGTGTTTTGTTGGGTTTGCGTAAGGGATTGGGTGAGGGAAAAGCCCGAGTGTCCGCTTTGTCGGCAGGAAGTGCTGCTGTCTAAAGTACTCCCTCTGAGAGGGTAGACTTGCGGCTTTTTAGCCTTCTTTACTTGGAATACTCGACTTGGAATACTAGATGTAAATACTGGATCTGGATGAATATACCCCCGCTTTCTCCATCTACGAACACACCATCTATGCATCTACTTGTATGCTTTAGCACCTACGACTTGTTAGCCTTCTTTACTTGTGATACTCGACTTTACAACTAGAATATAAGAACCTGCGAAAGCGACGCCGAAAATGGCTCCCCTCCTTTTAGGGCTGCACACGAATAATGACTTTACGAATATACGAATATTCGTGCGATACAAATAAACAAGTCGTCTCTGCTCAGTAATATTCAAACTAAGTTCTAGGTTGTTAATAAACGAAACACAATCTCTTTGAGTAAGGTTTCTTGCAACCCTCATATCCGAGTAGTGGCATCAAAATTCTCCGGCAAAATGTTCAATCGTCAAAAAGCCCCATGTAAGCTCCATTCCATGCTTTTACTCTCCGCAATCGCCATTAAAAAGCAACTCACAACTCCTTCATAGTTCAATAGCGCACCACACCAGCCAACTTGAGGAGTGTCTCAGTCCTATCCGCCTTGGTGATCGACTCATCTCTCTCCAAAGGATCCCGAACTTCCTTCCCATCAACAGTAATCATAGCCTTGCCATGAGAAAAGAAATTCGTATGAGGCCAATGAGTCGTAGTCTCAAAGTTCTCAAAAAGATCGACCTTCAAAGCACGATCCTCCTCAGACATCCATGCGGCAGGTGTATAAGTCACGTACGCAATGGTACGAATAAGATCAGAAGTGCCAAACTGCGCCCAGTGCATCTGCCTTGAATCCCAGAGGATCAAATCGCCCGGCTCAGCACAGACTTTGATCAATTCGCAACCCTGGGCTTTATACCACTCCAGATCTTTGTCTTGGAAAGGGTGGAAGTCCTTGTGTTTGGCTGTTCGCCACGGTGTAG
Organism: Penicillium sp. PF1803; assembly: GCA_023626575.1. Classification (NCBI taxonomy): domain Eukaryota; kingdom Fungi; phylum Ascomycota; class Eurotiomycetes; order Eurotiales; family Aspergillaceae; genus Penicillium; species Penicillium sp. PF1803. The sequence goes on from JAMAGZ010000034.1 coordinate 288,707, forward strand.
GTCCTTGAACTGGGTTTTCCTCGAAGAAATTGTCGAAGAGCTTTGATGATCCTTTCATCACGATGAGGCCGCCGTCATCGGGTCCAGCGTTGGAAAGATTGACGATTCCTTGGACACAACGGAGGCCGCCACGTTCAGGGGCTTGGTCGACGTGTGGCCAGGGCTTGGAGTCGTAGGCGCCGACGATGGATTGAGGAAGGGTGATGTTCACGGTGTCGAAGGAAACGACGAGCTCTTCTGTTTCCCATAACTTGGCAAAGGGTTGAATGACTCCAGGTTCACTGAGAAATTTTTGAAGGTTAGCTGTTGGTCTATCTTGAGGGAAGACTGGCAGATTGTGCTTTACCATCTGATATCCCACATATACTTCTCGTGGGCTGCAGAGAAATGGAGGTACATTCCGCCCTTCCAGCTCTGTGGAAGATTCTCCTTTTTCCATGTGGACTTGTCGTTACGATCGAATCCGAGACCAAAAGACTCCAACCAAGTCAAAGCGTCGCCCTGATATTGCTGTGCTCGCTCCTTGGGGATAACACCTTTGATGACCACATATCCGTCCCGGAAGAAGTCATCACGCCAGTCACCATGCTGGGTCTGCTGTTTAGACACAACAGCCTCGGGGGTATCGATGCGGGAGGGGGCCATAATGAGTTCTATGAGGCTTGTTGTTTAATCAAAATGGCTTTTCATAAAGCAAATGCGGCCTCAATCAGCATGATGAGGAACCCAGGCTTTTTAAGCTGGATGGAGAGAAATGGGCCCGTCAGCCATGTCCGTGGGGATATACCTCATCCTTACCCCTGAGCAGGTAAGTCCCCCACAGATCCGAGTTCCTCAGTCATAGATGACCTCAAAAATCCCCATCTTCCTCCAATCGAAGTTGTCCGTCGTTGGGTCAGTTGACGTGGTGACCAAAACTCACCCGAACTCGTCCGGGCTCGGGCGAGCTCAGCCGCCACTAGTGGATACCCTTCGTCCAACGATGCACTTTGAGTAGGACTTTGAATAGCGAGTTTATCTCCACATTCCGACAGAATCTACGACAGTCAATTAGATTTAATAGTGAATGCACAGAAGACCTGTCGGTGTTTGGAGTCGCTTGACCTCGTTCAAACCGCGATAAAACAAGTGTTTCGCCTTCGAGAATTCCATGTCGACCAACGAGGCAAGACGCCAGTCTCAGACAAAGCCCTGAATGGAAATTTGTGAGCCAAAGTAAAACGTACCGCAGCATATTGCTAAGAATCCGAATGCGGGGCATTTTGCAAGATAATGACCGAATCGCAAAAGGTGTACAAGTTAATCCTTTCTGTGATAGCTAAAGGACACTATACCAGGCGTATCAGATGTGCCCTTTGACGGCGTAAGAATATCAAGAGCCAAATACCCTATTCAACTAGCTACACGAAAATTATCCCTCAAGATCAACCTAAACAAATTCTCCACATCCATGAATCGACCTCAACCATCTCCTCCCCTATATACTTTGCCTTGTCCACTCCATCGACATCCACGGACACCGACGAACATCGCCAGTCCCACCCCGCACTCGATATACACCTTTATACCCTCCGAACACCGTCAAAATACTATCCAAGAATTTAAATTAATATAATATAAAGCTCTAAGAAAGATCTATAATAAAAAAAATAATGTTATCCAAAAAAATGTACTCCCCCCGCCTAGGGGTGTGCCCGGCCGTCCGTGGAGCTCGAAGCGTCGACACTGGCCCAGTATTTTTTTTCGTCTTTTGTTTGCCCACTCCTCCAGGGCACATCAATGGTTCACCAATTTATGGTGGATACCAACTAGGCCATCGGAGGGGGGGGGGAGTGATTGTTTGACCTGAGACATGGTTATAACCCTTGTTTATGCTTAGAAAGCAAACACGTATAGTTACTCGGGACACTAAGCAATGACCTGCACAATATGGTTATAACATGAACGCTGAGACGTGATTGACGGGTCAGAATAATGGAATAGGGCGGATTGACGGTATGGGCTTACACGGACTGACGTCCTAGCTATACGCGACATGAGCTCCCTACTATGCTCGATCTCCTTCTTGAGGCGCTTTTTTCTTGCTTTCTTTCAGATAGTCTTGTTGCAAATCCCATCCTGTCGATTGCTCCCGCTCTCTTTTATCATATATTTTAGTGTTCGTCGACATCATCAAAAAGCCTGTTTGCGTTGCAATGTGAGATTACTGACTCAAAGCTCATGCCTCTCTTATTAGATAACTTTTCTCTAGACCTTTTGGCCAAGATAGACCCTGTGGGCTTCAAGATCAACACAGATATATGAAGTAGAATAAGTATCTGGTCTTCTAAAACATGAGTAGTATCTTTTCATTAAACATCAGCGTTAGGAATCTCTTCAGTTATCTGTAAGGACCCCTGAAACATTACCCAAGAATATCGCCTCAATGAAAGGATAATGCATCGATTAAATCTGCGGCAGGAAAGAACTGCGCCAAATAAGGTGTCATATCCTCTTCTCCTAACATCGGAAAGGGGTCCCAAGCTTCAAATGTCTCTCCTTGCGGGAGAGCACCATACATTTCATGTTGAGTCGCATAGGGTGTAGAAGGAGATGTCGAGGGCTGAGAGCAAGCGAATTGAGATCTAAGGTCCCCCTCACTGATAGACACTGAGTCCTGGAAGACAAACCGTATAGTCGCATCTGTATCTGGAAGAGAATCCCATAATCGAGGAACAGCAACGAGCCTGAGTATCCTTGCTAGCGCGTTCCTATCAATTTTGCGGAACAGGGCCGGAATCACAATTTCATATAGATGTGATAGTCGCCTCAGGACTAGCAGTCCACCGTGACGTGTCTCTGCCGACGATTGTTCAAGCATTTTGAAACTTAATGTGACCATTTCCTTCTCTTCTGCTACTTCAGTTGCTGGCCGATATTGTTGAAAGCAAATAATGTCAAGAGCGAGGAAGATCCCCGCTGAAACAATAGCCGAGTTAGCGGCCCAAAACTTGAGAAGACGCAGATTTGGGTTATTGTATATCCTGTGTAGAATTCGCCTTGCAACTGGGACGCCATTGAAGAAATCCGCGTGCTTAGGTGGCTCGGCAGTATCTAGCATCTGAGGTATCGTGGCAACGTAGAGACTTATCCGGCAGGAGTCCACGCAGTTGAGAGCTAGATTGCGTTGAAGCGCGTTCCAGTACGGCTCGTCATTGTTGTTATGGAGGTCATAGTTTGGCCCATCTGCAGACTCCGGGCACCGAAGATGTATTGGGAAAGTGTCAAAGACGCGGTCAAGGTCCTCAAAGGATGCTTGTAGTATTGCTGGACTCCAATCTCGCACTGAAGTAACTTGGCTGCGGATCATGGCTGCAATGCGGGCCATGACTTTGTGGTACTCGAATGGTGAAGGAGAATCGCTTTTATCGTCCTCGGTTCCTAGCATGGTCGTGAATGAATCAGGATGGATTGATATGGGCCGCGACTTAATTGTCATCCTACCAAGAATCAGATAACCGGAAAAGACGAAGTTATTCAGTAGCATACCAATCACAGATTACCAAAGTCCACCAGAGCCTTCGATGGATTTTTCTTTGCGCCCTGTTTGGGTCTGCTATCGCTGTTCTCTTTTTCTCTTTTCCAAGATGGTCAATCCCAATGAGCCTGGCGATATTCACCGCCATACCATGAAGGATATACTCTCGACTCGATTCGCCGAGATTTTTGTGGACAATATTTAGAATAGCGACCGTCTGAATCGTTGACAAGGCGGGTTTGCGAGTAAAGTTGGCGAGATCAAGCTCCCTCAATGCAGCTTCATACCAAGTACGACACAACCCTGCCGGGCTCTTACTCAACAGGAAGACATTTGAAGGGGGTTGACTAGAGAAGCTTTCGTAAAGCAGCTGGATATCGTGTATTTCTGCCTCATTAATGAAGTATGCCCCGACCTATGACACATCAGCTTCTACGTCGTATGCAGCCCTTTTTTTGGCGAACTTACAGCGAGTATACTCAAATACACTGCGATCCAGCCATGATTTGTCAAACATTCTTGCTTTTCTTCAACCAGACTCTGCCAAAATTCATCGTGCTCCTTCATGAATGTAGCTTCATCCACGGCGCAATGAACCCACCCTAGTTGCACCAACGAGAAGTCAACGATGATCTTACTCCACTGTCGAGTTGGGAGCATCAATTTCACACTGCTATCTAGAGACCGTTTGCTTTGAGCAGGCCCTGAGGCAGGCTCCGCAAAAAGTCCAAACGTCTGGGTCTGGAAGTCGCTCATAATCTTTTTCGGAGATTGTAGGCTCTCGGAAAATGCAGGATCAGGCTCTGATATGCATCTCTCCAGCCTTGACAATTCCGGCCGTGCAAGAGCTAGTTCGAGTTGCTTTATGCGAATCCTTAAGCTTGTATTCTCTCTTATAAGATTTGAAGAGCGTAACGCATTGCTATCTTGACCTTCGTTGTCGACAGCACTTTTCATTGCTTTTTAGTAATTCTATCCTGGTTTGAGGGAAAGCCACACTCACACTGTCACTTTTCCTCCGACTTTCACAATCTCTCGTGTGCAGGCAGCGACATCTGCCCGTTGGATACATTGCTCGCAGGGTATAGTCTTGGAACATTTCACTTTTCTTCGAGCACATGGTACACACGACCGAGGAGCCCTTTGAGTCTCACGAAAATGCTGCGGCATGATTGCAAACACTCAAGCAACAATCAGATAACGACTTTCCTAGACTGATCCAAACCTAGTAGTGTAATATCACAGTTTTTTCCGAATCCGAGCGATATTCGCTTAGTGGGGTTCTCGGCACCCTTATTCTCTAGTCTAGATTCCTTTCCCGTTCGGCTCGTGTGCCCGCAACCCGATTCTCGTTTACCTACCATTTCAACTTCCTGTGAGCACCTATGTTCTGGACAAAAAGTACAGATATCGGTAGTAAATAACAGTGCCCAATGTTACATACTAGAACTATAATACTTGATTTGGATGAATATATACCCCCATTTTTTTTCTACGAACAACCACCCGTTAGGAAAGGGATCCACTAAGATTTTGGTCGTTCTCATCTGAGGGGCTAAACACAATACTTTACAGAGATCCTTTTTTTTTATTTTTCATGAAAAGCCTGAATGATTACTCAATTATTTTTGGAACAATTCATCGCCACTTTGATTAGTTACATTGGAGCTTCTCTCAGTGATCACGGTTTTCCAATGCCCCCACCGTCAATCTCTACTACAAAACCCGCACAATTTATTCAAAATCGAAACTAGCGAGCGAATCATTTTACCTCTAAGTTCGGCTGAAGCTCCAAGACCTGGGAAATTTATGCCAGAAATGACAGTTTGGGGAAACTTTGTTCCACTTGACTGGCCCTTTAGTCTCTATCTCTGGGATATCACTGAAGATCACTTGTCACGATCGTGTCAAATGGGCGATCATTCCAAGTAACAGTCGCTGCGACGAGGTCAAAGACCTAGAATCTGATCGCGCTTTATATAGCAACATTTGAAGGCTGGATCGTCATAAGTCTGCGTATGGTAGTATTCTACTACATAGTAGTAGATAAACTATTAGTACATAATAGTAATATGTATGTACTACTGCCCAGGTTGTACTCTGGAAACGGGCCTGGAGCTCCATACATGCTACTAATAATACATATGTAGTATTGATGTAATGCTGGCATCCATTCAATGGGAGATACTACTATTAGTAGTATGTAATACTAGTACTAGTAGTATCTTCTTCTCGGGTGATCCAAATCAGTACTACCAATGAACCCATGATCCCCGCAACTTTATCTTTAACTTTCAATAAGCTGCCGGTGCAAAATTTAGTGCAAAGCTACATATATTTTGTATGTGTACATAGTACCACTGTACGGAGTATACTAGACTTGAAAGGTTCGGAGGCTTTACTTGTAATTCACACTGTCGTCACCCTTGGACCCAACGGACTTCGATCACATAATACCGGCCTTCCAAGACCAACAAAATCCAACATCCAATGAATTTGCTATTTGCTCTCTTGAGCTTCCACTAATTCAATCGCCCTTTGAAGAACCATGCGATCGTTTGGAAAGCTGAGCTTCTCCAATGCCTTTTTCAAAGGAAAAAACCCCGGCGTGAACTGCTCCTCGCCAACTGCGGAACCAGAAACAAAACCCTTGTCTAAAGCCGCAATGTACCACCAGATTATCTTGACTTCATTTGCGCTCTCACTTCCCAACTGCTGCGTGGTGACCATGAATGGTTCAGTCAGATTTGCATAAGAACGAGGCTCATCTGGCATATGTTCTTGCTCATCTATGGGAGGGGCACGCGTGGGCATCGTGATAGGGTGAAGGTGGGCTTTAAAACCGGTTTCTTCAAACGCCTCACGCAATGCTGCCTCATGTCGGGACTCGCCACAGTTTCGTCGTCCCTTTGCGAGGAGCCATTCGTCCTTCACGTGATAATGGATAAGGCACACGGTTTTGTTTTGACTGGCGGATAGATCGAACAGAATCGCGCCGCAACTTTCAACAAATTGCTCGGAAGTGTATTGCGTGGTGCTTTTGAATGAAGGCGCCATGACGGATCGCTTTGATAGTATTTAGTCTGCCGCATACTTGTTAATATTAAGATTTTGTACTAACTGGGTTTCGTTTTGTTGAATATGGGCAGAGAGCCACCTGCGTATTTTCGACTGTTGAATCAGGGGTGTGTGAATACTGCTGGATTTTTCAAAGATTTGCAAGCGAAATCCTGTTTGCCAAGGGCGCATGTGTGACGTGTTAACATCGACCTTTAGCTCATCCATGGAGGGGGGGGGGATTCCAGTCGGTGGGAGGGTCGATCAAGACCGAGATAGCCGCGAATTGGTTGATTCGATCTGCAGCTCCGCTCAGAAACCCGGTCTTCGTGCTCGGGACTATCCGTGCCCTTCGCTGCGCTGCGACCCACCCACTCGCTGACGCTCATGGGTGCGCCCCATGTTCTTGCCCACCCCCTTTTCATGACCAATTTTCGAATACACCACACATTCAGCTACTTCAACCACCTAACATGCCTAAATCCGCCAATTTCAACGAGGAACGTATGACAAAGGCCTTCGCAGCCGCTATGCGCGAAAAAACCCCAAATTTTTCTAAAATTGCGCGTGAATTCGACGTGTCTCGCGATACCCTTTCGAAGCGCGTCAAAAAGGCCAAATCGCCTCCTATACCGCAGGATTCGCAGAGAAACGCCCTTCGTGCATTCCGGGAGAAAGCCTTGATCAATTGGATAGCTAAAATGTAAAGTTAGAACCTTCCTCCGACCGTAGGGGTTATCCAGGCGTGGGCGAATCGCGCACTCGCTCGATCGGGCCAGCCTGATAAGTAGGTTGGTAAGATATAGGCATATCGCTTTATTAAGAATTAAATACACTGCTAACCTATATAGAAGAGCTCTCCTTTCTCCCTTGCTTCCTTCTTATTATTAATTGCCTTCTGAATACTCTCTTTAGTGCGCTTCGAGGGTTTAAAACTATGCACAAATTCGAACTACTTATTAAGCTTCTTCTCCTGAGTAGCGTTCTCCTTCTCCTTCCTCTCGCGAATTAACCGATTCGCATCGCGAGGCTTTAGTATACCATCCTAGCTAAGCGGTTTAACCTGCCGCTTAGTATATTTACGGCGTTGAGGGTCTTGCGTAGCTCTAATCCGCCGAATCGAATCCTAGGTTATAGTAAGCTCCTCAATTAGCTCTCGTGTATGTTAGAAGTGCTTAGTAAGATTTCGCTCTGTCTTCTCCGAGGAAGTTCTAAAATCCCTAAAGATCTTTGCCTCATTCCTTTCGAGCGCTTTAATCGTGTCAGGCGGGCTGTTTTCGATACTAGAGGATAGCTAGTCTAGTACTAGCGATAGCGTACGATCGGCTAATCCAAGATCTAGGGCATATAGATCACTAAGATCCTCGTATAAACGATTCGTTAAGCGATTAACGATATATATTCCATTAA